>JALDNG010000029.1:3942500-4385000 GCA_024349245.1 Neodontobutis hainanensis
GGAAGTCGAGAAAGTCCTGAGAGGTGGACTTCCAGAAAACAGTTTGTGAAAGGTTGAAAAGTCAGAAATGATACCTGTATTCAGCAAAAAACTCCCAGATTTTAACTTTTATATCCCTTTTGTTTTATATATGTTGGTATTTAAAACTGAAAAACATTAACTGTAGGAAGACAGCAAATATTTTGACAAAACTTTATAGCGTCTTATGTTGCCACAAAGACTGATTTTAAATTCACTTTCTTGGTGTTTACAAAGTACACCAGTTTAAGTGAACAGCAGGGATTACAAAAACGTAGATGGAGGCTAAGTATTGCATGAGTTTAAACCTTCTGTAGTGTTTTGAGATGTATGTAAATTAAACATGGTTATAGTCATTGACACTGCTATGTAATCACATGATAACCATCAAAAATGAAAAACTGTAATTCAAGGAGTCACACCTGTCACTCACCACATCGGCTGTATAAAAACCAGACTTGTGTTATAGTTCATTGTACATTATAGAAGAGTGCGATTAAACTAATGATATCAGAGCGGGAGATTTAGAGTGTTTATGTAGGATTTATTGACAAAAAGGTACATTTAACATATAATCACTGGCTCTCCAGAGTTAGATTGGCACACATTCAGTCAGCTCATCATATTATTTGTAGTCTTTTATATTATTATGGCTTCAGTATGAACTAATGGCAGCTTTGAAACAGGAAGTGAGAAAGTGCTGGGAGTGTCCCTTTACTTTTGCTTTTCAATGTTTGTAGACTTTCAATTTGTGAAGTTTTTTTTTCTTCAGCCCACACGTGGAATCCCAAAGTCTGTCAAACCGTCTTTAATTTTATAGCCTCTGTAAATCCCCTGCCATTTTCTCTTTTTACAAACGAGCCACTGCTTTGATTGAATTATTTATAGGAGGCATTCGGTCCAAAACTATTAAATCCATCTGCATTTAATTGTACTTTCTCTTACTTATGCTGAATAATTAGCCGCTATTAGTTAATTACTTTTAGCCTCTAGCGGTCTGATGATTCATTTGTAATAAACAGGGGATATATGTTCCAGGAAAAAAAAGTTGATTTGTTGCACCTGAAGCAGATACAGCGTGTGCATATTTTAGCAGGATTTTGCCTTTGGGGTAAACTAAAGCAGTGGATTGGTGCCTTCAGTGCGATACCGTCTTTTCTATTGGAGTTGGAAACGTCATAGCTTATTAGTTGAAACCAGTTGTCAATGATTACAGCGAGCCTCGTCTCCCGCTGCGACGCCGAGCACAAACACGACTGTAAAGACTTTCTTTTTTTGCACACAAAAGCAGATTGCCTTGACTCTCTTTTATCAACACTTTTGTTTACTTTAGGATGTGCCAAACGCGGGATTTAGTGTCACGTTTGTCTCGCACTTTCACTGAGCTCGTACTTACTTTGGCGGCTCTTATTATCAGCCATTTTGAAGCAGTTACTCATTTTGCCAGTCATTTAGTTATTTGTGAGGTGTTTTCATGTTGGAGGTGCGTTCTGTCGGCTTTGATCACTTTTTGTACAAACAGATTTAGGAAACAAAGGCTTTTCTTTAAGGGCTCTTCTGTAAATATTAAATAAGGAACACAACATTAACAAAAGCAGTCTTTAAGGAGACCTGAATAAATCATGAAGACTGTTTTTGAACAAATGTAAAGTGTTGACAAAGTCTTTTGATTAAGTGGAAGAGTAAACTTAGAGGAAAAATGACGAAAGACCATTAGTCTATTAGTAATCTACATTTAGTGCAACATTGAAGTCAAATGATTTCTTTTAGCTTTGGCGACTTATGTTTTATCAGTGTTTGTTAAACTTGCAGATGAACGCCGGAATAAAATGGTCCCTGACGTGACTGATGTGTCTTCAACGTGGGAGCTAATTCTTTTTACTCTAGGCAGCTAAAGGCAAACGAAGGCAACACAATCTAAAAACGTGTCTCTTAATGCTAAAGCTGGGTCCACTTAAAGAGTCAATGAACGCAGCAAAATCCTAGACTGCTCTGATTGGTCAGATAGTCAACTCTCTTGTTTTAATAGCTTGTCATGAAACTTTTACTTTAAGTCATTTAAGCTTCCATTAACTGCTCAGCAATGAAAAAAGTTCACGATGCCCCTTCTTACAAAACCCAGACTTTTACGATTTGACAGAAATGTTTTTTGGGATTGATTAGTCGGTAGTAGGAACACCTGAGTTGTTGTTAAATGATGTCCAGTCCAGCTTTAAAAAAACATGTCCAATTAAACCCCTCCTCCAAAAGGAAGCCTTCTCTGACATATGTTGTATCTAAATGTCCTTTTTTAATATTTTAGGTAAGACTTTGCCACTATTTCCTGCTACTCTGGGTTAGCTTGTCAGGTAAAAAAAAAAATGTAATAATGCGGAATTTGTTTGGCCATTTGTTTTACAGGATCACAAAATCCTACCAGCAAAATAAAATACATATTAATGGGTTCTCTTGCAATGATATTTGTAGAAAGAACATCATGGATTCAGTAAATAAATGGACTTAAAAAGATCGGCTATCTTTTTAAATGTGAGGTATTGTAGGAGCTATTCAATATGGCTGACTCTTCATCTTCCTATCGTCTTCTTGTACTGTCTCCTGCACCTCTTTTGTTCACTCATTCTTTTAACCAAATTTTTTGACTGCTGTGACGTGTCACGGCGGGACAAATTAAGGAAGCAGTGGGTAATAGGGTTATGTCAAGTAGACGAAGGTGTCGGCTCTGAGCGGCTGCCTCCCACCTTCTGTCTCTATGAAAGGTTAGCGTTAGCGGGGGTTTGTCTCCCCCGGTTCGTAATGAGAACGGCGAGGGACGAGGCTCGATTTGTCCCGCAACACCTACTGACAGATAGCATTTAGAGAGTGTCGAGAGAGGAGCATTAGGGAAAGAGCAAGAGAGCGTCACAGGAAGTAATACAGCGGCGTTAGCATGAGCGATCGCTGTAGATACGCACGGGCAGGAGCAACAACCACTCTCGCCAATGGATGCTCTGCTTCCAGTGTTTACCTGTAGCCTCCAAGGAATTATGCTCTGTCATGTTACAAAGTTCTTCCAACCCTCTTCCAGTAGACAGTAACAATGAAGGGTTGTAGACCATGTTACAACATTAGGTTGACAGGAAACAGGGAGAGAGAGGGTAAAGGACCCAAGCAAACCCGGGTCTCCCGTGTTTTTGGCATCCCTGAAAAACATCGGCTGTATATTGCTTCTTGCTGGTTGGTTGTGTATTTTGATCCTCTGCGCTTGAGGTGGAAAAGCACTATATAAATAAAAAAAAATGCTGAATAATAACAAGCAAAAAGAAAAAAAACTGCAACATTGCTAAGCCAACAACAAATTACAGAATAAGATTTGATAGGCTACTGAGAAGAATAAACATTAAACTTTGCAACTTTCTGAAAGAACTTGGTCTGGGGCCGGCAATGTGATGTAAGCGATCTGAGCATGATGTGAATCTACCTTAAAAGTATTTACTGAGAACTAAACATGACTAGTGACAATAACAGACACTCACAACTATTGCATAATTTGTACTTTCATTTCCATCACAGCTGTCTTTTTTCTGTTTTGAGAAGTCACGCATTAATGCAAAAAACAGTACACTCTTGAATCCATGCTTTTAGGTTTTATGTGGCTGTTGTGCACGTGTAACCACCAGGGGCATCTGGAGGCTTTGTGATCATGTGACTACAGATGATTGTATATAGCAGTGACATCAGCCATGGAAATGTAAACATGGAGAATAAATTAATATCATGTTTTTGTTTGCCCATCTGTCTTTAATGAAAGAAATCTGCCTTTGATATGGATTAAAGTAGTCAGGATCAAAGTAGTCCAAAAATTAACAAAAAAATGATAAAAAGGAATGACACTAAAATGAACATATGCTTGGCAACGCTGGGTCATGGTTTGTTGGGATTTTCTGTCTTAACACAGATGCACTGCTTAAAAATCCAAGTAAATATGTGCCTTAAAGGGTCTTTTATGACACACTATATGTATGTTTGTAATTTTATTCTTGCCTCGCAGAGTTTGACACTTAACATTTTCCAATGCAACCATTGATATTATGCCCCTCAACAGCGCAGCACTAAACCCAACGTCTTCTTAAATATTGAGCACGGACCAAAGCTTATACTGGTTTCACTGTGATATTACATTCATGACTCCCGCTCACAGATATTACACTCACATTTCTTCCACCACCTTTAGGCGAAAATTTCATAAACCCTTTTTTTTTTCTCGGAGCTGCCATCATTCTCGGGGCAGATGTCCGTAGAAAATCTGCAAGAGCGAGCGCGAGAGTCCCTGTAGCTACATTCTGATGGCGGAGGAATGCGGAAGATGGCAGAGGGCACGGCTGGGTGTTGGGTAACAACAGCAGGTGCTCGGGGCAGTTTGTGCTCTACACAGGAGGGTTTATAGCCTCCAAGATGTCGACACAGAAAACACAGGTGCACCACGCACACATGGACAGGGACGTGCTCTTTGTTGGAGGCCATTTTCCAGGGCTTTTCCTTGAGGTTTGAGGGATAAGATCATTGATATGACCACAAATAAGCCAAATGGTTACACAAGTACCATTAACTGAATAAAAGCAAAGTTGACAAAACTGAGTTTTAAATTGGAAAAGTTTGTTCTCTCAATATAACACAAAATGCACAGTTTTTTTATTTGTATTGTATTTTGAGAAAACTGGATCTGTGTGAACGTCACAAAAGAGGTACTGTAATTGAGACACATCTCTTGATTGTATTTGCAGAACACACAAGTTTGTCTCACAGTATCGAGATGCCTAAATGCCTTTAGTAAAAGTTTAGTCTGAGATCTTTTACAAATGATAGCTGACAAAAAAACCTTTGTTTATCTTAAGCCCAACTACACCTCATTTTTTTTACTCCGTGACAAAGTGTTCACATGTTGTTAATGCCGTTCATTTTTAAATCATGTTCATTATCACGTCTGGAAAATGGCCTTGACTTGAACTTATTTGTCCCTCATGTTGCATGAGGTTTTTCCAGGACTAGTGAGAACCCTATCAGAGTAAATCCAAAAGCAAAGCGGGAAACACTATGAAGCTGAGACACAAACTTAAATTTAGAGGCTCTATTTAAGTGTCTCAAAACAAGTGCTTACCGAACGGGCATCAACACAAAAACAGGAAGTATATTTAGATCTACTGTATGTGCAGCTGAAAAGATACAGCATTATGAAAACATCATAAAAGACACTGAGGCCCCAAAGGAAAAGTTCAGGTTTATTTACAGTCATTATTTTTGACGGATCAGACCAAAAGGTGAAATCAGGGCAAGACCTTGAAAAATGATTTGGAAAGCACTATTGAATGTGTCACAAGTAAAATCAATGCTTTGAACCAGATTTTAGGAGTCAACCAAGTTTGAGTTTGTATCCTGTGAACTCAGAGGTGTTGCATATTAACAGCAGCACCTTTTAGCGCTACCTTTTCAGCTGCAGTGTCTGGCCCTTAGTACCGATCGGAGACTCTCTAAAAACTGGTGATAATGTAAAATAATAGCTCTAATGTGTGAACAAAAGGAGGAAGTGACAGCTCGTAAACACGGTGTAAACATCCTACGATTGCCGCCGTTTTTATGAGGAACAAAAAGCACTCAACACATTTGCAAGACCACAGGGAAACACGCATGCTTTTTAGGTGAGTTATTTATTTACAGCAGGCTTCCACAGGGCGCCTTAAAGCTGCTAATGTGTCTGTTTCTACGAGGTGTTTCCATATGCCATTCTGCTTTATTTTTGGTCTGACTCGTATCCTTTCTTTAACAATAAATATCTTTTCAATTGGTTTGAAGATTGATCCAATATTGGTAAAACTGTTTATAAAGATAGAAGGACAATTGCCAAAACTGCTCAATGTTTTATTATTTTAACAGTAGTAGGTTCAAAAGTTGTAGGAAGTTAGATAAGTAGAAATACCTGTGCTTTTGGAGATAAAAATGTTCTATATGAATTTAGTTTTTTCCTTTATTTGTTTTCCTAACCAAAATGTGTTTATATATATATATATATATATATATATATATATATATATATATATATATATATATATATATATATTATAATATTTCTTTCCTGCAAAAAGTATTTTTCCGCACAATCCCAATTTGTAGAAGCAGACGGGTGCAAACCCACTGACACGGGTCAGCATGTCTGTAAAACTTTACTTCAAACACTGATATATTTTAGTGTCCATTTAAATGACTGATCTTTCGAGCAGCGTTGGGCCAACGTCTTTGCTCAAGGGCCACAATATGTTTTACAACTTGACATTCAACCCGGCCAGTCGCACATTTGGACAGGGCTGAGTAATTAGCATCATTATTATTATTATTATAAACTTGTGTAACATTATTATAAACTAAGGAACATGTGCGAGCTTGCCGAGCAGTGGCATAAATTTAATTGTGCATTTTTTTTATTTTTTTTTTTATTCTGGACAGTTAAAGCCATCTCTTCCATACATTCTTTGCTGGCTTTTGCTAATTTGATGCTTGCCTCTTGAAATGTAGATTTAGAATGTGTCGGAAAAATAAAATTACTAGTACTTAAATGCTGTGCGACCTTGAGTATTGTGGTTCTTAAACTCCTTTTTTGCCTGATGTTTTAGTATGTACTTACTCATAATATTTTATACCAATGTAATATTTGCATTTAAGTTGCATGTGTCCCTTGTGTCCACTTCATCTAACCTCTCGATGCTTCACTGTAGCACTTTACATTTGAAGTTAAATGTGTGCTGGAAGCCTTTTGTAGCTTTTTGTGCCTGGCAGTATTGATGTACCATTTCTCACCTGTACTGCTAAATATGACAACGCGCTCGCTGCAGCGTGAACCCGTGACCTCTCTGGGACTAGCGCCGCGTTCACCGTTCCCCCGCTGCCTGTTTAGAGTAATGGTCAAAGCCACGTCTGCTCGAAAAGGGAACATTACTGGGCATGACCAATCTGCTCCCAAATGGAAAACACTTTATGTCACCGCACCAATCTATGTAATTGACTTCTCTTTGGGCTGCAGCCATTATGGTTAAGGTAGCTGCTTTTTTTTTAAAACAGTACATCAATGAAATGCAAAGTCGATTTTTCTTTAGAATGATTGCATTGGATGGAATCATATTGGGGGATATTTGAGCTATAAAGTAGAACTCGTATGAGAATATGTAAGAGCAGACACGCCAGGGTTGTCAGCAGTTTTGAGATTATACATTTCTGGGTTTCACTTTTGGTTTGATGTTGGATGGAGGGTGATTGTGAGGGTGAGCGTACTGGGAACGTGGAAGCTACAGTACATTCTGGTTTTGAGAGGACTGACTTATTGATTTGAATTGTCCTTAGAAGGTTCATGGTCACAGCAATGTTTGATTGTTTTTGATTTTTTTATCTGTATTTATCACTGACAAGAAATCTACCAAATGATGTTAGAATATTAAAGAAAGATAGCCTTTTACTCAGGTTTTATTATCCTAGTCAAAATATTGCTGGGCTATACTATCAACCTTTTATCTTGATGACAGCTGTCCGCAGAATTTTCCAAAGGCTTCATTTTAATGCTTCTAAAAAGAAAAGTAGTATATATGCTTTATAAAAACTAAACTGGATCTTTATTATTGGGTTTATAACTAAAATGTAATTGTTGTAACGTACCTTGGTTATAACAGCTGGTTTTATGAGGGAACAAGCCAGACCTATTGATTGGTGTTAGATTTAATGTCATTGTCACAGCACGACTTGTTAATAAATGTTAATAAATGTCCATTACTGTTCTTTTAGCATGTGGTGTTCACTAATTAAACCTTTGGCCTGTAGTTTATTTGTGGTAATGTTGCTAGGCCTAGGCTGATTCTGGTCTGTGACTCTACACCTAAACCTTACAGATCTGTGCTTAGTGACATCTGTGTAACAGTTTTCTAGTCATACTTTGGCACTTACTCAATACACACTGGCTTTTTAAAGGTGCACTAGGTAGAATTTGACATCCACTAATATGTGTGTGTGTGTGTGTGTGTGTGTGTGTGTGTGTGTGTGTGTGTGTGTGTGTGTGTGTGTGTGTGTGTGTGTGTGTGTGTGTGTGTGTGTGTGTGTGTGTGTATAATGGCAGGTATAATGACACTTACCACCCTAACATTTATGATGTAATTTAGGAGAAACTTGACTGGCAACAACCTTTGTCTTTTCAGGGTCAGTGCCATGAAAACAGACCTATTGACATCTATTACATTACTTGTTCATTTATCCCATTCAAATTACTTTCAGCCTTTTACAAACCAAGACAACAGGACTGGGATCAAATCAAAGCTAACTTCAGTCTTACTACGTCTTGTCATAGGGTTGCATATATAACCACAGAAAAACCTCTTTCCTGTTTCCACAAGGCTTCCTCAGTGTTTTTCTGAGCTGTGGAGAGAATATGTCATCTATAAATAATATCAGTAAAGCCTCGTGTATAACGTAAACATCGACGGAGTATATAAGCGTGAGTCTACAAACACGCCTTTTGGCTTGTCTTGTATTAATTTCCCCGCTGCTCTAAGCTCATCTCCACAATCACTTCAGCCCTCGAAGATAAACTGGCTGAACGCTCCTGGGCTGCCTTTCACATTAGCCTCCTTGTGTACATCCTTCGCTTACATAGGGCCACGGCGACCGAGGCGACTTGCCCAGCTGAATTTTTCATCATTGATCTGATGTGATTTCCATGCTCAGCCATCCCTCTGCCTTGTCAGCTCTCTCTAGCTCAGTATTGGCTTCTCGGAGGCCGATAGAGGGTTAACGGGCCGTGAGCCAGCGCCCATGTGTTGTCTCCTATCTGTGCATTCAAATAAAACCCTCTTCCAGCGTCAGGTTTAGACTGGTCTAGGTCCTTGTTTTAGCATGGAACAACATGTCAGTGAAACAACACTTTTTAGTGATTGTGAATGCTGCTTTAGAACCTGCGGTGCTGTGACACAGACATTTTTTTTGGGATATCCTGCGTGGTGATACACTTTCAGAATTGAAGGCTTCAGCTTGTAAATGACCTTTACCTTCCTAACCATAGCAAAGATGCTAACCCAGCAACATCAGTTCTTTACCCTAGTCTTCAGGACACAAACTAAAGTTGGACTCGTGTTCAAACCCCACAAGCCCAGACTGAGATCTCTGTATGTAATACTGTGAGAAGCAGGCTGGCCAGGCTAATAGTATAACCACTTCTGTGAGAAAGTGTGTTGAAATGCTTGATGTATTGACACTGACTGTCTACCGCTGGAAAGTTCCCTCCTCTTTGGCTTTTCTTGTTGAAGCAGCAGCAGCAGTGGCGTCGTTGTCGTTGTGTAAAGGTTTGATATATGACGGTGTGGGAGGCACAGTCAGTACCCTTCAGCTCCTGCACTGCCTGCTCTGATTGGAAGATTTCAGAGAGAGGAAAAAAATAAAAAAGTGCCCTAATATCTGGCCGTAGCAGTGTTTGAGCGATGGCCAGGGCCAAGCTGCTGATCTTAGCAGCGGGTGCATTAGTTTGCCATAAAGAAGCAGTGATTGTGAGACGAGGCAGGCAAAAACATATGAGGATGAATGACACAATATAAAAGCCAAGTTCTGTTTGAAAATCCATTAGAGAAGAAGCAAAAAATACAAGAAGAAGCCCCCACATATCCACGCAGTTCCCCCGCAGTCCGACGCAGGGCATGGATCGCCAATCACTCTCGCCGCTCCTGCGTTAACTGTCCATTTAATCAAATGTTTAATCAATGCATTAGTACATGACAGCTTTGAGCACAGAAAAAGCATTCTTCACACAGTGCAAGATATTGGCAACTGAAGATAGGTGGGAGATGAATGCTGCTCATTTGCTGCTCACTTTGAAGTTTTGCTTTTCTCTGTGTACACTTTGTTTTCTGGCTTTTCTGAGTGTCTTCATTCAAGCCTATCTTGTAAATGTAATGGACCTATGTAATGTTTTAATATACAAAGTAAATTGTACATTAAAACATTAAAAAGGGTGATTATGTACAGAAAGTGTAGTAAAGTGAGAACAATATAAAAGGTTATGGTTAGAAAAGCATAGCACCGTGTAATATAGGCCTGTTAAGTCAAAGCAACATAAATTGTGTTTGCCTGCATGTTATCAGTGGCTTTCATGCTTTTAGGAAAAAAAACAAAGAAACTAAAGAGGAATAGTGTGTGGACAGGTTTGTGGTTTAAAAAAACATGGTTAACTTTTGCCAGTGTTGCAAAGAGAACAAATCAGAACATCAAAGATGTACAGTAATGAAAAGCTATGTGAGATTTTTGTTATAAACTTTTCAGGAAAAAATATAATCTATTTATTTCTAAAATTCGCACTTTACCAAAAGGTGTTTGTCAAATCCAAAACATTTTGGGAACGTCTTGTATTTTATGTCTTGTCCATCACACAAACTTCTTTATAAGTTTATACACTGCTCCATTTTTTTAAACAAATCATGATTTTTCATAATTTTAGATAAAGTAAAACAACATTGTACAATAAAATCTAAAGTGAAAGCAATCATTAAGTGCAAACCTGCAAACAGTAAAACAGAACCCTAGAAAATAGTTGAATAAAAATCATGTGCTGTACAGGTCTTAGTGTGCATTATTCTGTTCTAGAAATAGTACTTTTTGTGTAATGGAGAATACTCTAAGTGAAAAGTGGGTTGCCTGATTGTACACTGTGCCTGTGTTCTTCTATGAAAGCCCCAACCCCCGCGGCACTGCCTCCTAATTACTCAGATCTGCTCAAAGTGAAGAAATAATGAACAAGTGCTTTAATTATGCCTCAAGACAAAAGATCTCTTCCACAACAAACGCTGGCTGTGTTCGGCTGAGGGCAGGTTAAACAGCACGCCAGTCCTTTCTGAGCCGGTCAGCCTTGAGTGGACCCTTTCCGATTCTGACACCGAGCCTGAACCAAAAAAACACACTGACTTTTATAAAAGGACTTCATAGGTTTGTTATCTCTAACGGATATGACACAACCTTTAATTAGTGGGGATCCCTGAAGCACTGGGCCTGGGATATAATCAGCGGACCTTTAGCGGGAGCACAACCCTTCCCTTTCCACGTGTACCCCCGGGGCAGCACTGATCGAGGCGTCCCGGTGCCCCCTCTCCTTCAGCGGGCTCGGCTGGCACATTGAGATGCCAGATAATGAGGAAGGCTGTCAGAGGGGCACTTCAATGGGTGCCCCTCCAAAGGCCTCGCCGCATCTTAACAAAATCCAGTCTCTGCTTAGTTTTGTGAGTCTCCAGAGGTGGTGTCCAGTAGAGGAGGGACCCAGCCCCAACCAACCAATCCCTGTTCAGCTCTACACTAATTACACTATGAGAAAGAAGGACAGCAGAGACGCAAGTTCACTTAAAAACATATCGGCTAACTTTGGTCTTGTGCATAATGTTGGAGAATGTCATTTTATTTTTGTCTCTGAAATTAGCCTTCAGAAGAGTGCTTTTCTGGAGCTTTTAGGTTCATTTCAGACATGGTCATGGTTGTCACTGTAATGAGATAAACAATAATGTTTCTGGAGTCGAGTTTAAGAAAAGGTTTATGTTGGTGGGGTAACGTATTCTGATGTAGTTGTGACGAGGAAAAGGTGTTCTAACAAAACTCTGGTATGGTTCAGCTAAAATGTGAAAGTAAAGAGACACCATTTGTCTTTGATCATGTTTTTGTTAGCAGGTTTAAAAGGAAAAGTTAGTCTAACTTTGTTACCAGAGATTAACACAACCTATCTCAATAAACTGCATGTTACTGGCACAAAGACATAATTGTCTTTAGGCACTGCTCATTTCCAGGAAAACCTTGGCTTTACTATTTATTTCACGCTATCTGTTTCTCCAATTGTCTATAGTCTTAATGAATGACAGAAAAAGCATGATCAATTAGGCAAAATGTTTTTTGTGGGAACAGAATAGTTGACAAAACTGCAATAAATACATACTTATTCTTAACATTTTTCACCAAGGAACATCTGGCAGAAAAGCATTAGGTGACTGATCATTGAATTAAGCAGCAGCTAATTATAATAGATCATTATTTTGAGATGCTTAAACAAGGCCATTCATCCCACTGCTTCCGCTCTGTAGTGTTTTACTTAAGTCCGGGACGTTGGACTCCTGCTCAGTCAAAGTGATGGGAGTTAAGGGAAATAAACAGTCGTCTCTTATGATGATTAGTGCGAGTGCAGTGTATTGATTGGCGGTCATACGATAAACAGCGGAGAACAGCAATGTGCCGCGGATCGTTCGGGCCCCATTAGCCGCCGCTTGTATTGGCTTTGATTATTGCTGAGTGAGCTCCCGCTGCTCGTGATGGCTCTTTACTGCAAGAACGGCTGCTTTCGACCTTTTTTTCACAGCGGTCATTGTCATTGTCTCAATCGAGTCAATCTGAACCTGGTCACTAGTGCTAACACGTACACACAAAACTAAACTTCATTATAAAATGTTTCAATTTATTTGCATGTTACAATTTCTATGAATGAAAATAAATAATTAGCTTTTTGTTTTTCACATCATTTTGCCTTTATTCATGACGCTATAGCAGTGGTGTGGAACTCAAAGTGCTGAGGGGCCGTGATTGTGGTGATAGTGATAAGAATCCTCTCAGGGGCTGAAGACACTTGGAACACTTGGAAGCTTAAATTTAAATTTTGAATGTGATGCTTCATCTTCATTTGAGTCTTACAAAAGTTATCTTTAACAATAATTTCATGGAAACTAGTTTAAGTTGGATTTCAATGGGTTTAGGTGAATTTGAACATGTTTTAGATGGACTGAACAGGTTTTTGTTGGATTTGAAAAGGATTTGTAGCAAAAGCTTTTTTTTTAACTAATGCAGTATGATTTAATGAGGAATAAATCAATCTGACTCAAATCCAAATTAAACCAGTTCAAAGCCAATCAAAACGTTGTATCGGAGGGCCACATAAACATTGCAAAGGGCCACATTTGGCCTCTGGGCCTTGACTTTGACATGTGTGCAGCTATACTGCTTTAAAGTTCCTTATATTTATTGAAAAGCCTAAACCGAATTGGACTTTAAATTTAAACGTTAGGTTTAATGAACATTGTCTGCAGAGGTATCCCATAAACACACAAAAACAAACTGAAAGCACTGAGTTAAAGCCTGTATTACCTTAAATATGATAATTTGCCAAGCTGTGCGAAGTGGTAGCATTGTTTGCTTTTGCAAACCACTGAAACATGTGTCCATCAACAAGTTCTTTATGTTTCACGGCAACAACAACACGAAGGTGGTTCTTGTTCCTTTTCGTAATGTTTTTTACCAAAATGTGTCTATATTTATTAACAAACAAATTCTATAAGAAAGTATTGCTGATAAATTGATTAAAAAGGGGGAAGTACTGTTAAAATGTAGCTACAAAGCAGACAATTTCACGAATGCTGGCTGGTGTCTGGAGGTGTATCTGAATCTGTGTCAGCCTTGTTTTGAATAAGTAAGGACGTAGCAAATATTTAATGAGCTTTCGAGAAAAGAAGACTCATCTGTTCCTTGTGTATTTGTGGAAAACTCCCTAAGTTAAAGACAAAAAACTGTGACACATTTAAAAACAATTAAGAAACTGGCAATTATTCAAGGCAATGATAAACCTTTACAGCCACTTTTTTATTATTAGGACTTTGTGGTTGTTCTTATTTATATATGCCGCTCCATTATATTTGCCTGGGAGATTGTTAAATGGTTACAGAGCATAAGCTTTGTCATGCTATTTTTAAAACAGTGTCTGTAGCACAATTTAGCCCGAACCTCACACCAGATCATCTGGACATAACAAACTAAAAACTTGAGTGAACTTGAATTTTTGTTAATGTACAATTACACAAACGACAAACTTTGAAAAATCATGGTAAATCCTGAAAAAACGTATTTTACTTAAAACAGACAATGGCAGTCCCATCAAATATGAGAGCAAGCGTTAGTTAGCATAAACTAATGATGACACATCTACTGTATTCATTTTAAGTGATGTCCTTTATTTTATTTTAAATCCAAACAGATCAGCAAATAGACATGTCAGTGGTTCTAAGCTGAAAAACCATGGCATCTTGTGTCAGTGTACAATAGCACCTTTTCCTCTTGTGTCCCACACCTGCACAGATCCGAGGTTTAATCTCTTGGATCTGAGCAGCAGCCGGCGTTCACTCGACAGCGCACTGACACCTTCCGCAGTGACACTGACAATGATTGTGGTAATAATGATTATGCTGATTATTACAGGGCTGCCACACTGACGTCGTGATTGTGCCGCTGGGAAGAAACAGGACGACAAAAGGGCCGACATTGATAGAAACGATCATTAAGATTAAGATCACTACTCTTTTGTTGGATTGTGTTTTTTCTCCATTGTGGGGTGATGAACTCTGAGCTCGGCGTTGCAGTTGTTGATCTTTCTTTAATTGGTAGAACTGCGGAGAGAGGAGATATAGCTGAGGATCTCTCTACCGCGTTTCGATGGGGCTTTGATTTCACATGACAAAAAGAAAAAGCACCGTTGAGAACATCCCGGCGTCTCGCTCTTTGAAAAGGACTGATCTGGCAGAGCTCATTTGAATTATTAACTGGCTCAGACAGACAGACAGAAGTGGAAAACGAGAGCAAACGATGAAGTGCGAGACGGGAAAACCACCGAGAGGGAAGACAGGGGAGATAGATAAAACCCTTTTGCAAAATGTAATGCATCTCTGTATCATGATTACGAATCATGTTTACATTAGTTAAATCTGCTTATTTCTATCCTGCTTTGTAGTGTTTGTTAGCCGGGCCTGCCATTCTGATTCTTCTTCAGTTCTGTACAAAGAATCCGTCTGGTCTCTGTGGATTCGAGTTGGATTTTAATTGGACAGACAGAGAAACAAAACCTTGCATAAAACTAGCTGGTATATAGATATAGATAAATTAATAAACGTATTCCCTAATATTGTAAACTGAAACATTTATAATTTAACTGGACCTCAATCTAAACTGGGAAGACGTGGGTTTCGTGTCTCTTTGCCTCAGCTTCCTGTTATTGCAAAAAAATCCTACATCAGTAAACAAATATACACATGGTACATAATAAAGCACTTTGAGTGCTACTACGTGAAAATTATAATCTTTGCCTATAAAAGTTAGCTTGTTGTACATCCAGGTTGTCACAACTGGAACTAGAAGCCACAGAATCTTGGAGTTAATTTTTCACTGTATTAATTTA
Source organism: Neodontobutis hainanensis (assembly GCA_024349245.1). Taxonomy (NCBI): domain Eukaryota; kingdom Metazoa; phylum Chordata; class Actinopteri; order Gobiiformes; family Odontobutidae; genus Neodontobutis; species Neodontobutis hainanensis. Next base: position 3,957,760 of record JALDNG010000029.1, read on the forward strand.
TTATAGTCATTGTATGTAACTATTAATGTTCAGGAAACAAAGACTAGTTTTCTATACTTTTTATTTCTATTTTAGCTTTGAATATGCAGCATGTCACATTTTCAAGCTAAGCTAAGATATTTAGGTGCTCATCTGGGATCGCTTTTAGATTGTATTTTTTTTATTAGACTTTAATATTTTACTCTTTTTTTTTTTTGTTTTGTTTTGTTTTTTTTACTGAAGTTACTATTTGAAACAGACTTTCAGGATTGTTTTAAAGGTAGAGGGTGTAGTTTTTTTTTTTTTACGTGTTTGGTGACCTCTGGTGGCAAAAGGGCAGATTTGGTTCAACTGTTTCATAGAATTTACATATTGCCCCTTTAAAACACTCACAACTAAAACCACGGGGTCACATGAACAAACAGAGCAAGGTATACAAATCAAATATAAAGGAAGTGCAATTAAAGCAATCCAAGATAGAAAGAACAACAAAGAAAAACGATCCACTTCCTTAAACGTATTATAACGACAAATGTGTGCATCAAGCTCTCGTCCAAATGACCCACAATGAGTCTCAATAAAGACGGCCACAGCTGCAGGTGAGCATTCATTCCAGTTAGTGTCGGTTCACATTCTTTGAGTTCAGGTTTGAATGGTGTAATTACAGGTCAGCTCGCCTCCCCCGCTGCCTGCTGGGAATTATTTCATCTTGAGGAGGAGTAGTCCCGGAGTGAGTTAATTCAGCTCTATTGTGTCTCCCTCCTTCCGCAGCAGGACCTGGGTTATTAGTGTCATTGTGGAAAAAAACTTGGCGAGTAACACCTGCAAACCTCGCGCAGAGATTGACCCCCACAGTGAACTCGTTCTCCCCTGATAATCTCTTACTACTCTTTCATTTTGTCTCTGTTTAGTGGCAACAGATCTTATGTTTCATGCTGTTTGTGGCTTTCTGGGAGTGTCAAGACAACACTGACCGAGAGCTAGGTTTACTCTTTGAATAATCCTGGTTTATACTTGCGTGTGGTTCTGGTTTAGACCTGGGTGCTTTCATGGCTTTCCCTTGGTTTAAGGCTGTTTTAGTCCAAAATATGAGAGTTATTACTGTTTAGTTTTGGTCTAAATGTAGTTTAGTCCTGGTTCCTGTCCTGGCAGAACTATTTTAGTCATGAATAAGTCCTGTTTTTAACCTAGCTTTGATCCCAATTTTTTTTTCTTTTACTTTATTCCAGGTAGAACTAGTTTTTATACAAGGTTTTGTCTTGGTTTAAACTTTGATGCTGGTTTGACCATGTTTAGTCCTGGTTTAGTAAAGGTTGGGTAGTGTACACCTGCTTTAGACCTTATTTAGGTCCTAAGTCAAGCCCAGACCTTAGATCTGGTCTAGATCAAGTTAGGTGCTGGTTCACTGCTAGTTAGCTAACAATTTTTACTCCTGGTTAAGTCCTGGTTTAGTCTATGTTTAGTCCTAGATTTTGTTTAGGTGTAGATTTAGTCCGAGGTTTGGAACTGGTCTGGTCCTGGCTTTGGTCTTAGTCTTGGTGTGGACTTAAGGTTAGTACTTGTTTACTCCAGATTGAGACCTAGGTATGACACTGCTTTAGACATGTTTTAATCCTGACTTAGTCCCGTTTAAGTTCAGACCCGGTTTCATCTTAAATTTGATTTTTTTTTGTAAAAATAACAAGTAATATGTCCTTGAACCGTTTATACCCAAACTCCAAAATCTGTTGTACGGTATGTCACAGTGTGTCCTATAATCCCAAACTGACACGACTAAAGCACCAGGCAAAGCACTTTTACCCAAACTTGGCAGAGGGCTGAGGTACGGGCCGTGGACGAACCCAATCCATTTTTAGCTGAATGTGCTGACCCTGTAACTTTTGGTAACACAGTGATATGGGGCATTTAATTAAATCACAGGACCGCAGGGCTCCTGTAGATGCATAAGCACTAACGAGTTGTAGTTGGCTCCGTTACTGCATGTATCCAGCTGGAAAATGACTCGCTAATTGCCAAAGTGTCCCATTCTGCCATGTCACCTACAGTACCCTCACTGCAGCTCCGTTTGGAAAAGAAATCACTGGGATGTAATATTTCAGATCCTAAAATAATTGGCATGATTGCAGGAGACTTGTGTCAATCGAAAAAATATATTAGTCCATGGAGCGGCATAAATTCATACGAGCTGTCTAACTCAATAGGGATCCACAAATGGGATACACTTTATCACGTCATTCAAAAAAAAAAAAAAAAAGCCTTTTTTTTATATTGATGTTAACAACTACCATAAAATTTATATCCTCAGATGCACAATTTTGGAAGTTGTATCGGTTCTGTTCTGTCTGCAGTTTTAATGGCCAAATGGCGTCTTCGGTCCTATTTAACTTTTTTATTGCAGTACCACATGTGGCCATCGGGGAAGTTTGCAACATAATGAAGAGAAAAGATGTGTTATGTTCTCATGTTCTCTTTGTTACTTGAACAGGATTTCTGATTGTAGTACCACAAATATGATCTTTATATGAACGCTTCAGGACTGCAAAAATAAATGGACTAAAAACGTAATACATAGATATGTTAATAAAATCTACCACCACCAGAATGTTATGTTATGTGCAGAAATGTAAAGTAAAATCCAGCATGTTCATGTCCTAGTCATATCCCTTATTAGATTCCCTGAAATTACCTTGACATTGGCAGGAATTTGAGGATCACTTAGTGCCAAATTAAAGATCATACATGTTTTTTTCTTTTAATTTCTAATATAATTATACAACAGCATTATTTCATTGCGACGACTGAGCTGTCCACTAAGAGACCTGGGCTTTTGAACCATTAAAGTGTGTTGGCTGCAACTCAAAAATAGATCTGTGGCGTTCTCCCTCTGACTTTAAGGTAATCGAGTCTTTGAACCCACTGATGTAAGGAATACATGTTGAGGATTCTCTTTTGTCTGCTACTTTTAAAGAAATATCAAACAGAATTAATCAAAAAGTACATTAAAAGGAAGCTGGGGCGAGTTGTTTAGCTTGTACAGTTTAGCATGCTCCGTGGCGCTCACTCGACTCGGCGCGCTGGATATTTACAGCTGGGAAGATGTGAGGGCAGTTCATTTTAATGTCCTCACTTTACATACAAATACAATCAGGACATGCCCAGTGTCCATTATGGGACGAAGCTGGGGGTAGACACTTTAATAGAGGCAGAGGAAGAGCAGCTCCTGTTTTGGAATTCACCAAACAAACATGTATTGGGTTGTGCGCTGAAATTTACATACCCTTTCTATGCAGAGACTGTAAATACTTTTCCTTGTAATATAAAAGACACTGTTATTAGAGGCATGCACTTAGATGGTATATTTTACCAAGTCTTTCTGTTCTTTTGCACAAAGGGTTGCATCTAGGTAGCACAGTAACAAGAAAGGCCTTAGAAATAATTAGAAAACAAAATCAATTACAATTCTTTAAGGTCCGCTTTTTTTTCACCACAAAAATATGCAATTTAGAAATGTATTATTTGCAAAAACCTGACCAAAATTTGCAGATTGCTTGAGGTTTTTCTTAAAAGTAGAATACCTGTGTCGAGGGAAAACTGCAGTAAAGGTGCCACTGTTTCATCGAGAGGTGGCCCTCGCTGCCTCAATTTAAACCACTGCATCTTTTTCTCTGTCATTGTGGTTTTAAAAAGAGTGAAAGTATCCAACAAAACTCATTTTCTCATGTCTTCCATTAAATCCTACTACTCTGTGATGTCACAAAACCTTCTTATTTCAACAATTAACTTTAAATTTGCTTTTAATTTACTGGAAACACTTCCAGCCTGACATTGTTCCATTAGTTTCTGTTGAGTGTGCAACCAAATCCAAAATTTATCTCATAAAACCTGAACCGCTCTCACTATAACCACATTTATTCCCAAATTGTACTTTGACAATCATATGTTATGTCTTTAGTTAGTGACTGACCATGAGCCCCATCCACATTGAATTAAAAAAATCCACTTTTTTGACTTACATTCATTTAAAAGAGCTGCACAGTCAATTCCTGTTTGTATGGATTATAAAAATTAAAATATTGACATGTTCTACAAATGCTGAAACGTTCTTCTTTTTTAAAAAATTTACATACACACATACCTTGACATTGAGTTTAACGTTTTTCAATACATTTTTACATTTACACTAGAGTTTAGTCCAGAATGTCATCCAATCAAAAACCCTTGTTCAAAGTGTCACCAACCATCACTCAATATAAGAAAATAAGCTAGACTCAAATATTTGCATTAGCTTTTTTCAAAATGATGTCAATCTTTATTTTATTCAATACCTCTCTATTACATTTTAGGGTTGTGTCCAAGACGTTATTGACAAAACCAAAAACCTTATAGAAAGCAACGAAACATTAAATTGGGCAACTTTTCTGATAAACTTGTTGAAAAGTTAGCTATATACATTTGGGGATTATTTTATGCCAGGTGCAGGAGGTTGGTATTAAATCTTTCCATTTCCATACGGCAGCTGTATGTATATTTATAAGACCATGTGTTCATATAGTGTCTGTATACATAAATGTATGTGTCCTTGAGCAGACGGATGGCGTCCATAGAGGTGCTGTATGTTTTTACAGGGAAAATGTTTAGTGGGGGCACAATTAAAAAAAGCAGCGTGCAGTGTCCCGCGAGGTGCTAATGCCCCGGATCAGCTGTTCTAATGTCATTCACAAGCCCTCTGTTATGGCCGGCCCCCTGTTTGATGTATGAATCCACACGGGACTCCATCAGCAAACCTCCCCCTCTCCCTCCCACCAACACCAGCCCCTTCATACCCCCACCCAGACCTACCCCCACCCCCCTGTCGGCTGCACAACCCCTCCTACTATTCCCTTTACTCGCTGTCCACCTCCTTCCCCGAGCAAAGCCAACCTCCCCATCCCCGTCTCAATGCTGGCGTTGGCTTTTATCGCGCTCAAAGTAAACACTGCCGGATAGCGAGTGTTAGCGAGTGCTCCAAAGAGAGAAAGAAAGAGAGAGTGAAAGACCTATACGGAGGAGAGCGCAGAGAGATAGTGAGCTGTAGTGAGAGCTGGAACATGCACATTGTCTGCGCGAAGCTCGCCTCCCTGCTACATCTTCACTAGAGCCTGCACAAATAAAGAAAACAGAGACGGCAAAACACTTGGACGTTTGAACTGAGAGGAAAGAGGAAAAACAGGAAGATTGGAGAGAAAGAGAGAGCGTTAAAGAAAAAAAAAGACTAGGATCTCCCTGCTAAATGCGCAAAGCGTCCCGTCATCCCACGCTGAGCTCCATGGCCAACTCGGGCTGCCTGCTGCTCTCCAGCTCTGGGATGCTCCCCCATTCGCTCCAGTGTCCCCCGGCGTTCCTCTACCTTCCCGAGGTAAGACCAGACTCTCCGAATTCCCCCGAATCTCCGCTTCGTCTTTCTTCCATCTCTCTCTACCCATCTCCTTTCTCTTGTCCTCTTGTCATCATCAACACTAAAGTCACACGTGACGACTCTTTTGGAAGCCGCCTGTCGTTCGCTTTAACCCTTGACCCTCTGCTTTTCTAAGATGGGACAAGAGTCAACTGAATGATTTCCAGGGGAGGGAGGGATTCCCATTCTTTTAATTCCTGCGCGCTTCTTCCTCCCCTCCTCTCGCCTCCTCTCCCTCTCTGTGTGCTACTACTCCAAGTGAATTAAAGCAATGAATAACTGTGACGTTCCAGCTCGCACTTGTATACCATCTCCTCTTGCTTGCAATGGTTCCCTTTTGCTGTGTAGATTCAACTTTTCATTGACGTACTCAACTTTTTGTTTGGTCACCTAACCCGAGCCCTTACAGGATTTGAAAGCTCCTAAAGCATGGACAGTGCCAGAGACGTCATTAGTGAAAGAATTGATCAGTTATCAGCTTGCGTTTTGCTCGATTAGCTCCGACGTTTCTCTCATTCATTTCCTCGCTCTGTTGTTTTTGACTCGTCAGCACATGTCGACTCGGAACACACGGGACGTCCCTCTATCCATCCATCCATTCATTCAGCATTTTGACATTACACTAAAAGCTCCTCCGTTTATAGTGAGATTTGTCTCATTTCCCGGCGAGGCTCTCCCTTCATCTTTCTAATGGCCATCACCGCACTCTGACAACACTTTGAATAATTATACATCTCTGCAAATGAACATTGATTTTCCCTTTTCATTCCTTCTTTTTTTTCTTCTCTTTTGGAAATTGATTCTGTCACTGATCCTTCTTGTTTGGTGAAACCTGAACACTGCAATTTTCTGAAAGAAGGTGGAAAAAAAAAATCTCACAAACAAGGAAGGTGACTCTTAACAGGCCTGCCCATCTTTCTGTCCAACTCTCCATCTGCTGAATTATTCACGTGTTTTAATTCAGCGAAGGCGGTGGGATGGTGGTGTTCTGAGGGATGAGCTTTTACTAGGAGCAGCTTGTGTTGCAGAAACAGCGGGTTACTGCAGCGAGATGAGGGAATATATAACGCTGAAAGGCCTGGCCGCAATGGAAACTTCCCATTTACTATGCCATACCCCCATCATAGTAATGACTCCGGCCCCCCCTCCCACCCATCTGTCCGGGGCCAGCATGTGCACGGACATCCGGGCAGGTGGACAAAAAAAAATCACACACCCCTTTTTCACTCATCTTTCCATTCTTTCTTTCTTCTTCCTTTTTTCTTCTTGTGCAGAGTTGATTTAGTCGATAAATATCTCACTTTTGGCTCCAGCGCAGCCTCAAATTAGTGCCATAAATCAGCCCGCAGCTCGATGATCGGTAACAAATCATACTCCAAATCATAAAGCATGTTTAGGGCTTGTTTTATTTAATTAGGAAGCCATTTTTCTTTCTTTGCAAATACCTTAAATTTTTAAGCACAGATTGGAATAGAGCAGAATGTAATTTAAAAATGGGAATGAGTTTTCAGATTCTAAAATGTGTGGGTTTATTTTAGTGAACACTAACAGCTTTTAAAAATAAAAAGTGTTAAAGAATATGGAAGAATGTTTTTAAATAGGTTGTAACTTTATGGATTTGAAAGAAATGCCTTTAATCAAATGCACGTGAATGACTTAAAGAAAAGCTGCTGCAAATTTGACAAGAACATTTTTCTCTTAAAAGAAGTCTCGTAGAAAATGTAGCTTAAAGTTCTGCAGAGAATGTCAGCTGAGCCTTTTTCTTTATGCTCACAGATATATAGCATAGTCACCTTTTGCAAAGACTTAATCTGTGCAACATTGATTGTAATGCAATGTAATTTGATGTAATTAGTTTTTTATTTATTGCTATAATCTCTTTCTTCACAGAAAGTGTAAATGAATACAGAGACATGTTTTGGACACAAATGTATTACAATATGGTGAAATAAATGCATATAAATCATTTGCTTAAAGAATATTTGGAGTAAATAGAGATTTTTTTCTCCTTGACATTTTTTATCTTACTAAATAAGTTAAAGTTAAAATGGCTGCTGAGTTCTTGAGGATAATTTGGTCATGTGACTGCTTCTGTAAAAAGAAGGAGACGTACTTTATATGTTTCATAATTAAACTAGTAAAAGTAATAATGTAATTTTTCATTGTCTAACTGTAATGTAGTCAAACTGTTCAGAGATGTATCTAGAGCTAAGTTAAAGACTACTTTTTTTCTTGTCAAAGGATTGTGTGTTAAGGAATTCGCTGCACTTTAAAGCTTTGTCAGAGCTTAGTTTAACAGAAAAGAGAAAGCCATGCTCTGAGATTCATTGAAAGGAAGTGCATTTTAATGTACGAACTGAGAAGTCATTTTACAATCGAGCATGACGACTACCAGAAACCCCTTGTAATGTTTCCGACAATTACATCACATCAGCTGTTTCCACTTTAGAGGAGAAAAAGTCAGGCATCCTTTCTCACCATAACTACAATGTACTTTAGATTTTTACATTGATTTTCCCTAAATCCTGTGTGTCACTTGTGCAGAGTTTCTTGGTTGGCCTTGACAACATTTTAGCATTAAGGCTGGAGCTGGGCTAATTCCTGAAGTCCTCTGAAATCTGATCTGAAATCTCTCACAATGTATTTAAAATGGAAAAACCACTGGGATCATTTGCAGCAATTTCCAAACACTACATTTCATTCTGTTCAAAGTCTTGCTTAAAACACTTTCATTTTCGTGCAGAAATCTAAGGAATATACTTATGTTTCCATGTCGCATTTTGCACCACGCTGTTAGAAGTTGTTTTTTTTCCAGACACGACTCACTTTAGGTGTGTTTACCTTATGCTACATCCCTGTGTGTGTGTGTGTGTGTGTGTGTGTGTGTGTGTGTGTGTGTGTGTGTGTGTGTGTGTGTGTGTGTGTGTGTGTGTGTGTGTGTGTGTGTGTGTGTGTGCGCTTGAGTGTGTGTGCTTGTGTGCGCTTGAGTGTGTGTGTGTGTGTGTGTGTGTGTGTGCGCTTGAGTGTGTGTGTGTGTGTGTGTGTGCTTGTGTGTGTGTGTGTGTGTGCTTGTGTGTGTGTGTGTGTGTGTATGTGTGTGTGTGTGTGTGTGTGTGTGTGCTTGTGTGTGTGTGTGCTTGTGTGTGTGTGTGTGTGTGCTTGTATGTGTGTGTGTGTGTGCGCTTGTGTGTGTGTGTGTGTGTGTGTGTGTGTGTGTGTGTGTGTGCTTGTATGTGTGTGTGTGTGTGTATGTGTGTGTGTGTGTGCGCTTGAGTGTGTGTGTGTGTGTGTGTGCGCTTGAGTGTGTACCTTATACCTTTTCAGAAAGTCCCACTGAAAACTTCCCTTTCCTTTTTTCTCCTGCCATTTCTTATAAACATCCGCCTTTTATTGCTTTAAAGTGCTACTGCAGCTTTTGTTCTCCGTCCCGCTCGCTCTGTCTTTGCGGTAATTCCTCTTCGCCCTGCAGCAGCGGTGGGAAACAACCCTGTGAATCACACTGTGGCCGCCCCCCCTTCCTCCTCATCCTCGCCGCTCTCCCCTCCCGGTGCGGCGATGACAGCCAGCATAACAGAAGGGGAATAGATTGAGGTGATAGCCCCTTTGCCTCACACTTTGTTTGCATTTCAAATAAGACACTGTATTAAGTTGGGGCTCGGGAACAGCTTTGCTTATTATGTGCGAACATGGCGCGGCGTGATATCACAGGAAGACAGGAGTTTATTACATAAAAGATTAGCGAAGCATACCTTGCCATGTATTTGTGCGCGGCAGTGTTTGGGTGTGTGTTTCCCAGGCAGTTTTGCTTTGATGCTCTTTGTAGTTGGCTGCAGTGCGAATAAATCCCGGCTAAATGTTTGTTTTCATTAACACAAGGAGAGACGCCCCGCCGTGTGGTGGGAGAACTGTGGGCTTCTGATTACACAAAAGCGAGGAGCCGAAGAAGAGCTGCAGGGCCTCGATAGGGGACAGTTCAGACTGATGCAGCGTCATCGATACAGACTTTTGGTCACTCTTTACCAAGTCTATATCAGGGCAATGCCTGACCTTTTCTGCTCAAACACAGGAGGCTAATGTAAAGAAATGCTTTGTCAGTTTTTGTGTAGAAATAGCTGATCTTATTGCTGTTGGTCTGGATGTTTTAATCTGGCAGACAGTAGCTGACATGATCTCTTGTAGTGCTTTGGTTAATGTAATGGACATGTGCGCAACATAAGCAACACACCTAGATCTGAGAAAAGATATTCAGCATTTTGCATAAAGTGGCTGCAGCAAATGTTATCAAACTCTTCTAATTCAAAGAAGAAGGATTCATAATGAACGCACAGTAGATCATTAATGTTCGAGGTGGCAGGTATAATTCTGGCTACTGGAGTTTCAGACCATGTGTTACTGTTTTTAATGTCAAAATGCCTTAAGAGTCACTTGATAGAGCACTTTTTGTCTTCTATTTCAGTAACTGAGAACGTAGAGAGCTCCTTTAATTGGTCTTCAGATATAAACACAACCTTTTTTTGAGGTACTTTGGGTAAATCTATCCAAACTGTATGTAACACATTTTCAGTTTATAGTGAAATACACTGAAAATCCATTCCTCTGTTTTTGTATTCAATCTATAGCTGGCCTCAACTTTAACTTTCACTGTGTGGTCACATATTTCAAAGGTTTGATTGTAGATTTATTGCAGAAAAACCTTTAACACACCACATATAAGACCTTTACAAAGAAATGGCCAGGTTCCTATCATAGTTACAGTCTTGGCTTTGGTTCACTTTTTCCCTTCCTTTTCTCCCTTCTTCCTTTTTCAAAGCTGATCTCACCACTTTCCTCGCACCGCGTCAATTTGAACGTCAGCTTGAATTATGGCTTTGGATATTGGGAGAGTTTTAAATTAGTGCCCAGGCCAGGTTTTCTTATGGGACGCTCACAGCTGTAGGCCTGTATTAAAATAAAATATATATTTATTTAGACTGCAGTGAGAAGCACTGTGAGGTTTGGTAGTTAGTTTACACGGAGCTGTCAAAATGTGGTGCCTCATGGATTTTCTATTTACCAGGCGCTGGGTAAACATATGGTAACGCTCGTAAATGTTACTATTATTCGGGATGGGGCACAGAAAGGTCACACCTGACCTGGAAAACCTGGAATATTGTTGAGTCATTGGAAAGTCATGAAAAACTGGAAAATGATGGGAAATGGCCCAGTTGTTTTTGGTATAGCAGACATTTTATTTACATTTTTGATGTTGTCTAGTTACTTTCTTAAACAGTTATTATTATTTTTAATCTCATTTGGATGATTTTCTTTGGGGCCTTATTGCACCCTGCAATCTCATGTAAATGCTTTTTCATGCATTTTAGCATAATTTAAAGATAATTTTAGCATAAAATTTAAGATATAAAGAAATCAACAGCAAAAATATTCATTACATTACATACAAGTGTCAAGTACATATGTTGTTGGTCCTATTGATCATTTCATATTTGCTGTGTTCTTGGGTTCACCTTTGGCTTTTTCTTAGTGCAGTTTGTGTCATATTTCTAAGATACATACGTTTAGATAAGAAATCTAATTTATCTTATAAATTACATTGTCTTTCCAATTACAACATACATTTTGAAAATATAATTAATCTTCATTGCAATGAATTTTCTGAATGTATTTAAAATTTGCATAAACTAATGTGAATAATGAATCTAATTGTTGCTTAGTTTGAATATATTTTTTTTGTTTTTCTCGTCGTCTTTACCAATGAAAATTTACATTTCAATGCTGCATAGTTTATATTTGGCATTTTCATATGTATTTCTCTCTTTTCCTTGAATACTCAATGGAGCCATAGTTTTCTGTGCAGCCGTTCACACAAATGCAAAAACAGGTCAGAAAACACATTCTGACACTTTTCAGTTTTAAATTGTTTTTTTGGGACTCATCATAGCAAAGAATGACAGTGAAGACTTACTTTGTTTTTCAGAAGTAAGTGAGGTTTACCAAATTAAATTAAATACTGCTTTTATAATTCAGGATTGTAGAATATTGTATATATCTTGTGATAATTAAAATATTGAATTGAACTGTATCTGATTCCCTCTCATTGCTTTCCCTCTCCATTCATCTTATTGTTGTTTTATTGATTTGTTTTTTGTGGTTTTGTCATTGGGCACTTCCCCTCCTCCTTTCCCTGGTATTGTTTCAAATGAGGAGTAGAACAAGAAGAAGAAGAAAAGAAATGCTCCTTTTACGGAGGTAGACCCAGAGAGGAATTACCCAGGATCCCCTTTCACTGCTCCTCCGATGTCTTTGGTACAAGCCCGTCTCCAGAAATAATGCAGTTATGTAACACTGGAGCTGCAGACCCCTGCTCAGGACAGCTCTCAGCTTCCAGCAACAAACCCCGGATTCTATCTTAATCTTGAAAACAACAACATCATAAGAACATTACAATATGGTTATATCAAAAAATACAAGGCTTTGTTCAACACATGCAGAATTTTCTTATATAAATCTATATTTAGGAGCCAGAATCTGTCACTTGATGAGTCTGTAACTGTCAGTGAATAACACAATCAGGTGAAAAATGTTGACGTTCCAATGGGATTTTGTACCAAAGCAAAACCGACACCACAAGGGTGGCCAACCTTGATTTATGCTCGTGCTCTGGTAACGGGTTCTACAGTGTGTTCTCTGACCGTGCCTTATTAATCTTGTAGATTTTAGATATTTGTATTGATTAAGTCCAATTTTACTCAGTCCACAACACTGTCCACTCAGTCAATAAAGATTGTTTAAGTTCACGTTAAACCTCATGTTCATAAAGGCCAATGAACTAACTACCACACACTGCAACTACCATCTTTATCATTATATCCTATTATAAAAATAACAATAAAAAATACATGTTGTATTATAAACACTGGCTTCATAGAAAGTGTTTAATCCAAACCAAGTGATGGGTTCATTTCTGTCAACACGTATTATTATTAGATCCATTCATGCCCTGGTTTTTCTGGTTCTGATCATTGTTTACCTGTGTTTACGATCTTGCTCCAATGCAAGCCAATCAGCAGTTACTTTTATAAATTTATGGAGATAAATAGCTCTGTCTTTACAATGACTCCAGGAAGTGTGTTTTTGGAGATTGATGCTATCATGGAAATTAGCTTATATTGTTGAGTCATACTTTAGCAGACAGAAGACTAGCTCGTTAAAATACACTGAGAACATCTGAAACATAGCCTAACCCTTGGAACAAGAGCTTTACAGAAACATCTCCATTGGCTTTAGTCTCTCTGCACAGTGTCCCATCCCCCACACTCCTCTAGTTAAACGCCTGGGACTGGGAATAGTCGTGACACACTTCCCCCCGCGGTTCGAGCTTTGATCCTGCCTCCCAGCGCGGCGCTATTCATGGCGACTTTAGATATCGAAGGATTTCAGGTTGGGGCGGTCTGGGTCTCTCCGGGGACTGCGCTAATGCGAGCCATGCAGAGGAGGCTCCTTCCTGGGGGATAATTATTGTAGGCCAAGCTGTACTATTGACAGCTGTAAACGGAGAAGCTGTCTGCGACTGGGGAGGCCTAATAGGTTTTTGTCCCTACACGGGCTCTCGTTAGGCCGGCGTGGGTGCATGTGAGATGAGTTTGAGAAATGAGCAGTCGTCTCACTCGGGACTCGCCAAAAGAGCGTCACTCTCTCCCCCCTCTGACCTCAGGGAACCGTCATAGTTACAAACTGTTTGGGCTGTCCATATTTTTGTTTACCAGTTATTCAAACTGCTACAGGTCCCGAACGCAGAACATTTTTGTCTCCATCAACTCTAATTGTGTGTCTTAAGCCACACTTACCACTTTCATTGACTCCTCATTTTCGATTAGTGTGAGCTTGGACTTTTCCCACTGTTTTCCTCTGGTTTCCACTGGTCTTAGTGTCAGTTAATGCTTTAGAGAGGTTTTATTCTACTGGCAAGCTTTACAGTTTTTGTTTTGGAGGGAAACGGGTTTTCTTTCAGTAAAAAAGGATGTTGCAATAGTAACACTTTAATAGCCAGGTCATTGGTTATTTTTTGCAATTATATAAGGTTCAACTAGCCGACAAAGTGCAATAAGAGAATAGTAGGAAATGGATAAACCATTATTAGAATGGAGCATTAGCAGGTGTTTGTTGTCAGTGCAGTCATTTAAAAGATGTCTCTTATGTGCATCAAAAAAACATGGACAAGTAAGACGTTTGAAAAAAGCACACTACTATGCATGATGCAAAGAGAGTTTTTAATGTTAGCAGCTAGCTACGTAAACAAATGCTAACTATGGGACTTACATTAGTCATTGAACCTTTTCAGAAATGTTTTAAAGTTATGACACTGAAAGATTTGATACAAGTTTTTACAGTGAATATAAAGAAAAGTGGACTCAGTTGTTGTCAAAACCAAGGCTGGGGAGACGTTTACATAGCAGCATTGAAAAATGGATTGCTTTTTCGGGTTGGTCTAAAACTGAACAAAATACAGTGGAATCCAACGTGTTTTTGTGATTTCAGACTCAACAGTTGTGTTTGTCTTATTGCATACTTTAATTAAATGCAATTCTTTAGTTTTTGCAATGTACGGCAAAGATTTAAAGCCACAACATGAGATTTCTCCAACAAAGATTTTAATGATAACATGCTAAATCAAAGTGTTCTGGGCTGTACATGATTGTTGTAGAGTGTAGACTTGTATTAAAGTGTTTCTGAGACTGTATCACACACTCACTTGGGATTGGCCCAAAGACCCCAGCTCCCAGCTCACTACACCCCCCTCAGCCTCCTGGGACAGACACATGTAGTCTCTTACACTTTGTTCTGTCCATATCCCAGGACACTTTTGCCTCTCTGCCACTCTCTGCTGCTGCTGCTGCTGTTGAGTGTGATATATATTTTTCTTTACTGTCAGCAAATCTGGTGAACAGGAAATTGATCTGCTAACAAGTCCCGCGCACATCTGCAGCAGTCTGATGTATGAGCTGCACTTCTCCATTGTTGTCCACAAACTATTAAAAACACATCAGTGAACGGACTCGCTCACACTGTAGACTCCCACTGCGACGGACACCGCTGCTGCACCAAACGGCATCAAACTTCAAGTGATCATCCGTTTTAGCAGGTTAAGTTCACAGATTGATAGACAGAATACGAGAAACATGTCATTCTGGTCCGTTTTGAGTGGGGCTTTTACAAGAGACCAGGTCCGTTTAGACTAAAGTAACGTCTTCTTTTAAAGAGAATTCATTCTTTTGTGTTGTTTGTGAGGATTCTTGTAAAAATTCAAATGTAGTAGTGTCATTGTTGTCTTATTTATTCTATTAGATCAGGTTTTTACATCGGTGATGGAACGTTAATTTGTAACCAGTGTAAAAATAACAATCAGTGTTAGCCATACTTTAGCCTTAACTGCACAAGCTATAGCTGTCAATACAACCACGCTTTATGATTATTATGTTCTTTATTTACAATTACAACGTTGGGCTTTTACTTCATGTACAGTGAAGGGAGAGCTGGGTTTTATGATTGATCTTTTTATACTGTGCATAAGAGATTGGGAAAAGTTGATTTAATTCAATGCACAAAGCCCCTTAAAGAAAACTGTTACTTAATAGTGGTCCTTGGTCATTTTTTGCTTGTATTTTTCAAAATGCTTAATAATCTTTCTCAGTAGCTCGGTTGGTAAGCGTATGGTCAGTCACTGAGGTGGATCAGCGTTCTCCCATGGCCCTCACTTTGGACAAACTTCTATAGAGCCTTTATTGAGAAGGACAGAAAGAGGGCCACTGAAGATCTGTGGATCCCTCTTCATTATGGAAACAATGTATTACAGACATGTCTTTTCTACAAACAATGCTTGATATAGATTCACAGAAAAAAGGTCAACTTGCAAAAATGTACAATTACATTCCAGTTTCATAGTCGATGCATATTACTGGCTGCTTTAATAATAACATGGCTTTTCTCTTTTGTTTTCACTAGATATTGTTCCATAAAGCAGGTAAAGCCCAGATGTTAGTCGTTCAACACATGCTCCATCTGTCGTTTCATTCCACAGATACATATTTCAAACGTCTCCATCACATCACGCAGCCGCTGTTGTTTTCCACTCAATTCACTCCGATTCAATCAAGCACAAATCAAAAAGTGAGAGGGAAAAACTCGATTTGATGGGGCCTTTGGAACCTTACCTCTAGAAATGTCGCCGCCGTTCAGCTGCTTTTTTTTTTTCCTAAAACAGCTGATTCATAGCAGCATAAGAAAAAGCAGAGAGGGGCCTGATTGAAATGTTTTCTCACTTTGGCGAGCCCCGCGGGAGAATAGTAAATCAGAGTTTGGGTGGTTATGTAGAGATTTCATTTGGTGTGAGCTGATTAAGAAGGGCCAGGCCTCGCGCTGATCTAGACCTTTGTAAATGCAACAGAATAAAATTTGTCCCACTCCGAGGTAGCCCTCTTTTCACTGGACTAACCTCAGAGTAGACGACTGGCACAAACAGAGCTGTGGTGTAGAGCTGAGGGTTTTCCAGAGGGAGCAGTAGTCTAGTGTAACAACTGCAGGCTTTTATTTCATCCTTACTATTATTAAAAACAGCAAGAGTGTTTTCTCCGGGTACTACGGGTTCCCCCAACAACACCAACAAAACACGCCCTTGTCTCTGGTTAGTGACCAATCACTGGCCTCGGATCTGGAGCGGGTTCAGCCCCGAGTGGCTGCCATTTAAACGCACAGAATACATTTAAACTTTAAAACTTATTCAGTAATACACATTATCTTTACTCTACCTTTTTGCCAAAGCCTAGTTTGTCTTAGTTTGTCATAGTCAGATCTCTTTGGTGGAGTCCTCAGGTAAACTGTCCAGGTAAAGAGTGATGAAAACAGGAAGAATAAAGCATGTGACTTGTTTGCGTGGCATTGCATGCAGTCGTTGTGCCCTGCATTGATAATTTTGCAGATAATGCTAAATATCCCGCAGTCATTACACTCGGCCCTGGCTCTGTCTATATTTTGGACATTAGCATTCAGCACGCGCGACATGCTAATAAACTTGAGCCACTCACTCACTAAACTGAGTCCGCCAAAACAACGCTGCAGTCGCACGTGTCCTCACCTCACAACAATTAATGGGCTTCTTTTGGAGAAGGCAGCAAATTTACAACGAGGTAATGAAGCTTTTAATTAGCGTCAAAACTTTCGAGAAGTACTTTTCCTTATGTAATTATTGTGGAACCAGTCGAAGCGGAGATTAACTTCAATAAAATAAAAATGGAGCTGTGAGTTATACGTGTCTCCACAGATTCACGCTGAGTCAAATTAAAATATAAGTTTAGCTGTAATATTTCATGCGGCATAATTAGGAGAAAATGACTTGGAGGAAACACAGCTAAATTAGGAACAAATCATGCGCATTTGTCGCTGAGAAGGTGGTGTTACGACAGGATTACAAAGAGTTTGAACAGGGATCCTCCTCTGCTGTGAATCATGGGAATTAGGAGAAGTAAAGTTGGTTGTAAATTGTAAAAATATAAACGAATGGTAGAGCCTCAAATGTTTTGTCTGGTCAGTCTAAATGGCAGCCTCACATAATAATCACTTAAATCAGACAAATGAAAATAATCTGGTTACAGTTCAGACACACTGGTAGCTGACTATTTACTCATTTGGAACTCAAATATCAAGTTCCAATTAAATCATCATCGTGTTCAAATAATAGACTAATGGATAAAGAAGACTTAAAGCACTTTTCCTTTTTTTAGATTCAGCAATTTATGTCCATTTAGTGCAAAATACTCCATATTTGGCTGTGGGAGTTGCTTTTAACTGAGTATCAAACAGAAATGTAAACTGGATGTGGTAAAAGTGCTGGTGAAGTAAATAATGATAGAATGATAGAAGAAAGTAAGCCTCCACTTATGCATCATGATTAAACCTGTATCACCTTCCACAGAACCTTAAGGATTATCTGATCAACTACTGTCTGAAATTTACCAAAAAGGACAAGTGTGTGCTAATTCTTTAGTTTTTCTTTTTTTTTTTATACCACTAATGTAATTCCTTGCTTCGTGTAATTTATCTTCTCAAAAGTATAAACTCTGGGCCTCAACTACACTTAGATTTAAACCCTGCTCTAAAACCCTTCCCTCAGTTTCTGGACCATGTTCAAATGCACTATAAACATGCTAGGGTGCTTTAAAAACATTTCAGAATGACCTTTTAAATTTCTAGCACAAGCTTTTCGTTGTGTTCGTCAGCGCTCGTCGCAGCAGAAGCATGTCTCGCAGCGCTAAGAGAAAAGCAGCAGCAGCAGTCCAGTCTTAGTGCTTTGCTGCTCACCACTGCCATTAAGCCTCTGGTGATAAAAAGGTGCGGTGCTTTTAATGGCTTGTGATAGCTTCCTCTTTCCACCTCCTCCTCCTTCTTTGTCGTTTTTTTTTTTTTTTTTTTTGCTCTCTCTTGTACGGCCACTGTCAGCACAAGGGCTAATACGTCTCATTTGAGAGGTTCCCCGCTGAGGGCTTGAAGGACGCCGTGAGAGTGACACTACATTATAAACATAATAATCACAGCTGGCTAAGATACCGCAGTAGAACTAGTAATTGGACTCAAGCTGGTCCGGCTGTTTAAGCGCTTTAGCGCGTGCCGTTTGGAAATGTAGGGCTAAAAAATGCTGTAGTCGTGTCTTCGCCTCAGGTCTGTCTCTCTTTCGCCGAGTTATTTGGCCTGAAGCAGAGCAGTTCTGTTGTGAGATTTCTGAATTAAACCTGTGTGTGTGTGTGTGTGTGTGTGCGTGTGTGCGTGTGTGTGTGTGTGTGTGTGTGTGTGTGTGTGTGTGTGTGTGTGTGTGTGTGCGCTTGAGTGTGTGTGTGTGTGTGTGTGTGTGTGTGTGTGTGCTTGTATGTGTGTGTGTGTGTGTATGTGTGTGTGTGTGTGTGCTTGTGTGTGTGTGTGTATGTGTGTGTGTGTGTGCGCTTGAGTGTGTGTGTGTGTGTGTGTGTGTGTGTGTGTGTGTGTGTGTGTGTGTGTGTGTGTGTGTGTGTGTGTGTGTGTGTGTGTGTGTGTGTGTGTGTGTGTGTGTGTGTGTGTGTGTGTGTGTGTGTGCTTGAGTGTGTGTGTGTGTGTGTGTGTGTGTGTGTGTGTGTGTGTGTGTGAAAGAAATACAAGGAGCCGCTGCAGTGTCTCTGACAATGGCACAGTTATAGTTGAGCCACGTTAAAGCTTTTCTTTCCTTCCATAAATAATTGTGATAAGTTGTCATAGATTAATGAATCATCCATTTTACATATAATGTACAGATCTTAATTAAGATCTGTACATTATATGTTCCCCAAGAACGATGTAATGAAATGATAAAGGAAGTGGCTTTAAATTAGACCTACGAGTGATAATAAAGGCAGTTGCTATAGCTACATGAATGATTTTCTTTTCTTCTTGTTTGTGAAAAGCAAAAGGAGAAGCATACGGTTCATTTGCACTAAAAGGCCACAAACTGCTGACTCAGAAAGAAAGCATTAGTCTGACGTAATGTGTTGTTCTCTGTCTCTTAAGGATGAAAGTTGGCACAAGTGCTTTTTAGACTCTGATATCATTTTATATTTATATAATATAATATAGAAGGAGAGGTCATTACTACACTTTTTATTTTGAGAAAAAGGATGAAGGTATTATTTCTTAAGACTGTGTCGAGGCGGTACTGTTGTCGGTGTTATTTTGGGAGGCTAAGTGCTGTCTCAGTACGATCCACCTGGAATATGACCTTACTTTTGAAAACAAACTATTGTCCCCTACAACTGAGTCCGTCTGTCTCACACCAAAAGCACAATGATCAAGAGCATTTACAGAGTTAGAGCTGAAAAAAGAGTCGCACGACTGAATCTAATCAGGACACTTACATTATCATTTTAGTGATTATAGCTCAAGTGCATTGAGATATTTCTCACGTGTATTTTAAGTGTATAATCTCATTTCTTTTGTACAATTTCAAAGTAAGAGTCTTGAATGGATAAAGTCTTGGAATGAATGTATTTATTTAACCCAATAAAACAAAATGTATGCTTTTTCTTTTTCAAAATCGTTTCAAATGTATGTGAGTTTACACTTTGATTAATGTCAGATTATAGTCAGATAAATAAAAATACCACTGAACTGCAGTTTACATCGGCAGCACTTTTATGCAAATCCGTATCAACGTGAATACGTTTTGAGGTGTTTTTTTCACGTTTTTCAGATTTTTTTCCTCCAGATGCATCTGTTTGACTGTTAAGAGGAAACCCGGGTCAGGCGTTAACGCAGATCAATATTTGAACTATGCTGTTCTGGGTCACCATGTACGACCATATAAAATGAAATGGGGCTTGAAATTGATTTGAAGTTCTCCTTGAAAGTCGTCTACACGTGTTTTGGAAAATGAAAACGGGAGGAGACTCATGCCACGCGGAGCAGAGAGAAACAGGGTTCAGGGATGACCTCCAACTGGACGCCTCTGTAATTTTGTTGTTTCTGGAAAATAAATGAGCCGATTTATTATTAGTATTAATACTGTAGGACTTCATTACACAAGTGACCTGACGCTGGAGAAAGTAATGGCCATGATTTTACAAATATGGTATAACTGTACCAGAACAAAGAATATGTCCTTTTAAAATAACTCAGAAGCCTTTAAATTTAACCAAATAGCCATCATCCAAAGTCATTTAACACCACCTCCTTGTTATTTTCTACTGACCACTTTTTATCTATGCATCTACAATACACTAACTTTATATGCTACATTTTAAGAGAGTGATACCCTCTTTAAAGTTTATGATATGATTATAACCCTGGCAGGAGAAAAAGTTTGATAAACACTGCAGGATATTGAGAAGATGCCTTTGTTTTTTCACAAGTCTGTCCAGGAATAAATGGCACTTCCCTTGCAGGCCTCAAACAGGTATCAACTGATTACTGTGCCTCTCTAATCTGTAGCAAAGTGTAATTTAGCCTCCTCTTAGTCTTCCTCCTTCTTTTCCCCGACAGTGAGTCTAAATATCTGTGTGTGTGTGTGTTTTATTCTTGGAGTACTTTGTTAGTGGAGCACGCCTCTGTGTTTTTCTAAAATCATCTATCAAGGTGAGATGTGTGGGAAAGAGCAGCGCCTCGGGCTTCCTCTGCTTGTGCTTATGAGGTTTTATTAGGTCCCACAGGACTACTGCTTTGGTGTGAGTTAAAAACAAATGGAACTTACAAATTACACATTACAGCCTCTGCAACCTGGAGTGTGTGTGAGAGAGTGTGTTCGAGACAAGTCTAAGTGTGGACGCTTGATGAAGAAACATGCTTCGGCTCCGGTTTGTGTGTGAGTTTACCTGCATTAGCAAAGGGACAGCAAGTGAGAAAGGAACTATAACTTTTGGGTTTGAAAATGAAAGGATATGGCATCAGTGAATGCAACGGTTAAAGACTCTCGGACTAAGCCCACTCTTGACTCTCTAATAGCAGAAACAGCTGTTGTAAGGACTCCAGGTGGAAGTGACAGTACTTTCTTTAAAAACAACAAATGTGTAATTTTGACAAGTTCAAAAAATGTTTCTTATCCCTGACCACCATGTTTTTAAAAGTTAGAGAAAAAAAAGAGCCCACTTTATAAACCCTTTTTACCCAATGCACAAGTCTAAACTAGACAAAGACAAAACGACATCAGTTAAATGCATAGTATACCATTTTTATGCTTAATGTGAAATTGGAGAGAAGACTCTATTTAAGCCAAACACAGAGACTTTTCTATTGCTCACTTCTCCCATTCTTCCCCATTTTAATTCAATGACTCAGAAATGTAACTCCAACACTGTTATCATTCAGCAATTGCAGCTAATGAATAGCAATTAACTCTTTCAAAGGAAGCTGTAGAGCACGAGTGGCTTTTCACCCAGAAATGTCGAAACAGGGCAGTGTGCTGAGATACTGTCACGTCTAGAAAAAGGCAACTAATTTATCCATCCAGCTGTTTTTGTAAATAATATTTTTCACCACTGACTGCTATGAGCCCAAAGTAGTGTTTCTAATATCCAATGTCTTCAATGAAGCATAAAAAATGACTCCACAGATTTTTGTTGGGCAAGAAAGTGGTGCTAATTAACTGTGTATGAATGAAATTCCAGGGCAGCGTGGTATCAACAGCAGGGAGACAAATGCGATTTAGTTCTGTCGCGAGCGAGTGGAAAATTGCTGTGTAAATTGGAGGTTGTTGGCGAGGAGCGTTTTTCGCTTACATTTCATGGGTGAGCATCCAATCTCACAGGGCAGCATGTGCGGACAGCCCTCTCTGATACACTCCGCCGTCCTCCACCCACTCTATGATAGTGCTCTAAAAGCTTCCCCCAAATCTCTCCTCACTCACTCTCACACAGACGCACTCAGACGAAAATACAAACGCACGTTTCCAGAGGTAAAAGCTATTGTCGGTGAAAGTAAACACCGGATATGCCTCGCAATTGGACTCATCTTCCAATTCAGCTGATTTACTGTGTCACTTGTAAACAACAAAGTCTAATCGTCACACTTGTCCTATGCTTTTACATTTTTCCATTTGTTTTTTGTGTATTTAGTAGGTGCTAGACATAAAAATGTGTCTGAGTTGTTTTACTCACTGTTTAGCCCATTTTCATTCCCAAGTCATAATACATTGTTTGACTAGTATCAGAGTTGTACATGCATAGATGTTCCATATAAACCAAACAAAAAGCAGAGACATACTCATGTAGTTTATTTTGATTCAATGGGAAGACACAAAGCTTCCTTTCTGCTTCAGAGCAGCCGGGCTACCCACTCATTTTGCTTTTATTCAGTACATACTATGCATTGACAAAGTAAATATATGTGGCTTTTTTACTCCTGTCCTAAGTTATACATTTAAAACTATAACTATACATGGCATCTAAACCCTTTTCTCACTTCGCTAATTTATATACGGACATTATTCTCATATGACCGACTAAAAGTGTGGATGCTAAAGGTGGGGGAACTTCAACAACAATCATGCACATTTAACAAAGTTTTTTAAGACAAACTTGTTGGTGAAGTGGTTAGTATCCTTTCCTCTTAAGATTTGTAGTAAACTCTTAAACTATTAGAAAAAATGATACTACTTGACTTCCCTTTTGATGGAATTATATCTAGATTTGAAGTAGCCTTGTTTATGTATGTAATTCCAAATGTGACTCCAGTGTTTATCCTCTGGTAAAACCATCCCGACCTTAGGTAAAGCAATATGGCAGAAACGTTCATTCATCACACTTTTATCAGTTGTTTTTATCATAAGTAATTGATATTCAACAAACACAAAATAATATTACTTGCTCCACTTTCTGTTCTGCTTTTGTTGTGGCCATTTTATCTATGGCTTTTTGGGCAGTTTTGGAGAGAAATACAATGGCACTACTGTTAAAATGATGGGCTGGCAGTGAGAGATCGCCTCATAAATTCAACATTGCTCAAGATAATTTATAAGCCGCGGTTTGTGTGTAAGAAGACAGTGCTGCGCGGTATCCATCCCACTTCAGGCCAGCGAGTGCCGTCGATTTATCGAAACTAGATTTATATTCACATTCATCCCTCTTGTTCCCAGAGCATCACTTTGAATGATTATGATAATTTCCCCTCCTTTTATTTTTTGCTAAGAATATGCCCTGGTGTTATTTGTTCTGTCAGGATTATTACAGATAAAAGAGCAAACGAATAGATCTTGCGCTGAACGGCTTTACGACGTAGCGGCCTTGGCGATGAAGTATACGCCATCAGCAAAGGTCATCAGCTCCCCTGATTGTGCTGCGAGAGCGGGAGGCCAGGCCAGAAGGCAAAAAGGCAGCACGGCTCCAACTTCAGATTCATTTTTCATGCATTTTTCTGTTTGAGCGAGGTTACCACTCATTACCACCCAAAGAGAAAAAGTTTGAGCCCACAAAGAAAACCTGATTAGTTTCTTAGCTCAGTGTTCAGAGTTTGTATTCACGGCTTTAAAAACTTCCAAAAGCGTCAATATTGCTCCTGAACGGGGAAATTGGATTTGGTTGTTATTTAGTTTGCATTGCTGTTTGTTACATGCCTCTCTGTATATTTTTGTGTGTGGATCCACTCTCCTGTGTCATGGCTGATTCAATGAGCGGAGGATGACTGCGGCCCTTGGGCAATAGAAGTTTACAACTCAGTTAGTAAGGCTCGATCCAGTTTAGCCATTATTTTTACTTGCCTCGAGTCTGTTCGCCCTGAAAGGCTGTCTTCAGTAACGTCTGTACCATGTTGAGAAACAAAATGGATGTCCTTCTGCCACAGTGTAAGTTTATATAGTCAGTGGTTTTGGAGCCAGTTTTCTCAAACAGACTCTTGGTCAAAGCTGGAGCACAATTTCTATCACAATCAAACCCAGTCTAAACTGGGACAAAACAAGGTCTGAAAACTATGACTAAAACTAGAATTTGACCCACGACTAAACCAGGACTGAACATGGCCTAGCTCGAGATTAAACCAGATCGAAAACCTCAACTTCACTTGGACAACAGATGTGGCCTGGGTAGAAGGCTTAATGTAGCACACCTCTTTCGATTTAATTTATTCTGGTTCTATAGGCCAACTTAAAGACCAGCTTATCTTTCCTATGACCTCAAATGCATTTTTCCTTGCATTAGTCTTGGACATAAAGGCATTAAGACAGAACAAAATGGAGTCTCCTCACTGGACTTAATGGTACTGACAGTGCAGTTGGTGGAAGTTGCGCCTTGGCAGTCCTGAAGAATCACTCTCGATCTTCGTCTTATTGCTCTTGAGACTTAAGCAGTTCTCCATCAAGCTCTTGCTGTTTGTGCTTGAAGAATACTCCACAGGCCCTCCAATCAGCGCCGGCATTCCCAACACGACTCGGATGTCAGCGCACCTGCTTATTGCAGCGGCTTACCTGCGTCGTTTTAACTAGACAGGATGCACAATGGAAGTCGACAAGCCTCTTTCACCAGGGAGTTAATCTAATCTACTCCGTGCTCAACTTGGACATTGGCTGTCACCGACGTGCCGCCGTCGGCTCCAATAAAACCAGCCGATGGCACTGCGCTGCTGTTGGGATTCAACTAAAACCTGCTCACGTACCTTGTGCCTCCTCCATGTTCATTTTAAATTTAGTTCACTGCTCCAATCAGAAAATAATAAAGGAATAATAAAGTTTACTTATATGGCGATTCTCTTAACTTGCAACAAAGTGCTTTACAAGACGGTCCTATTAAGATAAATGAGAAACTAAACATTGACTTTTTGAAGGCGGCTACAACTCTTATTGTATCAACACTAAAAAAAACTTTTGATTTTAGCCTGTAGCCTTTATGCCATAAGTCATCAGTGCTTCCCTGTCTCACTGATCTGTGGTTGCCGTTGTGTAGGTGTGTATTCGAGCTTGTATTAATGCATCACGAGCGAACAGTGATTCAAGTGCTCCGCAGCAGGTTATTTCCTCTGAACCGCGGCCCTTATTTAATGGTAATTGGAGCAATTAGCATCTGAATGAGGCAGGAATTGGATAATAGAACTAAGATAAATATTGATGTTAATTCACGTTGGAGGAGTATAGTGCGGGGAGAGGAGCTGTACAAGCCCGGTAAATTTGTCCTGAACTCTCATTTGCATGCATTAACGCTGCGGTAATTACAACCACAGGAAAAAATGAAAACAGCAACTCTTTTTTGGAGGTCATTTTCCCAGGACTTTCCAGGACAATTTTAGTGATGATCTACTTGGTATTAATGACCTGAAATGGGAAAGAAATAGCAACAGAAACAACAAAATTACACTTGAAATTCAGTGAAAAAGAACAGAATGAGACTGAATAGGACTCTCTATCATCAGAGTATTTTTAGAATAAAAGAAGCTGTATCCATTTCTTTCAGTATACTACTCATAAGTGTATTTGGTATTACTCTTTGGAGTTTTGATCTGTGATGGAAAAAAGCAGAATGTATGAAAACATTTGTAAAACATTTGTACAATCTTACGGCCGATATACCATGTTTTCAAATAAACATATGAAACAGAAAAAAACTGTCGATAGAGCTCGAACATTAAAAAGACAAAAAAAAAAAAAAGAGGAACAGCAAAAATTATATTTAGAATGCATAACTTTTTTTATATTGTTTGTGTGAATTTAGCCCAAAATCAATCACTGCCTTTGGAGCCAAATGGATACGAGCCCTGAGTTTAAAGGTGGTCTTCTGGACTGATGTGAGCTTATTTACTGAGGTGTCTCAACCAGTAACCAGCTGCAGCAAAGGTTAAGTGACATCCATCACCTGTCAGACGCTGACCCGGGGATGAGCCTTTTCATTTTGACTTTGTAATAACTGCAGCTTCGCTCACAAAATGAGACAGATGACCTTGCATGGTCCATTTTAGTAGGTCCCCCCAGTGCTCTCTGCTTTTACTGCTGGGATGAAATGATGGGATTGAGTTGTGCTCTCCATCAAAAAACGAAGCAAGTTGTGTTGAAGAGCAACTGGGAACACAGCAGAAGAAGAGATGTTTGTTGGAAGTTTGAAAGAAGTATAGCAAAGTTTGGTCATATCAACGTCACTAAACAAACTAAATATGTACTTTTGGTTAAATACAGATATACTTCTGGATTCTTATATGTTCAAAGGAGACTTGTTTGCATTCAAGAGTGTCTGTTTGAAATTACATTGAATGATTAAGAACATTGGTGTACCCAAAGCAATAAAAGTTTACATTCTATTTATATAGCAACTATTTACAACAGAAATTGTCTTAAAAGCATTACTTAAATTCATCAGTTTTTTATCTATTTATTAATATAGGTGACCTAAAATTGGCTTAATATGGTTCATAAAGTCAAGATTCATGTCTTTTGTGGTAATTCTTATTTGGAGGTAACTTTCCAATAGCAATAGGACAATTGTTTGTTTGCAGATTTGTCAGGAAGCTTTTGTCAAAACTCATTATTCCATAACAGCTGTTGTTGTAAGGCTCGCTGGTGTAATGTCTTTCTTATAATACAGAATAATACAGTTTCTTTTAAACTCGATTCCCAAAACATTCTTTGTCTAACACTTAGTAACATGGCCAACTTCACTTTGAAGATAAAATATGCAGAGCAGATCTAAATCTATAGGCTTTGTGCTTCTCAGGTAAAAGAAGACGGCAACGCGCATGTCTCACTGAAACCTGAGCTTTTTTCTCCATGTATTGGACTGACCCTGGTTCACATTAGGTCAATAAGCTCAGATCGCTTGTCATTTTGTTTTTATTACTTTTATCATCTCCCATCATGTCTCTGGCTTTCAATCTTGGGGGAAGATGACAGAAAACAATAAATTGTAATAGGAACTCTCCTAAACCAGAGTCCAATAAAAAACATGAAGCAACTTTTTACTTTGGCGTAAACAGAGTTTGACTGGAGACACTTTAAGAAAATGCTAATTAATATTTTAAGGATATATATATAATTGTTCAAAATGTTTAAAATCCATGAGAGTTAATATCTGACCTTGCTTGGTTTACTGTTTGCTGGTAGAACTGGTTACAATTAAAATAAAAAATACTAATGTTAGCAAACCTTTTCTAAAATAAATTTGTTCTGCTTGTGATTATTGACCGACAGAAAAGTTGTGTAGTCCCATAGTGTCCAAAACTATTGAGTTTATCAGCAATATAGTCTTATTGTATTGTACAATATAGTACAGACCTAAATTGTAATTCAGAGGTTAGCAACGTGACCAAAAGTTTGTCTAAAATTCTTCATTTTTAATGGCTTCAAGTGCATTAAATTGTGTCTCTGGTTGGGTTGATGTTTGCTAATTCTAGTTGTTGTTTAAGTTAATAAGACCGACTCTACAGCACAGAGGAAAGAAATGTCTAGAAAGGACCCAAATGTTGGTAAAAATGAAGTAATCATTACTAGAAAGGAAAATAAATGAAGGTGAAGTTGATTGAAATGGCTTGGATTCTTGTGAGCTAATGGCTGTTTCAAGTCCATTGTAAGCCACCGTTGGGTTGACTTTTGTAATTGTTGGGAGTAAAAAACGCTGCATCTGTCCCATCAGTCGCTGTCTGCAGATCTTTAATGTGCATCGGACAGGGCCCTCTTCACCATCTTCACCATCTTTTCTTCTTTCTTTACCAAACATTACCACTGTTCACCTCTTTCAAAACGTATTGGCATCATTTCCATCCCCCTTCCTTTTACAACCAGCCTCCTATACCGCCTCTGTTCGCTTTTTTTTTTTAAAGAAAAATGTGAAAGAGAGGGATAAAAAAAGTGCAGTGCCAGGGGCGGGCGGTGGAGAAAACCTCATTTCTTCCGGCGTGGTGCAGCGACTGGGTTATTGAGGTGGCTGTAATTTGATAAGGAGAGGGAAACTCAATGGACTGTGAGCAAGTCAGCACTTTGAGGCCAGTCACATTTCTGATGCGATGTGGAGGTGGCAGCGCTGATAGTGGAAGGATGGGGGGGTGAAGAAAAGGGAGGGAGGAGGAAGAATGAGAGTGAAAAAAGGATAGAGAACAGACCTGGAGGGGGTAGGAGGGATTGTGGAGAATGGGGTTCCCTGACATTGGTGGCCTTTACAATGCTCTGTGGGAACAAAGACGACAGGGAAACAACGGTAAAAGCAGATCTGATACAACTCCACATTCACTCGTGATTTTACTTTAACAACAATAATACACATCCAATATACACTCTTTTAACACTTTTGAAAGGTTTCTGTCTTTTCTCAGATTCATTTTTACACTGTCTAGTATTGGGTTAACCACATCTTGTTTATTGGTCAGGATACAGCCATGTAAGTACTTTACTCACAGCAGAGGGAGTTTTATCCTGTGCTGCTCAATGTCGCTGTTTGGACATATTTCACTGTAAAAATTTATTTAAAGCAAACTGCAACTGATGCTCTTTCAAGTCACTGGTAAAACATCTGAAAAATGAACATGGCTATGAAACCTGTGTAACGTTCATAAATATTTAGTACTCGTAGCAATAACACACAATAACACTGAGGACTTGATTTTATGTACCCAAAAAGTGATATTGGGACATCTCTTTTTTCCCCTGGCCTTATAATAAAGTGCTTTTATTGTCTCCACCTTAAAACCTTATGCGCGTCCTGATGTCAACCCCAGTCTCTGTTGTAAAGCCCTGGATTTAGTTCCACTACAAACTCTTACTACCAAAGAAACAAACAAGCACCATAGCACATAACACTTCAGAGTATATATTTATTCATTTTACTGCAAGAAACTTTAATAATTCATTGAGATTTTTGCAGAATTCGAATGAGTCGCGATTGGGCTGGGTTGTCGACGTGCGTTCCCAGGCTGTGGCCCATATACATCGGTCCAATCACTTCTAATCCAGAGATCTCCCTCTAGAGCCCAGCCAAAGCTTACCCTCCTGTGTTTCAAACACTTTATCCCTACCTTTCTGCTTCCTCCTTTCCTTCCTTTCTTCTGCCGTGCTCTGAATTCTCTCGCAAAGTGACTTTTTGTTGTTGTGGCTGTTTCTCACTGGCTAGATAAGAGACACACAAGTGCGATCGGCTGAACCTTTGAAGTTCCCATAAATAATCGGGCAGTGTGGCCCCTACTCCGGAGCCCTCAGCTTCTTCCAGTTCAGATCAAAGATTAGCCTCACGTCCACCCCATCCCTGGAATAAAGCAGTTTTATTGGATTGCAAAAGCCGGGCAAGCGGGCGCCCGTTCTCTCGCAGCACGGGTCCCTCGTCAGACAAGCCCGAAGACTTTCACACGCAGCCTATCGAGCTGTTTGTACTCCCAGGATTCACAAGAAAGAGAAAACAAGAAAGCCTGAACAATGCTGACTTTTTAATCAACACGCCGTTCAGGGGCAATCAGTAAGCGGGAGCCAGAGCCGATGTGTGAGAATTCCCTTTCTGGATAAAAACGGGACGGGGAGGAGGGGGCGTTTGGAAGGTACTGCTAAACAGACTGTAAAAGGCTCCCTTAGACTTGAGAGGCAGATTGGGTGAATCAGGGCTGTTCACACAAGCAACCTCTGATCTGATCTATAGCATTAAAAATTTTTAAAAAAGCTAGCGTTAGCCTAATTTCCTATTACACACCGCACAGCACCACACAATCTGACTTAGCCATTGATAAGTCCTGGATTTTGAATGGCTTCTGTTGGCATTGTTGTGACCTAAAATGTCCTCCACTGTATCACTGAAGATCAGTCCTCATTTCAAATTGAAATGCATTGATCATCCATAAGATACTGGTATCTAAAATCTAAATCATGAATTGCAGAATGGTCCTGCTTCTGCCTAAACAAGACATGAGTTATAGAAATCATCAAGCAACCACATAGTGCCCAGCACTTAGCCATCACAATACTAATCAGCCAGTCCTGATGCAAAGAAAACAGCTGATGTCTGAGAAATCTGGTTCAAAAACAGAACAAGTTGGGGGTGATTTTCAAAGTTACTGTTAAACAGGCTGTAAAATGCTGCCTCAGACCTTTGGGGCATCAGATCTGGCAAGTCCACGTGGCCAGTCAGCGCCGTTCACACATGAGCAGCCTCTCATCTGGCTCAAGGCTAAGTCAATCTGGGGCCGGGAGTTTTAGAATGGCAGCCCACCATTCAAAAGGTCGGCAGCAGCCTTCTTTGGCTCCCGGTCTCACAAGTATTCGTCTCCGTTGTTGGACTTTGGGCTAGAGAGAACTGGCCCGTGGCGTATTCGACAGTGCCCGGGTAAAATGGACGCCGCCAGCATTTAGATGTCTGGAGAACTAAAGGCAAGGCTAGGCTGTTGTTAGCCGGTTTAGGACAGGCCTGACTGAGTCTTTTGTGAGGGTTGAAAAACTATGTCCCGCTGCATGCTACACTGCTCTGAGTAGCACAAGGCAGAGGAGTGGGGGTTGGATCAGACTGAATCAAATAGTCACTCTGCAAACCTCAGATATGTGAGCTACAAAAGTGGAATGGAAAGCTGGACCTGCAGTGAGAGGTGATTATATTATTCAGTCATGAGTCAAAATGACACTTGAATAAATTAGACTTACCAGATGCTTATAAAAGTCTTAGCTAGTCAGGTCATTGCAATGTTAAATTTCCAGGAAATGATGTTTACTGTAGCAGTTAGGTGTCCCAATGCTTAGTTTGTTTTCAGTAGGATTAAAAGTTAGCAAAATATGCTGTGATTAGCTCATTTAGCCCTAAATACCATTCATTTAGTTCAATATACTAGCCTAAAAGTAACACCAACCACTATCCTAACCATATAACGGTCTTTCATGAGTCTGAACGTAGCATCTGTCATTGCAAAGTCCTGTCTATACAATCCTCCAAAAATAAAAAATGAAAAACAGTTCCTACTTCTCCACCCATGACCAGTCAAATGGAGATTATCCATATCTGTGGTTTGCAGAAACGTACAAAGGCGACATCTTCTTCCACTAAGTCTTAGAGCTTCCCCGAACCATTAAAAATGAATTATGTCCCACCTCCCACTCTGCTACCTGCATTCATTAACCATCAACCGTCAAGTGTCACTGTCAACATTTTACAACAACAACACCGTAAACCATTAACGGCCTGTTTAATATCCCATCCTCCTTTGCTGCAGCTCCTCTAACATTTTTTTGCACATTTTCTGACAATAGGTAATGCTTAAATCTCTCTCTCTGGAGCCTAAATCCTACATAAAACTACGTCTCATCGTGGCAGCTGTATTCTCTTGGGATTTGATGTTGGTGTCATGTAAAAGCCAAGCACAGTGGAGCTCCCACGCACAGATTAGTTTGGTCATAGCAGCTCTCTTTTCAATTTTTACAACCCTTTCTACCTACTTTCCCCCTTTTGAATCATACTTGGTAAAGAGTTGAAGAGGATTGAAGCGGAAGGAGGGATTTTACAAGAAAAAAGTAATGATAATAGACCCCTTTTACTGTTTGTGAACAACATGAGCTGCATGAACAATTTGGCAATGGCAGTCAGGCAGACCACAATTCATTTTAAGTTGACAAAAGGCCACAAGTCACCCAGAAATTTTAAATTCTAAGATGATTTATCGAGCAGCAATGGACTGACTTCATATGTGCTTTCAGTGAGTGGGTGGAGAACATTAGGGAGTGACTCTATTTAGCTGCTATATATGCACACATTTAGGCTAGTCACTGGACTGTTCCCACCAGTTTAAGATGTACGTCATCTACAGAAGGTGATGAATAAGGCACAGCGGATGTAACTACTGCACTACCGAGTTTTGTTATATTTATTAGTTAATATTTTTAATTTTTCTTTACAACAATGTACTTTTTCTTTGCAGAAAATAAGTGGACATACAGTAAATGATCATAAGTTGACATACCCTTGCAGAATTTGTGATTTATTGTCCATTTTTCAGAGAATATGAATGATAAAACAAAATCTTTTTTCCCCACATAGTTAGCGGTTGAAGCCATTTATTGTCAAACAATTGTGTTTACTCTTTTTAAAATCATAATGACAGAAACTACCCAAATGACCCAGACAATGATAGGGTCTAGGCCTAATAACGTGAACACAAGTGACACAAACAGGTTTGAATGACTCCTAAAGGTAACCATCACCTGTGATCTCTTTGCTCATAATAAGTGTGTGTGTATAAGAGGTCAGTTTTCTGAGTCATGGGGAAAGCAAAAGAATTGCCAAAGGATCTGCGGGAAAAGGTAATTAAACTGTGAAAAACAAGAAAGGAATATAAAGTCACTGAAAAAACGCCATTAATACAGAAAAGCCACAAAGCATCCCGCTTACAATACACCAAACAGCTCAGAGACAAGCCTCAAAACTTCTGATTCAAAGTCATCATCTGGAGTGATGAGACCAAAATTTTACATTTTGGCCACAACCATAAACATTACATTTGAAGAGGAGTCCACAAGGCCTATGATGAAAGGTACACAGTCCTACTGTGAAACATGGAGGTGGAGCTGATGTTTTGGGGATGTGAGCTACAAAGGCACAGGAAAAGATGAATGCAGCATGTTATCAGAAAATACTGGAAGATCAGCCCGGAAACTGCACATGGGACTTGGACGTTCAAACATGACAACGATCGAAAGCACAAGTCGACCTGCCATTGTCTACAGCAGCATAAAGAGAAGGTTCTGGACTGACCTCAGTCTCCTGACCTTAGTGTCATTGAGCCACTCTGAGATCTCAAACGTGCAGTTCATGTAAGAGCTCAAGGATTTACAGGAACTGGAGGCTTTATAAAGAATGGGCAGCTTTACTATTAAAAACTGGGGTATGTAAACTTTTGGGTAGTTTCTGTGGTCATGATTTAAAAAGAGTAAACACAATTGTTTGACAAAATATCACAAATTCTGCCAGGATATGTAAACTTATGAATGGAATCGGTCAGTGGTGTGTAAACTTGAACTAACATATTTAGCAAGAGACAATGGCCAAAGCTTAAGATTAGCTACAAGTGAAATGTAAATAAAACATTCATTATTATTAATTTATTCATTTATCTTCCACTTGGTTTGGTTTGGTGTGACTGGAGCCCGCGACCCGGTGTGAACACGTTTAGTTTTTTTGGTGTGAACACGTTGGTGGGTAAATAATTGGGTTCAGTAACAGAACCACAAGAAACCTGGTCAATGTGAAAAGGCTTGTACAGAAAAGTCTGTCAGACATACGTGTTCTGCTCTAGGGCCTGGGCTTTCTTATCAATAACTATTAAACCAATACCTGCCTGACTAGACAAACACTACACAAATACAAGTACAATCTGAATACAACTTGAAGACTGTAGCATGTTTGCTCCTTTTGCTAAAGCCTAACATAACTGAATAAAACTGGAGCGTGATATCGCCGCAATAGGCATGTGTCTTTCCAAAGACGTCGCTTGTAAATGGTTTCTAATGAAAAAGAAACAGCAGAGCAAGGAGGATCTTGTAAAAGAAGTGTAGCGCGTCGTTGTAAAGCAAAAAATGGGGGGCTGACAAAGACAAGATGAAAAATAATTCTGTCAGCAGCCACTATCCCACCCCGATCTCACCCCATTGCACCCCTAATTGATAAATGACGACCATTCATTTCATCAAGGTCAGCGTACAATTAAAACATTCATGATTTATCAGCTGAAATCAGCAAACGGAGTCATGTCTCGCACACACACAGAGTCTGGCAGGTCGAAGCGGGGCTGCACTGGGAGTCTAGCCTGAGTGTCTCACTCGCTCTGGGGGATATCAGGTAGCAGTGACAGCCCTGTGCGGCGGCGGGAGGTGATGAAACCATACATCTCTGTGTCACATTGCAGACATGCACGCTATATTTCAATAAATGTTAATGTTTGTTTTGGAAATGCTAAACTTAGACATCAAATGTATACTATATGTGACCTTTCTGCAAATGAAATGGATGTTTTATAACAACAACAAACTGTGTCATACAATATAATTAAATGTCTAAAATATTTAGGGAAATTGTACATTTGGTTAAGGTTAGTTGAAAAAAAGTCTACAATAAAATATGTAAATCTGCAGTCTTAACCTGTTTTATGTCTGCTGAGATATGCTAATGTATATGTTGGTGTGCAAAGAGCAAACGCTACAATGCATACTTTATGTTTGAGGTGAGATTATCAATAAATGTAGATATGCTGTTCAGATATAGTGTGTAATTTTAGGTTCAATTGTATAGAAATTACTAGAAGCATCACTTGAACTTTCTCTGAGACTTGTTTGAAAGTAGTTCCTGAAATCTGAGGCAACTCATTACAGTGGATACAGAAACCGTCCAAATGCACTCCAGTCCCTCTCTTTTTTCTTTTTTTTCTTCCTCAAATAAAATTAGCCCATGAAGGCAGGGTAGAGTCCCATTAAATCTGCCCACCTCAGAGCAGAGCTGAAACACTACGAGACTGCAGCAGAACGCTCATATTTCAATCATTCAAGCTGAGATTACTCACTCCAAGAACATTAACAGGGTTTCCACTCAAAAGTCTGGAATTTAGTGGACCAAAGTCAAACACTGCAATTTGAAACAACTAGTGCCATCTTGTTATATTTAGCATCATTTTGTTAGCATAAAATTAGTATAAAATGATCTGTAAGTGTTCTTTACAAAATCAAACTTCTGCACAAGTTGTTTTTTGAACAAAAAAACATGCTCAAAGATTTGAGTCTAACAGAGATTCTTAGATAAAAACAATACTGTATCTCTTTAGATTACAAAAACCTTTAGAGTGTTTCTGTGGCTGTACATACACTGCAAAACAAATGTGGTCCAAATTATGAGTGGTACTTACTTTGTTATATACAACATCTTTTTGTCTGCATTTAGATAATAATTTATGAGAATACAGAATCTGTGGTCATTATTTTCTTGATGCTGATCAGCTCTGCCAACTGGGCCATCTCACTCAGAAGAGAGCATGATGTATAATACAATAAATGTGCTCTTTTGTTCCCTTTAAGAAATATATTTCTGTGAGGTCATTTTAAACTGTAATTTTAGCGTTGTTTGTCTATTTTAGCACTAGTCTTTTTAGCGTCATCAGAGATAGTGATTCTGAACATGTTTTTAATTAAATAGAAATAAAACCATTGCCACATTTCCACAACAAGCCTTCCCATTCCAGAAGGGTTTGGGATAACACAGAGATTTAAAACACGCGCGGTCAAAGCTTTGGTCTGAACACGACGGCCTGACACCATTGAGCGTGCAGCTGTATCCCAGAACTTAGATTCTGATTAAATAGAAACAGAACAGCCTATTAAAGTCATTAACATACATCTAGAGCATGCATGGGGGATGTGCACCAAAGGGCGTGCGTGCACAGTAATGTAGCGCATATATTAAGAGAAGATCCGCAGATAGGACTTGAAAGAGCATATCTTGCAAAAGCTTATATATATTATTTATCACTCAGACATCAAAAAGGAGACTTTGTAATGACCCTTTTTTAATTCATATGCAAAGGTAATGCAAATTCCGATGGAAACTAGAAATTCACCCAAAAGCACAAGGCCTGAGCTGCAGCGCTCACCAGGCCCGGGCCAGGGCTGGGGTTGGCGTGGCATGATTTCCAATTTCACAGCTGCCTTGTATGTTTAATTCAATGTCACATGGGATGTGCTACCATTTCATCTCGTATCACGAAACAATTTTTAATTTTGTAGATGAAGATGTGGTGCTTATCTCGCTCGCGTTAAAGCAGAGGGAACAAGGAAGACGATAATATGGTGCTGACAAAAAACAAAAACGCATTTAAAAATCACTGCAAAATTTTAGAGGAAGATCTTTTATTTAATTTCATGCTTTTTCTCAAATAGTGACCTAAATATTATCTCTTTGGATGAGATAAACTATGGGTAGAGTCGAGGTGACAGTTTCAGTTTTCCTTTACATTACACATTTTTATAGTAAAACAATAAAATGTGATTGTGAAAAACTAAACTGTGAATGAACTTTGTGGAGCTTGTATCAAAATATTGTCAAAGTTAGTCCCCTAGAGAAACGTCATTTGAAAATACATCCATATTACACATTGTGTGACGTTTGTGGTCATTTAAGGGATTTTTTTATTTTTTATAATTAGAGACATGTGAAGCACCTGCTGCACTGGGAACACAAAGGGTTTACCAAAGATTAAACAAAGCTATTTTCCTAACCATTAGCGCTAGCATAATTGCCTAAACATAACCATTCGGCCTCTTTTATTTAGTTGTTGCCATTTCATACTTTGATAACGAGCCACTAAGAAGATTAAACTATACAAGTATCTGTATATTTATATATTTAAGTGTTTGTGAAGGTTCTCAGTCATCCAGGTCATCTTAAATAAAAGGTTTAAGCAAAAGCATCTGGACTCAAAGTTTTCAAGGTGAAGAAGTTTTGTCTCTAATTTCTAGAAACTTTATCAATTCTGGATGAATTCTGGCCAGAATTGAGTCCAGATGCTTTTGCTTAAATCTATTCATGTATTTTTTCTTTAAAATGTTTATATGCCAAACTGATAAGTTTCGAAACAAATGGATATAATGCAATGTAATAATTAACATTACACAACCCTCCTGCATTTTCCTTACCTTACGTTATCTTTATTTATTTTTTTTAGATTACAAATCTTTTTTTGCAGGAGCGTCCTGGCCCCGTGTGTGTGTGGGGGGGCTATTGTACATGTTTGTGGTGGTGGGGGAAGCTGGAGCAGTTACAGGGAGAACATGCAAATTCCACACAGAAAGGCCCTGTCCTGGATGGGAATCGAACCCAGGACCTTCTTTTTAAGGCACAAGGATACACCATTTCATATACATTTTTGTCACATGTTCTATCAAGCTTTATTCATTTCCTGCCTCTGTTTTAAGAAAGACCATTAAATATGCATATATGTTGGATACGTGTGTACATTACTTAAACAAATGGCCTTAATGCCTGGTTGGCATTGTCCTCTCTTCTCTCTCACTGTTTCTCTCTCACTGTTTCTTCTCTGTGGCGTTCCCTCTCAGTTTGAGATTGGCCCATGACTGAACCTGATACTGAGATTTGTGCAGCTAATTCCCTGCACTCACACAGCTCAGTGTGGTGTCATAATTGGCGCACCATTGATTTATGTCTCCTCTTACAGCGGCCCGAATGGCTGATGAGTGGGGCTTCCTGTCATAATAGGCCGTGTCCAGGCCTCGTGCTGCTCGGCTGCTCACCACACTCCTTCCTGTCCTACGCCATTTGTTGTGGCTGCAGCCAAACTGAAACTATGTTAATTTCCCTTCTACACGGGGACGACACAAGACCCGGCGCTCATATTTTGCCTTGTAGCTAATATCTTTCTGTACACATGTCTTCAAGTAACTCGGAAACCACATCTCGGTTTCTTGTAATGCAACCCACGAGGTTAATGGCTTGAGTGTGTCTCAATGTTCATTTAAAAATTAGATCTTTTTTCTGTTTGACCCATATGTGTAAAGGCCGACAACCCAATCTCGGAGGAATCACATTGATATTTTTATGTAAACGCCTTGAGCTGGTTACAAAGGGTGTTTTCAGAGCTCAAATATGATGGATATTGACACGTGAAAGATGTTGTACTCATGACAGCTAGCAGTCCTGAAAAATAGATTCATGGTTAGGTTTATATTTTGAGTGTCTAATGTTACAGTAACGGACTGAAAAATAGAAATAGTTTACAAATTAGGATTTAGTTATGCTTCGAATGGGACTTGGAGCCATCCCTCTTTAAAACATATCCACTATTCTTCTACAGTTTATGCCAGTGGGGACACATTATGACAAACAAATTAGTTTCATCCAGTTTCTAGTCAGCTTTATCTTCATTTATTTAGCAAAATGTTGTTGTTTATTTCTGTTTAGCATCTTTTTTGTTTTTTCAAGCATTTGTTTATATCCAGTCTGAATCGTTGTGGCCGACCGATTGGAAAAAAAATAAAAATAAATGGCATTTACCTTGGCCTCTCCACCCACTACAGTTATCTATGCAAAGGCTTTTAGTATAGCCCTGGTCTTGTATCCCCTTAACCGAACCAGGTTTTGTTCTGCCTAAAAGGTTATCCCAAAAGTCCTCTAAGCTTTGTAAATGCTAAACGTGCAGGTATCAGTGCATCCCTGTGATTTGTCCGACTGTGCTGCAGCCGTGGAGAGATATTGTGCTGTAAAGTGCTGTTTCTCATATACCAGCAGGCTCCGAGGCTGGCGCTCCCCGGGGACCGCTGTAATCTGGTTGTCCCGCAGTAGGGAGCTGGGGACGGGGAGGAGATGAAGACTGTAGCCCTGGGGAGCACTACACTCCGCGGAGAGCACTTGCCCCATCTTCCCACCTTACCGCGCACTGCCAAAAAGCTAAAAGTAAGCAGTAAAGATGCCCCAGTCATCACTACTGCTCTCTCGCAACGCTCGGGCCTCATTGATTTGTTTGTTAGAGCTGATGAGGACGGCTCGATGGAACGAAGAAGAAGCCGTCCCAGCTGTCGGCAAAGAGTTGATGGACTTTGAATATGACGTGCTTTTTTTGCTCCGTTTGCCATTTCGTGCTCTAAACAAAAAATATAATAGAAGAGTTGCACTGCAAACAAAGCAATCCATATCAAAGAAATCAAAATTGATAATGTCATGAAAAATGTATTGAAAGCTTCAAGACAGCAAGGCCAGACTCAGCTGAATGAAATTAGTCATTACAATGGGCAACCATTTTACTTGAGACGATAAAACATAGTTTTTATTTATTTTTTAGCTTTATTATCTAATCATTAATCATTAAATTATCATCAAAAACAAGCTGGGCACCCCCTTGTTGTGACTACCCCAAGGAAATAATAAAGGGATAATGAATAAAAAAGAATCATTTAAACTTGTAGGCAAGGATTAAAAAGGACCAGAATACTCAGACACTGACTGTCTTTTAGTTTGTCTTCTTGTCTTCACACCTTGAACAAAAATGGGCTTCATTTAATTACTTTTAAGTGGCATAAAAATAATCACGTCATTATTAAAGGTGGGGTAGGCAGACTAATGTCCATAATCATTGAAAACAAAAAAGCTCTGGGAGGCTGTGGGAGGGAGGCAGTGGGAGGGAGGCTGTGGGAGGCAGTGGGAGGGAGGCTCTGGGAGGCTCTGGGAGGCTCTGGGAGGGAGGCTCTGGGAGGCAGTGGGAGGGAGGCTCTGGGAGGCAGTGGGAGGGAGGCTCTGGGAGGGAGGCTGTGGGAGGGAGGCTGTGGGAGGGAGGCTGTGGGAGGGAGGCTGTGGGAGGCTGTGGGAGGGAGGCTGTGGGAGGCTGTGGGAGGGAGGCTGTGGGAGGCAGTGGGAGGGAGGCTGTGGGAGGGAGGCTCTGGGAGGCTGTGGGAGGGAGGCTGTGGGAGGCTCTGGGAGGGAGGCTGTGGGAGGCTGTGGG
Source organism: Neodontobutis hainanensis (assembly GCA_024349245.1). NCBI lineage: Eukaryota > Metazoa > Chordata > Actinopteri > Gobiiformes > Odontobutidae > Neodontobutis > Neodontobutis hainanensis. Next base: position 3,997,073 of record JALDNG010000029.1, read on the forward strand.
AGGGAGGCTCTGGGAGGGAGGCTGTGGGAGGGAGGCTGTGGGAGGGAGGCTGTGGGAGGCTGTGGGAGGGAGGCTGTGGGAGGGAGGCTGTGGGAGGCAGTGGGAGGGAGGCTGTGGGAGGCTCTGGGAGGGAGGCTGTGGGAGGCTGTGGGAGGGAGGCTCTGGGAGGGAGGCTGTGGGAGGGAGGCTGTGGGAGGGAGGCTGTGGGAGGGAGGCTGTGGGAGGGAGGCTGTGGGAGGCAGTGGGAGGGAGGCTGTGGGAGGCAGTGGGAGGGAGGCTGTGGGAGGCAGTGGGAGGGAGGCTGTGGGAGGCTCTGGGAGGGAGGCTGTGGGAGGGAGGCTGTGGGAGGGAGGCTGTGGGAGGGAGGCTGTGGGAGGGAGGCTGTGGGAGGGAGGCTGTGGGAGGCTCTGGGAGGGAGGCTGTGGGAGGGAGGCTCTGGGAGGGAGGCTCTGGGAGGGAGGCTGTGGGAGGCAGTGGGAGGGAGGCTGTGGGAGGGAGGCTCTGGGAGGCTCTGGGAGGGAGGCTCTGGGAGGGAGGCTCTGGGAGGCAGTGGGAGGGAGGCTGTGGGAGGGAGGCTCTGGGAGGCTCTGGGAGGGAGGCTCTGGGAGGGAGGCTCTGGGAGGCAGTGGGAGGAGGCTCTGGGAGGGAGGCTCTGGGAGGCAGTGGGAGGGAGGCTGTGGGAGGGAGGCTGTGGGAGGCTCTGGGAGGGAGGCTGTGGGAGGGAGGCTCTGGGAGGGAGGCTCTGGGAGGGAGGCTGTGGGAGGCAGTGGGAGGGAGGCTGTGGGAGGGAGGCTCTGGGAGGCTCTGGGAGGGAGGCTCTGGGAGGGAGGCTCTGGGAGGCAGTGGGAGGGAGGCTGTGGGAGGCAGTGGGAGGGAGGCTGTGGGAGGGAGGCTCTGGGAGGCTGTGGGAGGGAAGCTCTGGGAGGCAGTGGGAGGGAGGCTGTGGGAGGCTCTGGGAGGCTGTGGGAGGCAGTGGGAGGCTCTGGGAGGGAGGCAGTGGGAGGCTGTGGGAGGGAGGCTCTGGGAGGCTCTGGGAGGCTCTGGGAGGGAGGCTCTGGGAGGCAGTGGGAGGGAGGCTCTGGGAGGCAGTGGGAGGGAGGCTCTGGGAGGCAGTGGGAGGGAGGCTCTGGGAGGGAGGCAGTGGGAGGGAGGCTGCACGTGGCTCAGGCAAACAGAAACAAGAGCAAAGAAGGAGTGGCAGGGAGGCAGGCAGAAAAAGCTAGACCTTGTGTTTCTAAAGCCCAGCTCATACATTGCTAATGCCTGGAGTAATATGGGTCTCATTCATAATGGATAAAGCTTCGGCCCCTGCTCGCAAAGTATATCATGCGCACTGTAAAGAGGTTAAAGATTGGCTTGTGTTTGCCGGGAATGTGGCGACCACTTCTGGCCCAAACATTAGCTATTGTTATTGTGGAAAAGCTAAGCAAAGCAATGTGGAGGGGTGTACTAGAGGCCTGGGGGTCCTGCCATGCGATAAAGACAGGCAGAGGTAACTCATTGTACTAGGTCTCATCCCAACATTAAAAATTTAGTCACTGCGAGTCTGTTTGCAGCTTTGTATCAGTGTTCTTTTCCCTTTTCTGTATTTACTGCGGTAATAATATTAGCGCAAATGAGCCGAAAGAGTATAAAGAGTATAAAAAGTGGGCTGGCCTTTTACTTAATAACACCCCGATGACAGTGCTACTTAGTTTGAATAGTGTTCGCGTTGAATTAGGAGACCCACATGAATTGACACTGCGGTATGGATTTTCAGTGGAGTTTTTTTTTTTTTTTTTGGAGAGGATTTTGCTGACTTGTAAAGGCTTCAGCAGACAAGTGCAGAGAGGCTTTTAATATAGATAAGAATATGATAAGGTCACTTACACCACTGACATTATAGAGGAGTAAAATAATATAGTGTAACATCAGCCATTGCTCTAAGCAGATGCATCACTGCTCATATTCTCTTTTGTTAAAAGTTTACAGATTTTGCCGTATTTTAAATAAAGTGAAATTTTGGGAGTCGCATTGTGAGACAGTTGTATGGTAGCTACTAATGCTAACTACAGACACTAAATTTAGTCACAGAACCAAATAAGTATGTGGAAAATATGTCTTTAAAGATAATGACAGGTGGTTTGTTGTCACATCAGTGTTTTTCAAAAAGCATATTTTGTCATTTATTTGTGATTTATTTGATAGAGACAGATTATACATACTGACAAGCCTATATCAGAAAGTATCATTTTTTGCAGGGAATGTTTTTTATAATCCTATAAATGTTAAAACACAATGGTTCTAAAATTGAGTATACGCTCAATATAATCACTCTTACTCTTTAAAAATCAGCCTTGAAAATGTATCTTTGTGGCATGGAGCACTGAACTTGAGACTTCCTGCTGGATAAGAAAATGCATGATCAGCTGGGTCAGACAGTAACACTAAATGACACATTTTCCTTCCTTGACTTGGTAATTAACAACATTTTTTGAATGAGACCAGTCTTAATGATGGACTCCAGGCCAGCCACAGCTAACCAGGTCCCTTCCTTTCGACTCTACCCATAGTTTAATCCTTTAGCTTCATTTAAGAACCACTATTGTAGATTTCTAGATATAAAAATAGAACTACCAATAAATGGCTGCTCGTAATATGTATTTCATATTTTGAAATTGTAACTTGTTTTAAAGACATGTGTCTGTCAGCAGAACACACATCCGTCAGTGCAGCTCAGGTCTCATTGAAGGGAACCATCTGCTCCTACGACAGAAAAAGCCCAGTTCTGTCTCTGTGGTAGCTTTTAACTTTGACTTAATCGACGGTTAGGAACATACGCAATTAAAAATACAATAGGTACAAAGTTTTAGAGCGGTGTTATGGTGGTTTTGGGCGTCACAGGCAGAGGACTACTTCTGAAGGTAGAGCATCGATGAAAAGCTGTCCCCTTTTTTCCTTCCTTTTCCTGAGATGACTGTGCACATAAATCAGCTCGTGTTTGGCCCCATTACAGAGCACTTCCTGTGCCACCTCCTCTGACGCTCTTCTGCCTAAACAATGCATGAACCTCTGAAAGGGTAAAGCGCCGTACCACTTAGCAAATGAATATTTTATAGTGTGTAAAACTATGCATGCTTGGCTTTTGCCTGGCCCTCGTTTTGTGAGGTGTCCACCCACTTCCTGCTGCTCCAGGCATTTGGATTGGTCCTCCACAAGGGATCAAAGTTCAACCCAGTCTTTCAAATCAAACGCAACTATACAGCATTTCCAATTAGAACATGTATTTGTACATTTTATTGGCAAGCTGGAATATGTACTTAAAGACAAATTTAATGTATCCAAAGGATTGTTTGGTCTATTTTTTGTAGTAGATATGGAATCTAAAGGATGGCAAAACAATAGTAAAAACACTTTCTATTGATGCGGTGCCAAACTAAGCCTAAAAGCACAGACCAGTGATAAAGATGAATGACTAGAAAGGAACAACATTAAGCTAAACTTGAACAACAGCATTAACTAAATTGCCCCAACAGCATATATTACAGGACACCATCATAGCTTTAACCTGCAAAAAACACCACAAATCTGGACATGTGATATTGGGACCTTTTTCCAAATGTTAATACAACAACACCCCTAAACCTTTGTATCTGCAACGTCAAATATAGTGTTGCAATTTCTCGGACATTGAGTTTGTTCAAAGATCATTCACTGAGAAACGTTTTCTTTAGCAGCACTGCAATTGGCTCTTTTGATAAGGCAGAGTGCTTGTCGTAATTTCATTTCAACTAAATTGCATCAAGCTCCTCCAAGCCCCTTGTCAGATTACATAGTGTACAGCTTGGTCCAAATGCAAAAGGGAGGGGCTCGGAACTGTAAAGACTTCAATAAAATGCTGAGAGAAGAACTTATGAGAGTAATGTATGGCAGAGAAATTGCAGTTGTGGCTTCTTTAACGCCCACTAGCCGTCCGCTCTTGTTCTGCGGTCCCATAATTCGGAGGCAATCATCCAGAAGCCTCCTTAATGCCCCGCGTTTCAGACAGGGATCACTGAGCTTTCTCCTTAGGTCAATGGTCTTGGGGTTAATTATCTGATTATGGCGCCACTGCTTTTGGTATCAGATGTCTGTTTGGGAGGGATTTGAGACGAGGCGTGGGGCTTTATTCTATTCACACCTCAGTTTGAAGCGTTCTTCTGGAAAGACTCCCTCCTTCAATAAGACAAGACAGGCTCAGTTATGTTTCTGTAAACCATGGATGAGCCCAATATTTTTTATTGATTTTCCCCAGTATCTATTCATGAAAGACTTTGAGACAATAAAAGCAATATAGAGGGTTCTGTCACAGATTTTTTTTAAGTCATGGTTTGACAAGGGTGGAAAATGTGGCAATTTACCCTAATTTTCAAATTCCGGGCTCCTTAGGTCACCAAACTGAGACATTGAAACTTTACGTCTATGGATTTGTCAGGTAAAAATGAAAATGAAAACAAATATATCTGTCCAGCTCTGAGTGAATTAAACTACATTCTTATACACATTGTGCTGCTGTGAGCAATTGATCAATCTCAAACCTACATTAGGTCCAGATGCCTTTGTTCAAACCTTTTCTTCACTATGTCATGGATGACTGACAACCTCCACAGATATAATCTCAGATACACTCAGCTGTTTTAATTTTTATGTCATCTGATCTAAAACAGTTCATTTAGTCTTTTCAATGTTTTATTTTTTAGTCAAAAAAAAAAAAAAAAAAAAAAAGAAAGAATACAATATTTTCATTTTGAATAAAACTGACCGAAAGGGTATAGGCTAAAATTCAAGACTTACGACACCTACCGCTTTTACCATTTAGAGTTTACTTCTCTCAAGCAGGTCAGTCCCTGCAGTTGTCCTTTAGAAAATAAGGTAACATACAAGTTTTTGTTTAGGCCAAAAGAAATAAAGCAATTGGGCTGTAAACCGGCGGACAAGACATGTCACAGTATCATCAGGTTTAAGCAACAATATGAACATATGATTCTGTAAATACTAGCCTGTTCATAAGGAGGTTAGTAAAAGGAGAAGTAATATTGTGTATCTGACTTCTTATATATCCATACTTGCACCTTCCGTTCTCAGTTTTTGTGCATAAAAGTTATTCTGTTAGACTTTAGAAAAGAAACTCTGTGAATCCTGATTGGATATAGTCTGTGGCTTGCTGTCAAATAGAATGGAACTTTGGTTAAGATGGTTGTCTGTATGAACAGTCCGCCTTGACCAAGGCTTGCGTCACATTTTCTAGAGGCTACCTTTACCTTGACACAACTCTCCTTTCTCTCCTTGAAACCTGGACTAAGTTTCAAGTCTTGTACAACTTATCCACATAGCTCACCTCTTTGGCCTCCATTTCCGCTGTCCCTAACTCTCCCCATTACATCTTTCTAATTCTCCCCTTTCTGCCATTTTTTTCTTTTCTCCCCATCTCTTTCGTTCAATTCCTCCTCTTCCCCACAGCTCCCTCTCCCTGTGCAGATCGATATTTGGGGCTGAATTGGCTGAAAGGGGAAAAGAGGCCTGTAAAATTGAGGAGACAGGCTGTTGGAGGGCAGCCAGCCTATCTCTCTGGCTTGTTTATGCTTCAGGAATGATTCCCAATACCAGATAACCTGCAGAAACGTCAGCATGTGTCTGACTTGAGGGATGGCCATGGATCCGCCAATTTCTAATTATCGGCTAGCCAACCACTTATCCAAAAGGTATTTATTGTTATAAAAAATGTTAATTGCATTTTAAATTGAGCTGGCTTTTATGTAATGTTTCTATCATGCTAATGAACTAAAAGCTGTTCAACAAGTTCAGAAGACATTGGGCTTAATTAAAAAGTATTTTGGGACAATCCCTGGACGCACCATAATTACTAAATAAAAAAATAATAATTCTCAATATTTCTTGAAAAAAATGTCCTTTTTTTTTAAAACAGAATTATTAAAATGTTTATTTTTACCTTATTAAATCTCTTGTCCAGGATAACTATACATTTATATTCCAAAAATACAGAGACTGAGATATCCGAGACATTTTTTGTCTCTAGCATACTATTGCTAGATCTAATTAGAAAATTATAATAAATGGGGCTCGTCCTAGATACATTTTTGCTGCTCCTAAAGAAAGTTGTGTGTGAACTTTTATCTTATACTATCACAGTTTGAATTTGTGGCCTATATTATGATTTGGTCAGAGGATATCTATTGGGACTCATCCAGACGGAATTGCTCAAAATGACAGACGTGGATTTATAAAGCTAAAATCTACTATCAGCCAGCAGAACTATTACTTGTGAAAAGACCTTCTAATAAATAATTGCTTTACGTTGCCTCTAAGTCATAAAAAAACAGAACAAACAAACCTGGTTACTGGTGGAAAATAGAGGACGCTAATGTAGACGTAGAATCAAGATAAGCACATAAGACACACACCAACCAGAAAGACATCGCTACATGCTATAGCCTTGAATAAAGCTGCAGTTGAATTGAGAATAACACATTGTGTTGTAATGATGTATTGTATTCCTAGTTTTAATCAGAGGTTGTTCTGCAAAAGTAATTCTGACGAGGCGCTACAGTCGCTACAAAGCCTACTCCTGTATTTGCAGTGGCGCAGTGTGTCGGAGTGCGAGCGTGCACAAACGGGCCCCTTGGGGAGTTTGTCTTTCTCTATTTGTGTTTGTCAGGGGATTTTTTGCGGCAAACACGCACTTCATCACTTTGACATTGATTAAAAATACATGGCCCTATTCTCGGGGACAGTCAGTGCACGAATCAGCACCGTATTCACTCGAGCTATGGTCGTGTAAAAAATCTACGGTCCCATTTCTTCTCCCCCATCTAATCCTAAAGGTCCAAGCTTTAAGTACACAGGCTTTTTCTAGCATATATGCCACTCTTGTTTTTAATTGTCTTGGTCTCTTTCCATAATGTATAACTATCTGCTATGGCATCCAAATCAAATGTATGTATATTTTAATAAATCCATTGTCCTGGAAAAGGGACTTTCTTGAACTAGTCTCCAAATCAGTAAGCCTTTGATAATCCAAACTCATTGTACAAATAGGTCTAGTTTTCTAGCACACATTTGACAAATTGTTTTCTTCAGTTTAGTGCCATTTTTTGTAAGACTTTGTAATTAATACCATGTTCCATGTACTGTCAAAACCCAAATCAGCCATATAGCAAGCGAGGCTATGCTCCCAGGGACTGCTAAGCTATTGTTATAGCAGCTCTAGCAGCTTGTCATCGTACCATCTAGGCCACACTTATTAAGTCATCACCTCTTGTCCTATTGGTCCAATCTCTACAATCTAGGTTGTTCTTATTTTAACTGTGATGTATTTCCCCACCTTTTCCAACATTTAACCTGGTTTTACTGGCCCTTGATTTTTACACGGTAACATTTCTTGCATTCTTGCACACTGTTCTCAGATTTGAGCTCAAACTGTATGAAGCTATAAGATCCTCTCCCTCTTGGTCCGATCTTCTATCCTTCCTTTAATTGCGGTGCTATTCTGGCCACTGTTACCACAGCTCTCTTTAGGCTCGGGGCTGAACATCCATCCTCTTCTGTGTTCGACTGCCACGCTCCAGTGCTTGCACTCAAACACACACCGCTCCCGTGCAATCACATTTAAGGCAGTGATCATCATCTACAAAGAGGCCTGCTTCTCATGACCATCTTTTCCTACCAACACAGCAACATCTCTTGCTTTTGCCATTTTTTGTCTCTACTCTCTTTATCCAAACATTAAATGCTTAAGTTCAATGTAATGTAATCTTGCTGTATGGGTTGTCTGTACTCAGAATGGTTAAAGTTTTTGTAACGTGGATATTTTTTTTTGGCAAAAGACACGGTGTAGTCAGTTATAAAAGTATTACAGTTTGACCTTCCCTTTCTAAATAAACTATAAAATACACACACATAAAGAGACAATGACTTTCTTCTGGTCACTTTTCATTTGGTTGCACCACAATGTGACTTAAGGCTCTATTTTGGGCAATATACTGACATCCAGTGAGGGATTATGATTTTAAATCATGATTTTAAATCAGGAAGACAGAACAGAACAGCATTTTGCATTTTGCCATTAACAGGCATTTAATTTATGACAGATCCTATTTTATTTCTCATTTTTGTTCTAAATAGTAAGGATTAACGTGTAGCCATAACTTAAAATGATTGACTATCTCCGTTTAATATTTTTCTACTGCACTCCTCAAACTACATCAGCCTCAGAGGGTCAAAATGTTACATTTCCACTGGTTACTAAGTGAAATACAACATTTTTTGGTCAGCACAATTTGTCATTTTAATTTCAGGACATCTTCATATAAAAGTTGGATTTTCATCAACACCTTTAAAGAGCAAATGCCTACTTTGTCTAAGTATAATTGTTTTCTTTGATGTAGATATGTTACAATAACAGTACAATTGTAATCAATAATCAATATCCATTTGTATTTCGGGATGTAGATTCATCATGGCAGAAATAGCAACAACATTAATCAGACTTTGCTTTGACAAATCTTTTTTTTTTTTGCTGCTTTGTTGTTTTGTCTGGCATTGTCTTTTCCTCCCTCTTCATCCTCTTCCCTCGCTACCTTCAGTCCCCGAGTGGCTCTCTTGTTTCCTTTGGCTCATCTGTTAAGTGGGAGATAAACCTCAGTTAGCTTGTGTGGAAGTCTCTTCAGAGGGGACAATGTTATCTGAGACGCAGCAGCCCAGAAAGGTATATCCATGCTTTAGTGTGTGTAGGCAGACGCAGGTAGGAGTGTGGGGCTTTTGTGGTTTGTGTGTTGTGGTTTAACCGTAGAAGTATAGCCATTTCCTTTCCCTAATGCAATGGCCTTCCCACTTCTTCTTCTTCTTCGACTTCTTCTACTCTAGTGGTGTGGTCATCCGTGCCTAATGGGCTTACAACGCGGCCGCTTTCAAGCTTTGCCAGCAGAATTGTTGCGCCATCAGTCAGCAAACCTATCAACTCCTACTGTTTTTATGGGATTGTAGCGTATTTCAAAGCACTCTACCGTTTTGTTGCATTTACATAATAGTAATACAAGTCGCTGTGAGGCCTTTTTACAGCTGCACAGTAGACTTCCCTTAACTGTTTTAAATTAAAAGACTCGGCCATTGAGCAAGCAAGTGGACAGATCTGCATAGTGCTTTTTATTGTAAGGAGAAACAATGAAACTTCTGGTGTGCACTGAAGAGTGGCAACTGTAAAAGAGATTATATGTAGTTTTGCCCTTTGAAAAACTCTTTATGGCCGTAGCTCAAAACTCTATTTAGTCGTACAAAGTAAATGACGTGAATGGAAAGTGTGAAAAAAACAATGATTTTCATGGGTTCTGAGCATTGCATTAACCCATGACTACACCTTGTGGCAGTAAGTGGAATAGCATGGTTGCAGAATGAATATCATTCCAATACAATACAACGAGGTCATGTGACATTACATTAATAATGTTTTGAATTACATTTTTTAAATTCAGAATAATTTACTTTTAAGTTAAAATCGATTTGAGATGGACTTTTTATAGTCCTGTTAGGTGACTAAGCGGAGCCTATCCCAGCAGCTTTGGGCCTGAGGCGGGGTACACCCTGGACAGTGGCCAGTTAGTTGCAGGGCTTTATATTTTCATATTTAAATAAAAAATTCTGTGTTTTGCATACAACATTATGAAGTTGTAAATGTCTTGCTACATTATATTGGACTGTGGTAGTTTGAATGCAAGTTATAAATCTGACAAAGACAGGTGCTTATATTTATTAAGTCAAGAAATTCAATATGACCTGGCCTTTGATTTCCACTTTTGTACTTTTTTCAAACCTCTGAAAATGGCAGTATAATTCCATTATGTATTGCAATAATTTCAATCATATAAGAAATTTATATAATGTTGATATTCACACACTTTCGTGTTACTGTCTTCTAAATTTCTATAAAATGAATGCATTGACATGGTTTGATTGATTGTTTGAAAACCGAGTAAATCAGTACATACTATTGTTTTATTGTAGAAACCAGTCAGACCAGGATCGTTCCCTCATTGACCCATACATCAGAAGTATAGGTCAATGAGGGAAAGGTCCATTTCAGCAGGAGACTGTGTGAAGGCCGTATTGGTGGGAAAGCTGGGGTGGTAACCCAGACAGGGCAATTAGACGGTATATGGAGGGGGTATCACATCCAGCTCTCCCCCTGCTCCTCATCTCAGCACGGGGGGTGGCAGCCTCACGATCGATGGCTGGACCTCGAGGCTGGGGGGTGGGGGGTTTTGCTGATTGGGGTGGAATCGATTTGTGAGAGAAGCCTCGGAGAAGCCAGGCCATAGCCACTTGTTTTGTGTTCGTTTTTCCTCTGTCGTTCTCACTTTGCTATCTCCGGCTCGGATGCTTGTGGAAAGCTGTGCGCGTGCTACCTTTACCCTGACATCAGTGTGACATGGCACTTAATGGACTCTGCCATGTGATACAAGCCCCCCTGGTTAATTACCTTGCCAAGGCCCTGGCCTTTCTACAGCAGTCCATTCCCACTCGGACTTCTCCTCTCCAAAGTGACTGCGCCGGCTCCCTATTGTTCCTCTAATCCTCTGAAGTTGAATCAGATTGAAGCTCTTCTCTCTTTTCGAAACAAGTGTTTTGTTGTCGCTTTTGCTCGGGCTAAAGCTACAGGCGAAGTGCTAACAAAGAGCCACAGATACAGTGAAAAGCTTGAGGCTATTCTGGGATGCATGCAGGGCTGCGGCAGTACACGCTTCCTGAATACGCTCCCCTTTCTGGCTTCATTCATGTGTCGATTAGCATTGAGTCCTCTGCCTAAACTCCACATTTGAATAGGGCTGACAAGCGCACTGCAAATGTCCCATTTCCAATCTGAACGCGCACCTGAATGACTTTTTAAAAAGGTGCTCCTTGCAGTGAGGAATGCCTAATGGAGGTGTGTTTGTTTAACACAAACTCCACAGACCACACTATTATCATTTTGTTTACTGCTCCTAAAGCAGTAGCTGACTTAAGCACAAAATCATGCACAAGATTTTGAATTGGTCCAGACTATAGCACACATTTTCTGACAAATTAAGCCATTACAAAAAGATTTATGCTTTTTTGACCACATTTTTTGAAGTACTAATACATATCAACAATAGTTCCAATGGGTGCATTCTGGTAGTTTTCTATATCTTTCAAATATCAAATTTTATAAATGCTTGCTAAGGCCAACATATTGTTATTCATAGTCCACAGACTCCATGTAAAGAGGAGGGAGCCATTGTGCACCTGAAGGGGGCGCTATCATGCGATCCGTTCAGTATTACACACATAACTCAGGTCTGTTTATCTCCTATTGTTTCCACAGTAACTGTAAAAACCACAGGGCTTTTCCTTAAGTCATTGATGGCTTAAATCTATGCCAGTGCTTTCCCCAAACATCTGTTTGCTCCAACTCAATCCGCATATGTTGCAGTGATAAGAAGTAGGCTGCGTTTTGTTGCCTCCTTGCCTTTTATGCCTGTGTATTCCTCTTCACTCAGACCTGCTGACTTTGCAAACAAATGCCAGCGAGATGTCGGGCAACATTTACAGGTTGATTGCCCAAGCGCTGTGCTGTAAAACAGGTGGCGTGGAATAAAATATTTAATGGCATCCTCTGTATCGACGCAGCAGATATAGTGGACTGTGTGCTCCATATGTCGCAGTCAGTTATATCACCACATAGAGCACAGTGCCTGCTTCAACGCTTCATCTTTATTTACAAGTTGATTCCGGGGAAAACCCACAGCAAAAGTGGCCAATTGAGGTTTTCAACCGTTTTAATAAGACGTGGCTTTGAAGAAAGGCTTGTATTTGCTTGTTGGTTCCGATCACAGGCATTGAACAATAATTGGAAATTCATATTAAGCTACATCCCATTTGCTTTAGAGGTTATTCTGCTGAGCTGTGTTTTCATGACCGTCTTTTTCAGGTCGACTAGACAACGTTTACATGAATGAAAAAAGATACTACTCTCTTTTGACAAGACTAAGAAAGCTTTAAGCCACTCAGTTTAAACTCATTCTGCTCAGATGGCCCACTCTGCTTCACCTAAAAGTCAGAAACTTTTCATACAAGTCAGTGGTAAACTGTGTTTGGATTCCCTTGACTTCAAAGATATTAATAAGAAATATGGAAAATAAAAACTTTTCAAAATAAAAAGTAGTGTAACAGCCTTTTCTATTGGGCCTTATGGCTTTAAGAGATCCATAGTCTACATCACAATTTAATGCAAACCAAGAAAGAACATTTACCTAGATACTTAAGGATGTTAGAAAGAAGAACTTTTAAGAGAAAACTGTTGCTTTGAAACTTCTAAGAAACCACACAATTATGACCTTTAAGACCTTTAAGATAAAGTAAAATCAACAGCTGAAGTTCCTGTCAAAGTTATCCATTTTTTTCAAATACATTGTTATAACACAAACACCACAAATCATACCTAAAAAAATAAGAAGCAATATTTCAATAAAAAGATCACAAGACCTGCCACTCATGTAAGCTATAGTGGATTCCCATCATTAGCCATTAATGCACTTAGTGACAAACTGAAAGGCATTTTATTTTAAAATAATGCACTGTGAAAACCTTGTTCTTTGTCATGTGGATGTTTCTTATCCCACTTCAGACTGATCTCTCCTCGTCCCCCGTTTCATGTTTTAGAGCATTTTCTCTGTGTTTTTCCCCAAATTACAGGTCAAGCCTATAAATACACTTGATACGCTGTTGTCATCTGCCTGCTGAGGTTTCACACAAGTGGCAATTTTCAGCCTGAATCAAAAATGAAGTATCGATTGCACCAACTCTGAAGAAAGCAGAGTGAGTTCAACTCCGGAGAATGAAGTATGGACGTGATTTGAAGGCTTGGAAGTGAACTCGTGAGGCACTTTGATCAGGAAGTATGAGGAGGCAACAATTGTGACATGGTTGTCTTCACTGTAGATGAAAGAACAAGGGAGGTAGCGTTTTTTTATTTTTTATTTTTCTACAGCTGTCTTACTAGATTGTGCATTTTACAGTAAACAATCTTTGACAGAAACTCCATCCTGCTGTGAGACGAACGACTCAATCACAGCTGATTTCTGAAAATAGGTTTAATTAGTCCACTCTTATGCAGTTAAAACAGTAGATGGGATTTCTGAGACAGCTGCTTTCATGTTTTCAAGAGATGGAATAGGCTTTTTAAAACAGTACAGAATAATGTTGCTATTGTGCAAGGCCGCTATCAGGTGTTTTTGATGTCCTAGTATACTTTTTATTAACATGTATTATGCATTATGTAGCAATGATAACGAATTCTGCAGTAATAAGGTTTTATAATTAGTAAGCAATACCCTTCCCGCTCTTTGCAGACACTTTAATTCTATTGTTTTTAGTTTAAAGCCTGAAATTCCGGTTATGGTTTGCTAAATGAACACACGGGGAGGAGTCTGCTGTTCTTCCTGTTCTGAAGTGGGTTTTCATTGTAGAGACAGGCATTTATAGGTAAATTGCTGAATGTAGATGAATGTGATTTGTGGTTATGGTTGTTTGACAAAAGTCCTCACACTTTTTTTGTTCACCAGTGTAGCTGTTATCATTGCATTTAGACGATGCAATATTGTCACAATTGGCAATATTTAATACAATGTAGACAAAGATATTCCGTGGTTTCAATCTATTAAGACCTACCACTTCCACCTACCACCAAGTCTGTTCCAAAAACCCCTTTCAGCATTTTGCTTTGTACCGTTTCTGTGCATGGTGTGATAAATCAACATGTATTTAGTAGATCTCAGGTGATAAATATGTACTTTACTTTTCTGCTTGTTTTACATCAAAACTAAATTGCATTAGATTTTGAGAGAACTGGACCAGTGCTTGTTTGTACAGAAATACAGTATACAGTATTTCCATTCTATCTTTAGTTCTAGTTAAGACTGTATTTATACTCACCTCTATCCTTTTGCTAATTATCACTTCTGTTAAAGGTTGTAAGGAGCTAAGCTGTCTCAGCTGACTTCAAATTAGGCTAAATGTTATATCTAAACCTCAAAACTATCTATTGAACAGTGGACTGTTGCTACTAAAACTGAAAATGACACTATAGAGATATACAATGATAATATTTTATCTTGCGTTGCATAGTGAGTGCAGCACTCCATTTTCCCGAGTCGTCCTGTTGGTCACGGCTGCTTATACAGCGAGGGCAGCCAAAGCAGAGCGAGGCCTGGCTTTACCTCTGTCATTACCATAGTGTGGATCGGGCCCCAGACTCGGGCTGGTGGCTGCGCGGGGCGTCCACCAGCTTCATTAAACATGCAGCAGACACGACCTGTTCTCCTGCCAAGACAGACACCGAGGAGAGAGGGGATGAACTGAACCGCCCCGAGGGTTAGCCTCTAACAACCCCCAACCCAACTCTGTCCACTCACTCCAACACTGGCTCTCAAATTCAGTGTAATATAAATATAGAGAGCTACCTTTTTACTTTAAGTTAAGCTGTTTTTAACATCTATCTTTCAATTCAGTAAATGCATGCTAACACTTTCTATGTGTAATGTTTTTTTTTTTTCTGGTGGGGTAAAAAAAACATTATAAACATCTGGTTTAGCAGCGTTTACAACCTTATCTCCCAAATTAATTTATTGTATAAAATAAATGATGCACGAGAAAAACTGGATATAACTCTATTTATTGTTTGTGTATTTTGACTTTGTTAGGGCTAGATCAACACTTTTTAAAGCCTTATTTCCCCCATTTAATGCAATTTATCTAACCGTTAAAATAAAATAAAAAATCTATTTTAACTTTTGGATTAGAGACAGATTGTTTTTTGTTTGCTGCTTCAAATGACAGCTATTGATTTCAGTAGCCATTTTAACCCAGTTACAAAATAATATCTTAATAGATATTGTGTGAAATAAGCTGTTTAATAGCTTTTAATATGATTAAAATACATTTTATACATTTACCCAAACTCATGTTTCTGGTAAGTACAAGATTTCATGTTTTATCCTTCACCCAAACTCTGAACCAGAAGTATTTTAGAAATATACTGTCAAAAGAGAAAAAAATAGTACGTTCCATATTTTTTAATGTATAAATCAGATCATTTCCTTTTCCTGCTGTAAACTATGCCTTGCTGAATAATAATAAATGGTAACTATTATTCTTAGAGACTGGTCTCTTGACACACACTACACTATCCCTCTTTCACACTCAGTACCTCGGCCTTGACTCAGTCTGGCCCCGGTTTGCTTTGCTCTGTCCATCTACCAACAGCAGCCAGCTTGAAACAGAGCCAGTCCCAGAGCAGGGGCTAGACGGAGTGACACACAGTGGTTAAAGACACTGACCAAGGCTTTAACCGCACTTTACCAGACAGACAGATAAGCACCATCCCAACGGATTGGCACTTAACTTTATCCCATTTGGTCATTTTTTTTCTCAAACGTTATTATTTCAATACGACTGAATACTTGGAATATGGTTGTTTACAATGCATAAGTACTTGAGATGCATTGCATTCTCAATACCATTGTGATTTTATGGCATTTTTTCTTGAAAGGCTGGATAGAAGTTATGGTGTTTGTTTGTACATAAAACGGAAGGAAAGCCATGAAAATGTAACTTAGTTTGTGGTTCCCATAGGTCCTTTAAATCTTTTCAAATGCTTGTATTTCATTGCTTGGCCTTCTCATAAATTCTTCTATTTCTTTTCCTAAACTGTAATGCATATTCTTACTAGTATCATCCTAACCTGGTCAACCTGCTCAAATGTCTCATTAACAGCAGTTGCCCAGTAGCTTGACTCTGTGGCATGGGCAAAAATAACCCAGGCAAAAGTTATTATTACTAAAGCACAAAACCCGTCTTGTATTCTGTGCCATGGCTGCCCTCTGGCCTTCTTTTATCAAGCAGCTGAATGTACCAATTTGCAGCTCTGCCGTGATTAGATAACAACATGCTGTTATTCCGAGGATGCCATTTTTCTATCTTATGCAACCATATGTAAGTCAGGCCCCAGCCGTGAATACCTGTAAGGCTTACTGGCGGCGCTGACTACCTGAGCCGCTCAAACAGAATTAATGCTCCGTTCATTTATGGGCTGCTGTTAGGGGAAAGTCATCTGCAGCCCTAAATGAACTTTGAAGTGTCTTAAACTAATTTAATAGTCTGTTTAAAGGACTGCTGTGGGTGAAAGTGTTGCATCTGAACCAAACTGAACTCTTCATTTTAGACTGAGCACTAATCCTGATTTGTGTTTTTGGACATTCATTATTCTATCATTTTTCTATACATTAAATTTGGGATTGATTATTTCTACAAATTTTTGTACCACCAAATTACAATGATTAAATGCCTGGATAATGTTTTAGTCTAAGCTTTTACACTACATTATTAACTCTGTGACATCAAAAAGCTGTAAAATGTTGACAGGTTGGCCATATCCCTTTAATTTTAGCACTGTAAACTTGTCAACTGAGGTCAGGAGGTGCCTTGTGGGGTCGGGGGAAGGTTGTTACCCCATTTACTCCCCCTCTTTGCTTAGCTAGTGATAAGGAAGCCGTGGGAGGGGTTGGGAAGGGCATGCAGAGCTTGTTATAGTGTCAGGGCCTGTTTTACATTACTGCTCGTCTGCAAGAAAGTTGATTAAAGCCCAACGTGGATGGGAACCTCTCACCTGTGCTACCTTTTCATCACTGCTCCGATGTTTAGCAGGTTTGGGCGTATAACGTGCTGTACTTGCACCAAAAAAGCTAAGTTATGCGGCCCTCAAAGGGTAATCTAAAGCTTGGGAAGGCACTGCACTCTGGCCTTGGCATGGTTAAGACGTATTTTCCATTTCAAAAACACTTGCTGTATTCAGATTTCTAGCCTTTTTAATGGACACCTGGTAAGCAAAGGCATGCTTGTTTATTATATTTAGCTGGTCTTATCTGTTTAGTAGCTTCAGTATCTAGCTGGTGTTTTTTCCGTTTGGTAGGATTAGGTGAATGACCATTAAAGACTACATTTTTGTGCTTCAAAAGGTGAAGTGTGGAAAGAATTTGTTTTCCAGCCTAGGTATGGGTTCCACATTTTCCATTACAAAGTACTTAGTAGGAAAAGTTTCTGGGCTTTCAATTGATTTTTAGACCATGTTTGACTTTCGACACCTAACTTTTCTCTGGACAGTGCTTATGATGCTGTTATTGAGTTGATTTTGGTCGAAGGTTCACGGGTGAAAAAATGCAGACCAAACATTTCTGAGAGATTTCTTTGTGTCATGGTCATGGTTTTTAGTCATGGTTTTTACTCTTGCTTAAGTCTTGGATGTCGAGTCTTTCAACCATGGTTTAGCATGTTTTTGTGCTTTAGCGTAATGTTTTAATGTATTTAGTTTTTTAGTTCTAGTTAAGTCCCTGGTTTTATTTATGTTTTTGTCTTGGTCTTAGTCATGGTTTTGGCTTACATCTAGTTGTTTATTTTTAGACCACATTTGACATTTTTCCAACCATCTCTCTTTGTTATATTGTGTTTTTGTTTTCTGTTTGTTTTTTTGTGATGATGCACTTATTTTTTGACTTATTGAAGCAGCATGATAGTGAAAACCTAATTATTTTCCCATACGTCATAAAATCTAATCCCACTTATAAGAGCTTATATTAGTTGTGGGTGTTGGCCAGAGCTGCATGGTTGGTGCTCATTTATTACCAACCTCAGATTCCTTTCCTTTTTGTGCCTTGAATTTAAAAATTCCTCCTCCATCATATCTCAACCGACTTAGCTCTGAGCTTTCTGGAGCGGGGTCCACGTGGCAAATTAGCACTCATAATGAGATAGGATCTAGTCTCTTCGCTGCCTTTAAAAAGGGCCCTTGGGTAAAGGCCATACTTCTCTGACGAGGCCATCAGTGTGCTAAAACAGTGAAATGCATACCTTAGACTTAAAGTGTGTAGCGGCTGAACTTCTGACCTCCCTATCCCATCTACAAGTCACATCTGTCCCCTCTGACACGGTTCCCTTAGCCCTGTGTGTTTCCATCCCAGAGCCCATTCACCCATTTACCCGTTTTAAAACAATGACTGCCTGGACTGCATTCAATAGGTACTTCAAGAAAAGGAAACCTGCTGGGATTGGCTTAAATGATGAAAACTATTGTGCTCCAAAAGAATCAATCGCTGCTTTTCAGTGTAATTCGATTCTATTCACAAAGGAGCTCGGGAGGCAATCTTAAAATGGAAATGCCACTTTGCTTGGATTGGGTGGAAGCAATGAAGAGAAAGGGAGATAGTTTGCATGGCAAGGGATCTCCTAAGGACAGTGCAATTTTCAGTAATGCGGGCATGTGTCTTACAAGCAGTGTGCAAAGTGCTGAGTGCGACAAAAGTCGACTAAAGTGGGTTATCATTTTCAGGCTAAATGAGTGCGGCGAAGTGGGTGGGACACGCCACACCTCCTCTCCTGTTACTGCTGCGGGGCATAGGCACAAATTAAAGGAAAACCCTGTGGAAAGTGCCTTAATACGCTCCAGGAATGTCTCTTTTGAGCTACATGGTGCACAGCAGAATTAAAAACCCCAAAGCAGTATATAGTTCCTTTCAGATTGAAGAAAACAAGTATGCACTTCATGGCTGTAACATAAATCCAGCAGGAGTTCTCCACTAGGAGGAGTTGTGCAAACAGCTGCGACAGATGCATGAAAATGTACATTTACCACAATCACTGTATAAGCACAATATAATAAATGAAATCCACATAGTTACTTTACATGTACTAAGCTTTCCTGGGATTGGGATTGAGAAAGATTGGGATTTTGAATTGGAAAAAGAGTGTGCTTCTCATCCGTTTGTCCTCTCTGGGCAGTTGTAGAAACATGAACAGAATGTAAAAGCACCAGGATATATGGAGCTTTGAATGCAATCTACAATCAAATTATGCAAATGTTGAGTGCTATTTTGGCTAAAATGAGGTAGTTGTAGTAACTTTGTTATGTGCTCATCTGATGTTTTTGTCACAAAAACGTTAAGAAATGAATAATTATTTTTATTGAAGACTTAAAGAGGATTATTATGTTGTACTCTAGCTTGAAATACACTTGCATTGAGAAAACAAAAACGATATTGCTGATATGTTTAGGTGCTCTCGTTATTGAACACATCTCTCGAGCTACAGTCAAATAGAACAGGGGCATTCTGGGTAGTCAACAAAGGCTCGGAGTTGGACATATCTGTAGGAGCTGCCTAGTCTAGTGATCGAGAGCCAGCGCTACATGGAAGAGCTGGGCTTGGATATCACTCACACACTCCGGTTTGCATTTGGACGAACGCCAGTCTAATGAGCTGCAAGCCAATACCTATGTGTTTTTCTTTTTTCTCTTTTTATTTGACTTTTTCCCTCCCTGTGCTCTGACACGCTTTGCTTTTTAAGTTTAAAGGCATGTGAAATGTGGATCATTGGCACACATGATTACGTCACACGTGGGCTTTAGGTAAAATGTAAAAGGGCTGTGTTTTCCGTTTCCCAGTAAAGGTACCAAACTGTCAACAGGGCAGATCACTGACACTTGCTCAGTAGAAGAACTGGATTTGTTTTAGTAAAGCAGACCTGACAATGAACTGAAGTAATACAACTGGAATAAAATGTCAACGTAGGGATTGTGCAGTTTACTTCTTCATGTTTAAGACGGAGCCCTGCAGGAGATAAACATTAGTTAACAAATGACATTCATAATATCTTGTGTGTTTTCTTCTTTGTTGTCCTAAATTAACATTGTAACTTCCTTAATGTGAAATTCAGCAAGGTAGTTTAACTTTACTTTCAGTACTAATAAAGCATCAAATGAATGAATTTCAAATAAACTAAAGCCTGTTGTTCAATAGGAAGATCTGTGCCTGGGTCTGGATTATTGACCCTTCCACATGGAACATTGTTTAGTGGGACTCTAGCAGCACATGTGTGCTGTTGAACTGTGTTGACAGTAGGTCAGTGTATTAGGACTCGTGCTTTGTATTGTTTGATTAGCAATCTTCAAATCCCTCAAAAGCTGGTTGTGTGAGCAAAACTAGACTTTTAAAATATATTTTACCACAGGAGACTAAAGTTGTTATTAATTTAATCTCTATGCAGATTAAAAGCCAGTGAAAGTCTATAGTTGCCGTCCTGCTCTGCTGCCTGCAGGTTATAGACGACCCGCTTTCCCCCTTTTTTTTCTGAAGGTAACTTCCTCTGGCTGCAGCGGAGGAAATGAGACCATTAACTCCAAGAAAGAGCTTTCCGTGTGTGTGCAAAATCCGATGTATGGATGTTTTATTAAAGCTGTGTGTCTATTGTGTTTGAAAATGGGAGCTTGCTTGACCTCCACCGCGTGACCGAGCACTGCTGAAATATTTACCACCCGCACAAAAAAAATTGTCACTTTGCCCAATGTCCCGCGATCAGTCATGAGGCCCGTATGACCCTCGATTACTCCCACCCCCAGCCTCTCTGTCAGCCCCCGACATGATCAGGCCCTGGTGGCTGCTTTTGTCCTTTTCCCACTGTAATGTAGTATTTCATGCTTTCTTGCCCGATGTGCTCGATCAGCAGTATTCCCATTGTCCCTGCGCACCTCCCCTCGGTTCACCCTGTCCATTTCCTCTCTCCACTGGCCTGACGTACACCACACACTGCACTGAAGTTGCTTTTTTCTGCCACAATGGATTTGGCTGAAGTTTAGATCATGATTATTGGATTTCTCTCACTTACAAAGCCTTGAAGCAGAATTAAAAGTAATGTTACATTGACCAGAAAAAGTTCATTAATCTGTAATGAATCTCTAGTTGGATTCATTCAATGTTGACGATAGTGTTGCAGTGCTTGAGATCACAACGTTTTAGTCTAATCTTGGAATCAAATGCACTTTTACTGGGTCTTGTCACAGTCTTGGACTTACAGGCCTTGAGTGTTTTCAACCAAGACCTCAGCTGCTTTTTTAACATTATTGTGTTTGGACAGAAAATGTGTATCTTTAGAGACGGCTAAAAGCATTATTCGTTTTCAGAGGCTAAAGTCTGTTGTGGCCCTAAGCTAAAAACTCTTATTTTAAATATTTATTACCTTAGATACCTTTTGATACAGCATTTAACAAAGCAGAAAATATTGAGGGCTATGTTCAGTGTTTTGTCCAGACTCGTAAGAAACAATAAAAAAGACTTTGGAAAAGGCCGCAGAATACGTTTTACTTTAAAAGTATATTGGCATCACTTTGTGTGAAGAGGAACAAAATTACATTTATTAAATTCTGATGCCAAGCTGATTATAATGACTATTAAATATCAGAACATACAGTATAAACGTCAGCCGTATGAGAATGCACTCTCACAATTTCACAAATTCATTACTACTCACAAGTTTGAAATAAAAATGCAGTCCCAAACAAACTATTGTCATCTACAAAATGTAGCTGATGTGGTTATTTTCTCTCAAAACTCAATACTTAACTTCCAGTTGCTAACAGGATAACTTGCTGAACATATTGCCCTAGTTTATTGGCAGGCCTTTCTGGTTTGGAAAGGCTGCTTGTTTCTAAATGGACTGAGAGACTAACTCAGTATTCGTGTCACCCTTCTGTTTCTCCCAGAGTAAGAGTTTCTTCATAAGTTTATAATTTGACTGAGACTGGACCTAACCCGTCTGAATTAAGAAACTACTTCCTGTTGTCATGTATTGGTTTTTGTCTCGCTGTATGTCTCTATATATTTCTGGTCTCTTTAAGTGTGTTTTTGACTACAATACTACATAACAGTCATAAACAAAAGCCTTCTAAAACTTTTCAAAGCAAGTTAATATGTAAGAAAAGGTTCCTGAATTATATCCACTCTAATCCTGCTGCTCTTTCCCGGCATCATCAGATAAACACAGCCGATCTCCTGGTGCTTTTTATTTATATCCTCTAGACCAAACCCAAACCTTGACACTATATTTTTCTTTTGAAGATCCCCTTCCCTGGATTAAGGTGCTCCTAATTGACTCAATTATCCCATCCAGGCGAAGTTTGAAAAGTAAAGTGTAGGTTTGCAGGGATTTTTCTGGCATTAAGTCGTCATTGAGGGGGCAACCCAGGCCCAGCGTATTTACTGCATTTATCCGAGCTGATGCCTCTAATGCGGGTATCAGTCTCCACAATGCGTTCTCGCTCCAATATGGGTCGTGTCATCTCTGGTTAGTGGAGTCTCCTGATGAAATTGTCCAAAACTCCACCGATCCATCAAGCTCGCCGGCTCCATTGATTTTCTTTCATCTTTTCGAGCCTCCTCTTTCTCTTTCTGCCCGTCTCGATTCGGAGGCCTGTGATGTTGCTCCATGTAAGGCCAATGTCGCTCAGAGGGTAAGAGAATGGCCGGATTTGACCCACACCTCGGGAAAAATCGCAGCAGGGTGCGTTTCTTTTTTTCATGGTCACACTTTTTTTGATCCAGACCTGACTGTCAGACGCAAACTTTATTAAGTCAATCAGTGAAGCGTCAAGCTGCGTTTATCCCACTTTTTAAACAAAAATGAATATAATGTATTCATATGCTATGTTATTGTTGCATAAAGTGGTGTTTTTGGTGCTTTCGATAAAATGGGATTGGTTGTGTCTTTATTGACTGTGGTTCACATCATTTGAACTTTAACAACAATATAATTAGTTAGTTTAGTTTATAAAAAAAGAAGAAGAAATAATTCAATATTCCATTCAAACAAAGCCCATATTGACCAAATTGACTCTTGTGTTGCACTTTTACATAACTTGATGTTAAGTTAACAGTGTGGCAGGCATAGGAAACTGGGCCCCAAACAGCATCAAGTCCTTAAAGACAGGGGACGACATTGTTCTCTTGGCATTATAAGGTTTTCTTAACATCATATAAAGTGTGTTTTTAAATTGTATGTGTAAAACATCTCAGATTTTACTTTATAATTTTAGAGGGGTGACATGTACTGTTTAAATATCTGCATTCATACGACCACACATATTTGCATTAGTTTATGTAATCATCAACTGCATGGGTTTCTGAATAATATGGCTAATATGTACAAAGCCGAGTGTCAAGGCTTCAGTCAGTCCACACAACCGGAGTGTGTAGGATGAAGTCTTGTTATACTGGGCTATACATTCAACATTCACCTAGTCAAGGTTAGGCTTTAAGCTGTATTTTTTGCTCCTAAATATTATATCTCTTGGAATTTCAACACAGATTTGACTGCAAGGCGCTACATTACATTGCATCACAGTTCATTGCACCACAAATCTTCTAATTTGCAGGGAACCAAACATAAAGGACGGAGATTTTTTTAGGTCAACATTATGCAAGCTTTTTGTGTCCAACCTAAGTTATGTCACTAACTTTTCTATCGAGAGTTGAGAGTTTTGTGGGGGTAAGGCGTGAGGATAATGAGCTTGTCTATTATTTACAGTAGTCTTTATCCATTCTCTGAAAATGGAATAGCTTTGACTTTTTGTTATAATAACACGGCTAATCTCATTGTGAATCTAAAAAAGGCCCTCCTTTGGAGTGATTTTTCAGCCTGCCAGGACTAATACGTGGATTGCAGGTGGTGAAGCGGCTCTTAGACAGACAGGTCCGCCCTCACTTCGCCTCTTCAGTTCGGGACAGCACCGTCCGGCAAATCAACCCACCCCCACCTCCTCCAGCACCAGCCGACCCCCCCAATCCTCCTGCCTTTTCCGCCGATTTATATGGGCCTCACGACTTTTCCCCCGTAATGAAATATTCACAGGTCACTGGTTCTCTGAGAAATGATGGGGGTCAGTCAATTGCTTTTCAGCGAGTAATTTTCTCCCCCTTCAGACGGCCCTGCTTGTCGTGTTGACAGTCATTAGCGCGGGAGGAAGGCTGGATCGAAGCGTGAGTGTGACACTTGTCAGACAGTAGCAGTCTTTAGCTCCTCTGCATCACTTTTATTCCCCACTACCTTCTTCTCTTCTCCCATCTTTTTTTTCTTTACCACTGTTTCGGCTCCTTTTCCGATACATAAATCCTGCTGCCTCTGCCTGTTTTCTTTTAAAGGTATTTTATCATTTCATGTAACCGGTTGGGAAAATTAAAAGGGTACTCATCTCTGAGACAGCCTTTTTTTTCTAAGGTAATAATTCATTTTAGAAAGAGGCCATCAAAAGCCAATCAAATAAGACACTTCAGATTCGGTGATTGGTGATTAGACCCCTCGAAATCCCAAGGAAAGTTTAGCCAAGGCTCTTTTTTTCTTTACGACTCAGCTTGACCTTTAAAGATATTACCCTTTGACATGATGAATGACGCTCAAAGAAGACTTTTCTTATTAACAGCCACAGAGGAGGGTGCACACTTACTCCTCGAGCACACTTTTTGTTGAATGTTGTTTGATAACTCAGGATTCGGAAGCACAGATAACACAGTTGTATGTGTTACTTCTATATAGTTAGTGTATTTCTTGGTCTTTAATGTGAGAAAAATACTAAACACAAACCCTTTTCAAAGTTTGTCAATCTGGTTTTGGCTCACAACTATTTTTTTATTTTTATTTTATCTGTACATTTGTGTGTTTTCTGTGCAATGTAAATGTACAAGATATTGAGAAGGAGGATTTGGTTTATGGTAATATAAGAAAGCTACTGTATATAACTAAAGCTAAAGAGCCTCTCTGAACATGAGGCCCGGAACAGCTAACCCAGTTGTCCTCCTCAGTGCTCTGATACTGCCTTTCCTTTTTTTTAAGTGACACTACACAATTGTACAGTGTAGACAGCTGTTATTTTGGGTACTATAGTGCGTTCCACAGCCATATTCTTCTACACATTATACAGAAGCCATGCATTCTTTTCCCAAGCGAGCCTCTTATGAGCTGCTCTAGATTAAGACTGTCAGAGAATGCAGAAACAAACCTACAAAAGGTGTATCCCAGTAAAATGATGTACTTTTAAAACAGCGTATGTCACATACAACAGATATTGTTTTGTTCAGAAAAGACTTTTCTCTGACAATAAATACTCAGCTGTACACTTCTTGTCTGCTCATTTCTCCAGAGTGGGTCCACGCACAGTAATCTGCTACAGCTACGAGACCAACTATTTACAAGACCCACAGACCCTACTGAAAAATCTCCTTAATATCACTGTAAAACGATGCATCAATAGCACTTTTAATCATTTTTTTTGCGGTAAAAGGAGCACAGATGGCGAGTCTGACCCCGAGGAAAACTCCAATTAGCTAGCAGTAATGGGCGGGCATAGTGCCTCGTGTCCACGGGCGGCTCCAGCACTGACCCTTAGGCCTCGCACTCGCTCTATCCACAAAG
This sequence comes from Neodontobutis hainanensis, assembly GCA_024349245.1. Taxonomy (NCBI): domain Eukaryota; kingdom Metazoa; phylum Chordata; class Actinopteri; order Gobiiformes; family Odontobutidae; genus Neodontobutis; species Neodontobutis hainanensis. The sequence goes on from JALDNG010000029.1 coordinate 4,022,408, forward strand.
AATGATCGAGAGCTGCACTGCCACCGCCGCAATCTGTTTCCATTGTGTCAGCTGCCACCAAGTCCCACACATAGTGATACATACCCGGTCCAGTCTGGCTTTTAAATAACAACTGTGTGTCTCCAAACAGGCCTGTTGTCTCACATGATGCAGGGTTATTGCCTTTGGAAGCAAAAAAATAAGGCCAGCGTCATTAAATCTGCCAATGTAGTGGACAGGACATTGTTAACAAGAGGCATGGATTGGTGGAATTTTGGGAAGAGGAACAAAAGTCAGGATTGATTACTTTAGAGTTGCTCATGCAGCTTATATGTGTCACAATTTCCAAAAAGTAAGCAACATTTTAGTTTCAAATCATGTTCTGTACTCTGTAAGTGTATTTAGTTTTATTTGTGATTAATTTTATTGGGCTCATCATGTTGTGACAGTGAGACAGAGTTTTATTTTATCCTATTTCAGACACACTATTTTTACGATAAAAGATTGAATTTAATTTTAGCGTTCTGCTTCAAAGTGTGCCTTACATTTTAAAGTCCAGTCTGACACTAAAGTTATGCTCTTTTATATATTACTGGCAAAAATATAACTAATGCCTGAAAATCTGGAGACAATCTGAACAGACACACTTTAGTATTCAGAATTGGTTTGACTTTATTTGTATTGACATTATTAGTGTTTAATTATAGCTACATTGGACTTTTTAATCAAGATTTTCAGGATTGCATTCAAACTAAGCTCATTGAGTTTTTCAGCTGCGCGGCTGAAAAGTCTTTAGGTTGAAAGAACCGCTCAAATGAAACCCATCTAATGATATGTCATTTTAATCTGTTAACATTTTCCAGTCAAAAATGAAAAGACTCTGACTATAGTTTTATTTTGAAAGGCAGTAAAGGGAGACATCTTCCAGGGGAGTAAAAATATTTGCTTGGCAGTGCAACTCAACTTAAACAAGACATTAAACGATATAGATTAGCCGTATAGATGTTGGAAAATACATTGCTCACGTTTGGATCATAGCACTTGAGCTTTTACTGCTTTATGTTTGTCTCTTACTACTGCGCCGCTGTATATTCATCACATGTCTGGGCCATGTTACCACAGAACAAAGCCTCATCTAATGGAGTCTTTAGCTACAATGAAGAAAAGAAAAAAGACAATAACAGATATGTCTTGGAGGTGACAAATGGCACATAACGGCCTCCTCGCTGTAACATGTAAGCAATAAGACGTACCTCTGTGTGGCCACTCGTTCTTCCTTTGGATTAGTTCCACATCACCAGACACTTTGTCGTCTCCTCGTGACATGTTCGCACTATTACACTCTTTACATGTCCGATAGCCTTTGTCTCAGAGACGCTGGTGTTTTCCTGCTTTGTCTCATTTTACTGCTGCCTAAGACCTTCCTGTTTGAGACAAACAGCCTTTCCTTCGGCCTTATTTACTGAATATTTTCAGAAGCTGCTTGTTTATTCATTCATTACATTTTATTTTTTTAATTTGAGGCCTTTTTCTGCTGAGTTTGCAGGAAGCTTCCCAGGCAGTCTCCCGCTCTCCGTCTCTCGCACACATAAAGCCCTCAGTGCAGCAGAATCTCAGGTCTACAGCGCGGGATAAGTGCTCGGCTAAAGGGCACCGGGGTTCAAGATGCTAATGCGCACCAAGAAGTTGCTGCCAAAGTTAGGAATTCTGCAGCGACTCAGAAAAAGCTCCGTTATTATTAGTGTTGGTAGGCAGAACATTAAGATCAAAAATTGTATTCCAGATATAACCCAATAGGTTTTAAAGCAAAACTGGACCTTATTGTACAAAATGAAACCAAAAGGGCTACATTAGGATTTAAGATGCATGTAAACTTCTCAGTCCGACTTTTGAACATATGCAAACAAACACAAAACCAAACAAAGCAGTGTTTAGAGCGAAAGTCCTTTTTGTTCACACACTTTGTTGTGTTCAGGGTTTTCAGGTAAAGTAAGAGCCTTACCACTGATATTCAGAAAGGAATGGATGATTTCAAAGTTGAATAGTTTATTGGCATTTAACTAGAATACAGTAGAAAGTTAGCTCTGTTTCTCATTAGAAAGACTGAATGCTTTTAAATTCCAGACCACAGTAGTTCAATTCTCTCCTGTGCAACAAGACGAACAAAGACAGAAATCCAGTCCTAATCAAGCTGTGGGCACTGCTAAATGTGAATCTCTGGCATATTCTTGATATATTCAATCAAATGTTATGACACAGTGGAGCTAAAAAGGTTTTCTGGTTACATTTTGAAGATAAATGTGGTTAAGAGTTGTTGATTTGTCATTCTCAGCCAATCACACAGCAGCTCTCCTAATGCTCTCCGACTTTCCACATTTAGGCAGCTCCTAGTAGTCTGTCATAGTCTTAATGGTGTTGCACTTAAATTCAACCCAACAGCTTTGACGATTGAACACAATGCATGATTTATGAAGCAAAGAGCCCATTTAGTCATATTGTAGTGCCTTGACAAACACTGCTCACTTCCTCACAGCATTACACTCACATAAAGTTTGCAGTTTAGTCGTGTAGTAACAGAAGACTGAACACAGTTGTAATTGCTTTTACTGTTTCGTATTTTGGATTTGTACATGATCTTAAACATCTTTTTTATTGATACCTAAGGTTAAATTAAAGTATGTTATCTTCACAGTGGTGGTCTTTGTGCCCCTCATTAGACCTTACAAAACAAAATGGCCACTTGTTTTATTTGCATTCAAGGCTCGATAATTGAGTCCGTCAGCTGAGATTTGGGGGCTAGTTTCAGTTTTTGTGTCATTTTTGCTCCAGTCTAAATAGACAGCTGCGTATTTTGCTTCTGGTAATAAAAGCATGTGTGCTCCAATGCAGCGCTAATGTATTTTTAATATTTGTGGACAAAAGGGGCAGTGCTCAAGCCTCGGAGCAGGGACAGAGGTACACACCACATACTGCATCGGATCAATCGGATCAATCCCGGTTTGCTTTTGCAGTGCTTCATGGGAGTTTTTGACGGAGAAATAAGTAAAACATGTTGAATAAGTAAATTTGATATTGAAATGTTGTGGACATAGGCATTAAATCAAATTGCTTTCTTCAGTTTTTACATCGTCTTTATTGTATGTTGGATTTGTAATGCAGCTTCTTTTGTCCACATTTTTATATTTTAAATGGCATTTTAAATTGTTACTAAACATTCATCCAAACATTTTGCCAAGCATTCAACATATTGGGATTACCTTAAGAATGTCTTATGACCACTTTTTTAAATGTTTTGTCTCAAACGTGGACTCGTATTTACTCGGTCTTGGTTTGGTTTACGTCATCGAAGTCTCAAGATGTTAAAGTAAAGTCCGTCAAGCCAACAGCGGTTTCATCTTGTGATGTGTAATTAAAAAAAGAATCCCCCTAACTGTGTCTTACACCAAACATTAACCTTCTATGCATTTGGATTTGCTCTAAGTCTTCTGTGTCTAGTTCTTCTAATGTCATTTACACTCGGTCTTAAATCAGTCTGGATTTCTTTAATCTCTTGTCTTGGTCTCGGTCTTACTTGGTCAAACTCTGGTCTCACTTACTTACATTGTCTTGGTTAATGTTGCTTTAAATTGGACTCTTACTACATCTCATTGAGAGACAACCTTTTTTTTATACCTAGCTATACTTAGCAACATTCTGAGAGCAGTATTTGGTAACTATTTAGACTCACCATGTTTTTTGGCGGAAACCATCTTCCAAATAAAACAGCTCAGTCGTGGTGTGTGGGATTTGAAACGCAGCTGGAAGCCTGGTCTTTTTTAGCTTTTTACTTCCAAACGAGTGCTGATTAATTAGGACTGATAGATTTGGCGTCTGCTTGATTTCTGAATCAGGACCCTTGTGTTTTTCTCCGCTCGTTGCATCGAGGGGGCAGATGTTGTTTAAAAGGCACACTCGATCAGAGCCGGTTCAAAGACAGTTTGATCTTGGGATAAACATGACCAGACTGGGAGTTCGGTACAGTATAGCTATAAATAAATACTCAGATTTTCTTTTACATGTAAACACCCAACCAGCCTACAGAGCCTCTCTGTTACAGACTGTGTCAACATGGCATCAGTCTTCCACAAGTGGACACAGCTATTATCTTAAAAGCCCATTTGCAAACCCAACATGGCTTCTTTTCCTGTTTTACCCTATGCTGCAAGGAAACAAGGAAAGGAAGCAAAGGGGAAAAGGGGGAGGAGCCTTATCTAGCGGCGTATTGATAGGCTCATTGATTGACTGATGGTCCCTTGTGATTTATTGACCCATCTCTGTTCCAAATGAGCTACGAGATGCTTTCCAGCCCAGAGGAAAACAAGCCGCTCTCACACATAATGAGAATTCACCGACTGATTTTTGAGCAGTGGGCGCCACCCCTGAGTTTTAGTAGCACTTTAAAACAAGGCTCTTTTATAAGGGGTTTTATCTTGATTGACAAGGTTGTAATAGGTTGGATATAACCCAATAAAGAATAGTAATAATATGTCTTAACAACTATGCAGCAAACTATGCAGGGATCAGGGATCACTAATTGGTAAGATGAAGCAAACATTGTGCTCCAGTGGACTGTGTCAAACCCATAGACAGCTGAAGGATAAGGAGTAGGAGTAATGGAGGATCTGCAAAAGTGAGGGCTGCTTCCGTCAAATGTGGTTATCAGAAACTTTTAGTGAGATTTGCAACGAAAAACACAAAAGTTGAGCTCTAAAAATCTACCTGTAGATTAACTGCTCTGATGAACAACGTTAACGCGCCGATTATCTGTTGTGCTAGCTTCCAATAGCTATTCAACTTGAACAATTACTTGGTTTCATTGTAGTCAGGGTCTTTTCTGATATAAACCTTCCTAAATGTGTTTTACTGATGCTTAATGAACTCTGCCACTACGTGCTAGCTTTTGTATCTCTGGCCTATAATTATTAGGCTGTTAATAAAAAAAAGTAATTGAGCTGAATTATCTTACACTTTAGAATAACCATGAACACATCAGATAAAGACAATAATAGGACATTTAAAGATGTAATAACTGGTTAGTTGTTAACTCAATTAATGAAGTGATTCTTTAAATGTAAACTTCTGTATTTTAGGATGAAAGGAAGTATAAAACTTGCAAAATGAAGCACCATTGTAAACTGCTTTAAATAAAGGCTAATGACTGACAACTGTTTTGTAATTATTCTAGGCCCAGATAATATGTTGGCTCAATTGTTGGCAAAATTTAAATCACCTTGGCTTAATCTGTTACAGCACTAATTAATTGTTGCTATAATGCTTTTCATTAGAAACATATCACAATACTTCTCTGAAGCCTTTACAGTGGTGGCATATTGTCTCAGTGTTACCGACGTTTTGTTCAGGTGGGAGTGGTTGCCATTTGAAATTGAAAATGAAAATAGTGCTGTGAGAGTCACTCAGGCAAATCAGCCTTTACCCACTGTACCAAGCCAATCTCCTGGTGCTCCTGTTCTCGGTTGAGTTTCGGGGCGTCCTGAGGTAGTTAAAAGTGCATCGAGTGTGCATGGGCTGGTGGGATGTGTAGATTAATGCAGTGGAAAGCCATCCCTCAAAGTGCTTAGAATAATTAGAGTCAGGCTTCCAACAGAATGGGCATGTCACCGAGGGAAATTGTTTTTTTATTTACTGTGTCGGGTCTCCCTCGGCCCGACTGGCGCTCTGTCTCTGCCCCACTCCATTTGTAGCTGGCCGTTTTTTTTCCAAGTGTCTTAAAGGTGCTGTCAGCATGCCGTGATGCATCTCCGGGATTTGTATCTCACTGCGTTTCCACGTGTGGGCGCGCACCATTTGTATTCACTGCCGAAGCCTGTGTGTTTTCTCTTTGTATTCAGAAACCCCATCCAACTTCTGTAGGTGTACACATTCACCCATGTATCAGAGATGGTAACTATGTATGGAAATACTCTGCATTAGCATGTGTTTGAACTTTTAAATGGTAAACATTTGAAGGCGTGTGGTTTTTTGTGCTCCGTGCGATGAAGGAAAAGCATTTACACAAATCTCTGCTGCAGTGCAATCACTATTTACATTTTAATGCAGCTGGGATTTACAATATACTTGCTTTACACAAGTCACAGATGCCTTTTTATTCTCCTGTCTGCTGTTTTGTTAATTATAGTCTTCTTTTATGATGCATTGCTCCAATATTTATATCACTTTGCTTTAAATTAGTGCTAAAGCACATAATAATCCCCCTATTGTTCTCATTTATGGATTAGTAATGTCTGTGATGTTGGCTAGAATAGGTTTTTAAAAAAAACATATTTTTCATTTTGGAAAAGCTTGACAAACTCCTACTTATTCTGTTTTTGACTGAGGATAAATTAACTGGGACAAAACCCATATAAACTCACAATAGGCCTTTGAAGGTGAGCTTACACTGACAGATTTTATTTAAACATCTACGTATGCCACCAGTGGACTTTAAACAATTCCACTGTGTTTAAAGCGTTTGCTAATCAGCACTTGGAGTTTAAAACGAGTTAAAAAGGGGCGACTGTTGATTGGCCTATTATTTGTGGATCTATAACTTAAAGATCTACCTTTTCATAAGGCATTGTCTAGGTTATTATTATTACTCATGTTTCATTGGATTTTGAGGCATTTCTTAAAAATAATGTCAGCGTCTGGTCCCTTTGTCCAACATGCTTTCAGTTTGTGTCTTTACGCTGTATTATACTGTATATTGGACTTTTTGTCTTTCTGGGCCTCATACCTGTCTTAAACGCTAAACCCTAGACAATCTAGGCATCTCAGGCTCATCCAGAAGAAGCCTGAACATTACATGTATAAATGGGAATGGCAAAAGTCATATTTGACATGAAGGCATTTGGATTTTTGGATTTTGAAAGGCAAAATGGCACATTATAAAACCAATCTGAGTTTACAGTGACCTGAATGACTGAGCAGACTTAAAACACTTCTGGTAAATCTTCATATTGCTGACCAACATAATATTCCTGAATGCATTTTTTTCTTTTCATGTCACATAACATACTGGCCTAAAATAAAGGTCATATTCCTTCTCTTTTACCCACGATTCCTGTATAATTCCCCTGCACTTGTCCTCATCATACGACACAGTAGACTGCGGCCGTGTTCATGTTCGATCATGTCGTACACCGCGACGCGCCGCTGCACATTAAACTTTGTTGAATAATAGACTGAATTAGCCCCACCTGCATCAGCTCCAACACTGGCTGCACCTTAATGACTGCGTCGCTATTGGTAATCTTTAATATCTCTCTCAACACTCAGAGGCATTTCTCTGGCTGCATAATTAGCCTTTTAATTTGTGAGACTGAGCATATGATTAATGCTAATACCTGCATACTTTTACACTAATAAGATATGGGCTTTTTATTATTTTATGATGTTTTTTTTTTCTCTCGCACTCATGCAACATTTTATCACTTACTCTTCTTGTATTTGTCTTTTATGCTTTGAGTTGGCCACAGACACCAGCGTTAAACCAATGACTTTATATTTGACACAGTGATGACAGATTTCGAAGTCTGTGTAATTGCTATGGCAAATAAAAGACACAAGTACAAGACAAGGCCATACACATGTAAGATGCAGATGAGTATTTATTTTTTAGGTTTTGGCAGTGTTGAGGCATTTCCCACATGAGCACAGTGGACAGCGAGGCGGCCATTGATAAATTGATCACAGTGAGAATGTCGAGTAGTGAGACATACTCGAAATCCCTCCCCCACAAAACACACAGCGCGCCCAGCTCTGGCATCAATTATTGTGGGCCGCGTGGTTGACAGAGTGTAAACCAGGTGCCAGGCCTCAATCCAATTAAAGAGATTTAATTGGGGAAAACAAATGGTGTGTGTCCACAAAGAAGTGCTGCTTACCCGTATTTTCTTTAACTGTTTGAAAGTATTGTTTATGAAAGACCGATAGAATCTAATAAACCCTCACGGCTGCTCCCACAATGCTTTGCTCCACAGGTCAGTAATGCAAACAATCCAATTTCTGCCGTCAGAGCGCTGTCCTGGCATGTAGAAATGGGATTATTATCTAAAATGGGCCCAGCAGGTGTTTCCGTGATACACTGTAATTTTCTGAAGGGTGATAGCGTTGAGCGTGGCCCCGGTTTAAATTCCCACAGATGCTTTTTAGAGAGAACATCTAAGAAATAAGTTGGCAAATGTGCCACTCCGGCCCGTTAGCATTATTACGGCAGAGCGGCTTCCTGAACTGATTACCTGCGCAGGGGTAAACACTGCTAAATTATTTAACTCGAGCACAAGCACTCTTTAATGTGAAATAGAGCTTAATTAAAACTCCTAAAAGGAACTTTGAGTGGCTCTGTTTACTCATTCAAGAAGGCCACCTTTGTTTTTCTGTTTGAGGTAGAAACCTAACAACTGCAGCACTTACTCTTTGGACATGTGGCTAAATTTCACTCCACGGCAAGAAATAGTGGTAATAAAATGCAAATATTTTAATATTTAAATGCAAGGTTCAGGACAAATACAACCGTATGATTTGACATCTGTTTATAAGACCTGAGCCAATATATTTTATTTTTTACCTCAGCTTTGGAGTCAAGACTTAAAACATATTACCCTATTGTATTGTATTATTACGATTATAGTTCGAGCTGTAACTTTGGCTCTAGCACATTATGTTGTGTCATACCCCAAAATACAATGTCCGATCTTATGCTTTGTTAAATACAATGCTTATTTTAGTATTTAAGTTAACGCCACTAAAATCATTACAAGACAGTGTTTGCAACATGAAGAATGTCTGAGCTCATTGCAAAACCAAGATGACCACTTGAGAGCAGTGTTGTAGTCTGCAGCCATTTAACTCAACATGAAAGAGGACTTTTCCCTCACAGTTAGATAACAGCACTGTAACCCTGAGATTTAGATTCGCTGCAAGATTCTTTGACATATACTTCAAAAGACCTTTGGTTGGACAGAGCTTATGCTGCATTAATCCCTTTTTACAAAATGTTTACCCTAGGTTTTGTCTAAATAAGGTTCTTCAAAATAAAATGACTACATTAATCTTATATTAAGTTGTGCTACTTTTCTTGAAACATTACAAGATGGCATTATGTTTTGAGATTAGGGCTTTGAACTTTGGTGTGTGGTACAAAAGCAGACTAATTCTGTTTTAATGACAAAATATTCAGTTCATTTGAATAAGAAGAACTCCAGTGGACAAACCAGGTTCATTTTGGTTGACTTGATAATTCCAAACAATTGTCCACAGTGAGCCTTCAAGCTACAAAAGACACAAGACAGTTTGGAAAGTGTCCCTGCTTGTCACTTTTCAGGAGTTCTTCGAGCTAAAGAGAAGCGGTCAGGTAGCATCAGCTGCGGTCCACATACCTGCACCAACTCCATCCTGATTCCTCCCTAGGGAAAAGACGAAGGGAAGCAAACCCCTACTTCTCCCCATTTTTCTCTCTGCTCGTCACTAGGGACAGCCATGCATAATTCAGGATTGTTATCTGTCGACTGCTAACCCCCAACAACACATCAATGATACCCCCAGACAGCTTCCCCCGTCCCCTATTGCCTTCTCCAGTCCCACTCCGTCTCTCTGTTGGGGGAATCATATGGCGCCGACAGGGACTCCATTCTATAATTGGAATAAAAAAAAAAAAAAAGCAAAAAATGGGGTTGGAAGTGCTGTATCAGGGAAATGGTGAGAGGCGTTCAAACAGCCATTCAGCAGTGTCAAAACGGCAGACGGGTGAGTGTAGCGTCGGATGTGAGCGCTGGCCCACTCGTTAGCCACCACCGCTGCAGCGTCAAGGGTTTTTAAGGAGCTAGGAACACTTCACAGCCCGGATTCATCTCAGAAAGTTTTTCTTTTTTTTTTTTTGTATCACAGCCTTGGGAGAGAGTTGCCTTAAAGCTTTCCCCCAAAAGAAGAATTGAAATTAAAGCCCCAAGCGGCGATAAAGGCCCTCACCTCCCCTTGCGACTGCGGAGAACACATCCTCGCATCTCGTCCTTCAAAGCCAAAACTGCAGTGTCAAATGTTTCAATAAAATAACTAGATAACTTTTGGCACATGTGTCAACACGAGTTTAGGGTCTGTGGCATCAAGCAGGTATGTTCGGCTGTTTCTAAATGAGGGGTGTGATTTTGGGGGTTAATGGCTAACCTTCTGTTAGGTTTACGATGGTGCCATAATAGAATTTTATATCTGCCTTGACATGATACAGTACGTGTGTGCCAAGTTAAATTTTTCTATGATTAAAATTTTCTTTTTCTTTCCGCACCGCATTGACTTCTTTCCACATTTGGGGCGTTGCCATGGCAACACAGTGGCAGATATGGGGTGGTGGTCATTGGCTTTTTTGTTTGTCATGTCATTATGGATGTGTGTACCAAATTGTGTGTCTCTACGACAACCTAAATGTTGGTCTCCCGTTATAAATTCATAGATGGCGCTGGAGAGCTAGATGAGCAGTCTATGTTAGGCATTGATTGAGTTATCTTTACATTCACTGTTGGCCTCAAGTTTTAAGTCCCTTTTTTGGTTTCCATAAGCAGGTCAAAAATATAATTGTCTTTTACCCGGAGTAGTTTAAAGTGGTGTTGAATGCGAAGATGGAATATACAGACGTGTTTGCCTTCATTTAACAAGGGTCTGAGAATAAAGGAAAGAAAACAACAGACCTGAGCCAGATGTCAATCCCACGTCTCTTGAGTAATGTGCTATGTGCTTTACCAGATTGGCTACTAAAGCATCCAGAATGTATATAACGTCGATACAAGGTTATGTAAAAGGTTATGTTTAAGTAAGATTGCGGTCACTAAAGGCATTATTGCTAAAACATACAGATATAGAGCCTCACAGTTTTCAGTCACATTGGTCTGTCCGACCGACTAGATATGGTATGAGTAGAAGCCAAAAACATGAAGTGTAGTGCCACAAAACCAGTAAGTCACTTAAATTTTCACTTTCTTAGGTCAGGACTCCTGGTCTGAAACCTACTGTGACCTACTGGTCACAGTAGGTTTCAAACACTGTCATTTTTTCTTATATACTATAAATACTCAAATCCACACTGTTGATAAAGGTTGGCTGAAGTTGATATGAGTTGATATGATTTTGAGCCAAAAAAGGGGAGTGTAGTGCCACAAAAGCTCCCACATGACTCCATTATCTCAGAGTCTCACTCCTGCATCTCTTACACCTGGTTACAATAGCTTTTAATAAGCTGGTATGTAGTTTAAATCATGTTATGTTACAGTGATGATATGTGAGCTAACCAGAATAGTGTGCTATGATTTTTCTAAAAAATGTTCCTTTAATGATGACAAGAGGAAGATAAAATGCACTTTTCCATTACTTCTACAGAATGACACATCACATTATTTGAGTCAGGCCTAGAGATCCTGTTATGGCTCCTTTCTCCCCTCCTTCTTTTTCCTTTTGGCCTATTTGCCTCACAGCTCCTCTTTCTATTCTTCGTCTGTGCTCTGCAGCGTTCGCAGGACAGTTTTTTTTTTTTTTTTTTACATGTGCGGAATTCTTTGAAGTGAAAATGCCGACTGCTCCCTGCTGTAGCCAAAGCTCATCTAATCAGGGGCTAATTCCACTTATTAAGATTTGAGAGATAACTTTGATTCATCGCGGTCCATCTCCCTGCAATCGGTTAATCACTGTCGCGCTAAGCTCTTTTTTAGTCATCCTTTTGTTTCCGCTCCCCGTGGCACCCACCGAAAAGGGGTTAGAGGGGTAAGACGAAGAGATATTAACAATATTAATGACCCGTGATTCTCGTCTTCTTAATGAGAAGGGTTATTAGCTGTGATTATCCATGATGAAATGATGGTAATTCTTGAAAGCTTGAGAAAACTTGTACGATTGCTTGTCTGCTGATTTGCTCCTGTGATGTTTAAGAAAGAAAAGGTTAGCACCGCGGTGAGGGAAGCAGGAAGAGGGGTGGATAAAGAGGCAGAGGCGACCGGGGGAAAGCCGAGATGCTCACAGCAGGACGCTTGAAGGGATTTTTCACTCCTGTTTTTGGAGGAGGCTATAAGGCAACCGTCTCCCAGGGCGGCAGCAAAAAAAGAGAAAAAAGAACAGAGATGAATTCAGACTGTGAAGTGTTAGTGGATCTTAAAAAGCCTTGATGCAGCAGACGGCCATCTTCAGCCGGCCTGCTCTTACGGTATAATATAAACCCTCTGCACTAGTGTGACCGTTTTGGGTCTGAGTTAGCGTTCCTAAAGGCTACAGTAGGGCCATTCATTACATTAAGCCCTGATTCTTTACCACATGTATTAGAAGCCAGACAACATGGCAAACTTTTGGTGTGTTTTGGCCAATAAAAATATTAGAAAATGGCCTCCAAACTGATTTTCTGAAATGTTGCTTGCAATGTTACGCACAAAAACTCCCTAAATGCCAGGTTGATAAAGTTATCTGTTTACTTTGACCCCTTTTTTCTGTGCACAACTGCTCTGGTTACTGTTTATACAAACTGATGTGAACAAAACTGTGTGCTAGATATTTTTTATCTGTTTTCTTTATAGATAACATGGACAGAACGAGGTGTCATAATTTGGTCTCACATACAGGCCTGTTGTCTTTTTCTCATGTTACCAAGTGTGATTGTCACCAGGGACTTCCTGATACTGTAAATACCAGGTACAGAGATGACTATGTGTAACTGCATAAACCTGTGGGTGTTGACTTTTCTTTCTTTTTGTGCTTTAAGTACTCAACACTTAACCCTTTGTTAGTTTTATCACCCACATTTACTCACTGAAAAACTGAAGTAATGCTGTATAGAGAAGAAGAACATGGAAACTGACACTGCAGTATCGGAGGATGTCAGATAAGAGGCTCCTAAACCAGTGACTTTGAAAAACTGGTTTCTGGACAAGCCAAATTATTACCTAACCCCATGAAGTATATTTTATACATTTGATTTGGAACTTGGGGTTGAAATAAATCCTCACAATAATCTCATAATCATGACAGTCTTTCTCTGTCCCATTTCTGTCTCCATTTTGAGATTTTTTTTCTCTGTGTCGCTCGTTCCAGTGGGAGGTGTCAGAGTCGTCGTGACAGGGTCATAATGAGAGTGGCACTCGGCTTCATTTGCATATGTTTGCCATTGTCACAGCGGTCAGTGAATGTCATGTGGAGAATCCTGCATGCTTAAATAATGCCAGTTTGTCCCCACAAGGAACTCCGGCCCTGGTACCGTAACCCCTCCCGACTTCCCCAAAAAATAAAAATCAGCTGATTCTAAAACAAATGTTGGCGTTTTTATCGCACTAGGATTGGAAAAAGCCTCATTTGAAGTCTGACAATACAGCGCCGAATTGATTTAAGGGTTTCTATGACCAGACTGACAGTCCGTCCCACTGTTCACTTATCAGTTTTGATTTTATTCATGTTGTGATCAATAGCAATTTCAAAGCGTTTCTCACATCAGGGGCACTTTTAATAGAATATGTGTCAATTTCACTTTGTTCTAACAACTTTGACAGAAAAAGTAGAGAAAGTTTTCTGACAAAAGGGGTCAAAATGGCAGTGTGGTGTTTGATGTTAGCGCTGATATGCATCCCACGAGTTAATCCAAATTTTGACACCAGTCTGGAGTAATTAGTCCCAGATGTAAATATGTAATGCAACAAAAGAGGCAACAGCACCGAAACAGACAATTATCTCCTCTTATGGCGTCGGCAACCATGTCTGGTCTAACCATGTGGAACTGATGGCTTTTTCACTGGGCCTCCGGGCTCGTCTGATTTTATTTAGATTTTTTTATTATTTTATTTTTTAAATAAAGCTGGCAGACATACATACATATAGAAATTCAAACCAGAGACTGCTTTGAACAGATGTGTTAAACTCAAACTGATAAAGGGCTATATTGAGAATTATCAGAGCAACATCAAGAATTTAAGTACGTTTCAATACAGTGAGCAGTAGATTACATATCACATACGATTCAGCAGTCCTTCTTACTTTTTGGAAATGTTTTGTTGATTCTTAGCAACATTTTTTATCTTTTATATTATCTGCGTTTTTAAGTGATTTTAAGTGGGAATCTACACATTTTTATATTTTATTACAGGGTACATTTGTCTATAATGTATTACTTGTTTCATTTTTGCAATGTTTTATAAAATTTTTGCAAAGTAGCATTTCTCATCAAATTGTAACAAAACAAGACTAACATTTTAGCAAGTTTGTTTTTCTTTTAAAACACATCTTATTGACATTGTCAGTTTGTTGCTTTGCTTGTACATCTAAACTACACATCAAGGTTCACTTTCCACACATTACTCTCTAGTTTTCACAAAAAAATGTACATAAAATTTGCAAGACGAGCTTTCCAAAAACATCTAGACTGCAGCATTTGTTGAATTCTTGTATATTTCTCTTTGGCCTGAGCCCAGTTGGAGCAGCCGTAGGGACAGACAGGTTCATTACATGTCACCGGAGTTCAGAGTGATCGTCTGTCTGCTCTGTTTATTAAGTGGCGTTGTGGTGTCCCAGAGGTATCGTATAGTGACGCTAAGAGCAAGTGTAGCCCCCGTCCCGCTACGACGCAACGCCTCCGCTGCAATGTAATGAAGAAATCAGCAAGGGATCGCCGGCTGAAAATGAACTCTCTTTCTAATACCTCCCGTCCGAGGCCCGCCGAGCAAATAAGCACTCAGAATAACAAGGAAAAATCACGTTAGAGCGAATGAAACATATGTGACGTGAGAATGGTTAAGCCTCTCAGAAAAAAAGAAAAAAAATCAGAAAAACTAAATTGACTCAAGCAGCGAGTGTTTATTTCATGAATTGATTTTTGCACAAATGAGGTGGAAAAATGGAAAGATGGGAGTTTGCGAGGGAGGAAAGACAAAACAATAACCCTCTCCCCAGCCGATTTGAAATCATAAAGCGTCTGTAGAAGCTGAGCGGGGATAGGGCCTGAGGAGGAGGAGCGGCTGGTGGTGGATCTGCGTTAAATTGGGCTGCTTCTGCACATCTCCAGCTCGCTCCACAAACATGTAATTGGTGCAAGATAGGGAAGGGATATAGCTGCCAAATAATGTTGTGTTTATGCATTTACATATAGCTGGAGTGTGCAGTTTTTTGAACAGAAATAGAGACCAGTCCTCCAATCAAACCCACGAGGGATTGAGGGGTAAACTCAAGAGGTTAGTCCACATGGATCAAGACAAGAAATTAAACGATCCAAAGGGGGTTTGCTCAGTTTCTTTCATATTTTATTCAGACTCCATTCCAGAGACTCAAAAGCAGTTCTATAAATGTTGTATCTATGCAATAGAAGAATGCAAAAAGGTCATGGGGCCCCTTCAACTCCAAACATGATAGACATTGTGTTTCCATGATGGATGTAACTCAATGAGGAACAGCTCGCTATTGTTTGATTCACTTTCATTTCATTTTTAGTGATGAAGATTGTAAAATGCCTCTTGATTGTATTTCATGAACTGCATCATCACTTACGATGTCTGTCACCAAGAGACAGCATGTGTCTGCCACGATAAACAAATCATTTCATTCTTCATTCTTTTCTTCATACATAGTGTATAACCTACAATTTGCCACAATCTGTTTTTATGGATCATAGAAGCTGTTGGGTGTTGGAAAAAACTTCAAAACTTGACTGACAATAGCATTTTGGCATTGCAATTTTAATTTATTTAACAAATGCAGTATGTAAAATGACAAAAAAATGGACTCAAAAGCTGCTATCTCCATCTTGGTGATCGTTGGTTCATCCAAAGGGCACATGATTTAGCTTCTTGTATTAAAGGGAACATGGCTATAGACAATATAGAAGAGTGGGTTAAATCTGGTGAATGGTCCTTTCACTCAGATATTGTCATAGCACTATTTGTTACCACGTCACATTTTGTATTTAAAACCGGTACATTGCATTTCCATGTAACAGTAATGTCTAAAAACATCACATGAGATTTAACTCGGTCGTACTTACAGCAGACGGATGTAAATTTAGAAGTATAATTGTCATCTTCAGCAACTTGGGTGACAGTGTTTTGCAATTGTTTACCTCTTTCTGTACCTTTTGGGATGAGTTTATAATTAACACATTGCACAGAGATGCTCTCAGACTTAGATCATGTGGCTCTGCTAATTAAAGCGGACCCGACTAGACAGGCTTTATTTATGCGCCTTCAAGACAAAATGAATGCCACTTGCCTGTGGAAACCATCCCGGGCTGTATTTTTTCATCTGTTTTCTTCCCTGACTTGTCTCTTTGCGAGGCTACAATTAACCGAGCATCATGCTTCGAACCGAGGACAACAACACGGGGCTTTCAAGCAGCTGCCTGAAAAGCGCTGGTTGCTGTTTCATTCGGGTTGCATCACGACTTTGTTCGCCGGCCTCCGCTGAGCTGCGATGCGGCTCCCGCTCGGCTCGAGTTCGCTGCTGCCTGCGGGATTTGTCACAAGTTTGCCACTGTCACTGTCAACCGGTCATTAAAGGCAAATGAGCGCCACTCGAGCTGCGTTCCAAGAGAGAAAGCACTCATAAGACATTTAAGGAGAGCATAAATGTGGTGTGTCATCTGTAATCTGACAAAGCAAGGCACTGTGTACATTTTCAATAAAGAGGATGAGACAGAGAGGCTTTGAGTAAACTATTTATGGCATTATGCACAATGTTCATCTCTGGGGGAAAATCTACTTTTACTTTTAACTTAAGAGGTTCATGTCTGGGCCAACTTTGTAAGATCTTGAACAAGATGTTATGTGCACATTGACTTCAATTTAGGAGTGCACAGTCATTGTCTTCAAAAAGAGTCTGCTGTTAATGTTTCTGTAATAACTTGTATGATTTTAAATGTCAATAAGAAATGCAATTGAAATAACTATAGCTCATTAGCCCTAAAGTTTTCTGTAACCTTATTTACACCAATGTTCTACATTGTAGGCCTCTAGTTTTGGCCATGTTTAACAGTAAGAATAATGCAGTGATTTCAACAAAAACACCAGGAGCCAAGATGCTCACGAAAAGCAGAAACTTAATTTGATACGTAAAGCTGCAAACAACAGGCCGTGTTTAACCTCCTCTTGGACCACGATTGGCCCCTAGACCAGTCTTTGCTTAAAATCCATTGTCTTTTAAGAGTTTAGTTAGTGGACACATTACATAGAAGCCAAGTGAGGTCTTTTGTTAGAGGAACAAAGACTGATACAAACAGCGCAGACCTTAATAAGACCATACCAAGTTACCAAGACAATTTGTACTGCCCAGGCCAGCTTTCTTACTGAACTCAAAAGTCTTGACAACGTAACATAAAGTCACAACACTAACTTAACACAGAAATTGAAACACGCCATGATAAATAGTGCTCGCGCTGGCTGCTTGTGGAGAATTACAGGAAACATTTCAGCCTTCATACAGTTACATAAAGCAGAAAGGACTTTGCTAAAAAATGACTTGTGCTGTTGCCATAAAGCTGCCTACTCCATCACAGCCCTATCGCTCAGATTGATCAGCCTGGCCCCATTTGAGTGATTTCCCTCCGGATTCAATGCGACGCAATTAGTGGCTGCTCGTATTTTGCCTCGTCGTTGCTCCCTGACCTCGAGCGGCGAGTCTGAGTTGCTGTAGCACTCTGCCGATATGAGTTCCCCTCCTCTAACGGCTCGTGTGTTTTCATGGCACCATCACCTCTTGGCCTTTCAACACTGTTCCCTCCGAGCGCCGCTAAAGAGGATCACACTTGGCTGGCGAACGGCCAAGCTCTACCTGCTGAGAGAGAACATAGCCTTGACCAATTGCTCTGAGGTGAGCTTGTTTGTGACTGCCTGCTTATGGCCCCCACTCTCTGTCGCCTGTTTCAGTTTTAAGTCAGATCATAGTGGCTTTTACAGTCGGCTTTTAAATTAACAATAAGTTTCCAGATGTTTTTAAACTAATGGACCAATATTGCCTCCAAATTCAAACACAGTATAAAATTTCTTTCAACATCTATAAACTAAATGGCTGTTGTTTCTATTTTTTTATATCTGAACTCATCATGTGACCAATTTTCTAGATGTGTTTAGCACATGTCCCTTCAGGGCTACCGTAGATTCTCACACATTGTGGACAACAGGGGTCTAAGATACCGCCAAAACTGCTCTGTATTTTTCAGAGAAAGATCATTAACCAATATATTTATTTGATAAACTGTAGTATGCTGTTCATTTAAAAAAAACAATAGCAACAGCGTTGCTTGAATTTAGTTTTTATTTCTTCTGATTAAAACTTTTTTCAATGATACAGTCCATGTGAATTTTCCCTCTTGACTTCGGCCTCCATCTTTACTTCATGATGATATATTAGTCTTGCTCGGTCACATCCTTCCACTGTGCATTGTGGGATACACTGGGTCCACTGTAATAATTCTCCGTGTGCAATGGACAGCTTTACAAAATGGCGATCTCATTATACACTGCGGTATATGGCAGAGTGGTGGTGTTATGCTTTTTTGCTGAACACCAGGATTTCCTGAGAGACTGCCAACCTCAGCAGTGGGCATACAAACCTTCTGGCCTTTTTGGCACACAGCTGTACCGAAAAATAAATAAAAAATACACTCACTGGGTTTCAAAAGTGATCTCCTTAAGTAACGGTTTCCAATCCAATTTTACATGAGATGAGTGCTTAAGATTAGAGATAGTGTTTTTTATTGTGCTCTCCGGTAATAGGAGCAGAAGGGGTGAAAGTGAGACAGAGGAGCGAAGGGATGGACAGAACAGCAGATCGATAAAGACTGCTCTCTCCGGTCGCCTTCATTTTATTCCCTCAAATCCACAGAGAGTAGGTTCAGGTGGCTCCTTGGTGGCACAGAGCCAGGTAGAGCACACATGTCAAACTCCAGGCTTGTTAAAGAGGCCTGCTTTAGCTCAAATTAATTGCTATGTAAAATAAGCTCATGAAAACTGCAGATAAAAAGAAAAGAGAGCAGAGTTTCCCAAGGTCAAAACCAGTGCGAGACCTTATATCTACAGCCTGTGAGTTCCTAAGATAGCTTTGCAGGGACATGCTGTTGTCTAAATTTGAAATATATTTAGCATGATGCTACAACACTTCAGCAGCAGCACTCTTTTTCTCAGGGCTGTTGTTCTGTTTGTGTCACTTCACTCAACCAGTCCTTTGCACTTTATTTATTTATTTTATTTATTTTATTTGATTTTTTTTTTTTCCATTATTTTGTAATCATTATAATTATGGCCTGGTAACATCCACTGAAGGTGACACAAACGAGTTTTAATGGCTACTAAAGGTAACCATCCTCACCTGTGATCTGTTTGTAATCAGTGTGTGTCTAAAAGGTCAGTGAGCTTCTGGGCTTCTGACCGACCCTTGCATCTTTCATCCAGTGCTGCTGACGTTTCTCTATTCTGAGTCAAGGGAAAAGCTAAATAATTGTCAAAGGATCTGTGGGAAAAGGTAATTGAACTGTATAAAACTGGAAAGGGATTTAAAATATAGCCAGGAATTGAGAATGTCAATCAGCAGTGTTCAAAATGAGGTATTCTGTTGAAACCAAACCAAAGTCAGATAGACCAACAAGAATTTCAGCCAAAAACCCACAAATAACTTTAGCTGAATTACTGGACTCTCTGAAAAAGGTGGTGTGGTGGTTTCAAAATGCACAATAAGTAGGCGCTTGAAGGAAAATAAGCTGCAAGGCCAAGTCGACCTGTCAGTGGCTACAGCAGCATAGAGAGAAGGTTCTGGACTGACCTCAGTGTCATTGAGCCACTCTGAGATCTCAAACGTGCTGATGTTAAAGGTGCAACACAGAGAACTTGGGTATGTAAAGTTTTGATCAGGGTCATTGGGTAAGTTCTGTTGTCAATATGATTTCTAAAGAGTAAACACAACTTAGCCCAACCACAAACTAGGAGTGAAAGCTAAGTTTTTGTGTTATCAATCATACTCTCTGAAAAATGCCCAATAAAATGGTTAATTGTGTAAACTTATGAGCACAAATGTAAATGCAAAGTGGTATACTGATGTCGGCATTCCCTGAAAACACTTTTTTCAGTTTTCTTTACCTATAGCCTTTAATGGACTGTTGTAATAAGAATGTTTTATTAAGAAATGCACTAAATAAATACTTTGTGTTTTGAAATACAATATGTTCAGACTGACACTGTCATGGCAGGTTTTTGATTTCATAGTTTTAACGTCTCCAGCTCCAGTGAAAAGGGCACGTGGACGCAGAGGGACAAGTGCCGCTCCTCTTTATTTGCATGGGCCCTTTTTCTCCTTCTCCCAGTTCATTTCCAGTCGAATAACTCGTTTGTCACATACATCAGAGAGAGGCGAAGATCATACGAGAGCCAGTGTTACTTTGTGTTTCACTAATGAGGCCTGTACTCTCCGCCTCCTTGCCTTTTGCCTTGCTGCCCTTTGAAACAGCGGCGGCGTGGTGCTTCAACACTTTTCTCAGGGCTGCTATTCTGTTTGTGTGTCACTTGGCTCAGTCTTGGGCCTTTACACTTGTTTAAGCATGGAAAAGCAGCAGACCTGACATAGATACAGTGGACTTTACAGTGGCCTTTATGAATGACCCACAGAAGCCCACAAAGCTTCAAAGTGTCAAAGTCTAATGGATCAATACAAATATGATCAAAGACCAGAAAAAAGTAATTACACATAATAGTGTCCAGCCTCTCTGTATATTTAAATAGTTTATATACTTATTCTACATTTATATAATTATATTATTAATTATTATACAACTGTTATACAATAATCATAAATATAGACACTTTTACAAGTAACAGCCTCAAAAATAAAAATTCCATTTTTCTTAATGAGTGTGCTAATAAGTCATTTTAGTGGTGTGTTTGTTGGCTGCTGTGATGTTTTCAATTAGCAGATGGAGCAAGAATGAAGAGCAGATACTGTATAGTACATGCATTTTTTCACAGCCCCTGAACCATATGTGCTAATCTTGTCTTTTATCTACTAGGTATCCAGTGACTTGAAGCATGTAGCTTTTAGTAGGTGTAGTCTAAATGCATGGATAAATAAACAAAACACACTAGATTTTCTGTAGCTACATTAATCCATTGAAAATGTATTCTAACTACAGTAACAGGCTCTACAGAGCCATGTCTCACATTATGTAGGGCTGTTCTTTGTGTCCAACGCCAAAACCAGCCGGACTGACCTACTACAGTTACATAATTCTTTGTTACATTTTAGAGCAATTTATTTGCTTCTCCCTGATTTATGCTTATTGTATGTATGCTTATTTTAAACCAAAACCAATATTACATAGGTCAACATTTCACCAACAAAATAGTATTTGTGGGCTCGATGAAACATTGGAAAAAGTTGTCTCGGGACACTGTGTTGCACAAGATGACTAATGCTGCCATGAAGTAGTTTTCTCACTTGTTGTGAGGGAAAGTAAACTGTAGAAGTGTCAAATAAACTAGATGCTCACTAACAACCTTCAGAGTGGATCCGGCAAACTGAATAAAGAGAGCCCAAACAATGTCATGTTTTTGGAGAAAGACAGAGGCAGCGATCACTGCAAAACACAGCAGAACAACAAGTCCACAGTTTTACACCAACACTGGTCCTGAATCTGATTATGTCAAAGACGGAGAAGGGGATTGTTACAATTATTACAATTATTTTTGACTTGTTGACCCAGCAGTTTTAACGGTGAACTCTTGGTCTTCAAATTGGGGCAAAGGCTATTCTGAGAACAGGACAACAAACACTTACAGATTTGAAATACACTTTACATCGTCTACTAAATTAGGGTTAGAGATAATAACCAGTCCAGTTTTTACAGTTTCTTTAGTTACTGACTGCTGCCAATCAGATCCGTGGAATAAAATATTGACGCTACCCTAACCATGTATTTTGGCTTTGCCGAAGTGGTGCTCGCCAAACCCACTGAGTTCCTAAGATAGCTTTGCAGGGACATGCTGTTGTCTAAATTTTCAATATATTTAGCATGATGCTACAACACTTCAGCAGCAGCTTTTTCTCAGGCCTGTTATTCTGTTTGTGTCACTTCGCTCACTTTATTTATTTTTACTTTACTGATTATATGTCAGTCAGGTTGTGCTCTCACTGTTCCTGCGATTGGTCCTTCATTGTCCAAAATATCACAGCTCATGAATCATTCCAGCTGCTGTTCCTTTGGTCGATTCAAACGAATGCAAGGGCACTTTGTTTATTTAGCCTGCGGTATTTTTATGGCACAAAGTCCCTGGTTTAATCAGAAAAACCTGCCCGGCCCTAATGAGGTTTCTCACAAAAAAACTATAAGAAAGATTTACCCTTGGTTTTAATGTGTAAACGTGATGTTAACATGACAAAGCAGCATAGTAAAAGTAAACACTTGTGCAGCATTATATATGTCAATATAGGGAAGTGAGCCATTGTAAAAAGGGTGCAGTATGTGTTATGGTTATTTGAGAAATATGCCAAAAACAGCCCCAGACTGTTCTATGTATTTTCTGTATAGACTAAAAACAAAATCACCAAAATCTTCATGGTTTTACCTGGAAGTGACATTGGATTGTCTCTCAGCATTGAATATCCATTATTCTGAATTGAGATATTTCCCAAAAAATGGCCCAATGTCTTTCTGTTCAAGTCATCTGCTAAAAACTATGCATAATTTCAAAGGCCTTAAATATTGTTGATTTCATCTCATTCACAGCCTCACAATCAAAGCTGTGTAAACTCTTTAGCCTTTCTTCAAACACAGTGTCATTGTTTCACGTAAAACTTTAGCACTCTCTGTGACAAGAGCAGCCTTTGATACCCACATAAAAGTGCATCTCCGGTGGGACGTCCAGCGCTGACAGTCGAATACAGGACACCGTATTGGGCCGTCATAGAGGGAGGTGCATCTTTTTTTAGGTAACAGACCTCGTTCTCCTTTAGAAGTTGAAAATTGTCGACATCAAGAGGCTGCCTTGAATTAGGATGCCCCACGAAGCTTGTGCGTTATATAATAGCTGTATGGCTGGAGGGAGAAGGGAAAGTGGAGCACAGGGGTAGAGATTAAAAAAGTTTATGCATAAAAAAAAGAGATGAAACGGGGAAAAAGAAGGGATTGAAAGAGGGCGAGATCCAGGAGAATAGTAGGATTAGGTCAGAGTGAAGTATTGAGGGTCCGTTTGCCGGGCTAACAGCAGGAGTCCGGTCAGTGCTTTCTCTGTCTTCCAGCTTTTCTCATTTAGATAATGGAGCATTTCCTTAATTGGCAGAGTGTGGTTTAGGGCCGGGGTTTGTTTGCCAACACGTCAGCGTTGGAATTATTTCCAGTACATTTACAGCAGAGTGTTGCACGGCTTGCTCATTAAAAGCCTCCTGCCCCGTTTGAGCTTACGTCCGGTAGAAATCTGTGGAAGCAAGGAAGGAGGCCAAATGATGCCTACTGCGGAAGTAAAAAAAAACATCACAGGCTGGAGAAATGTTGTTGACACTTTCCACATGACAAATATGCTGAGGAACAATGGTTAGGAATAGATATTTCAAAGCAGAGCTTTTCTATCCTCAGAAATCACACAAAAGTGCTTGAGATAAGGTTAGAATATAATTCCCAACTTGATGACTTTAGAAGTAAGAGAGTGTTTGTATTATTTTTGAGAAAGGCAAAGGTTATGTTTCCAAAACTGGTTGGGTCCAGGCATCTTACAAAACAAATGCAAAAAATTTGAGATGGATAGTTTTTTCTGTTTGTTGTTTTGTTGTTTGTAATAAGCATACTGAGCAAAAATGCTAAAAAGCTTTTTTCTGTTTTTACATTCACGTAGCTTTTGTTGTTTTTGACTTTGATGAAGAAGCACGGGTTCTAAAACTGTCTGTACACATCCATGTCATTTTTATTTGTTGTTTTATTCAAGTCCAGTTGAACTTAGCTTGTGTTGCTAATGCTTGTGTTAGCTTCTGACAAAACCATCCTGTTTTTTTCTCAAAGTTGCCTGTTTTAATGAGTAATGTCCTTTCTTCCACTGAAAATATAGAGTCTTGTTACCATTGTTGTCAAATTGTGCACACAGCTCATGTTTACAGTAGAAAAGGTCTAAAGGTTCAATATGTGTGTATCTAAAATGTTAATATGCAATGTATTTCTGGTCAAAATATCTCCATTTTTTTGTGATTTGAGAAACATAACATAGTTACACTTGATGTGGAAGACTGGGCTGGAAATAAATAAGGACTAAAACCCATTTATCTCCGATCTGGCCATCCCCAGTCGGCTTGTAAAAAAGGAAGGAGACACAAACTTCTCTATCTGTTTACTGTTATTGTTTTTCCCCAATCATAAAGCCTTACTTCTGGCAGCTACTGTGAGCTTTTTCCACCCTTTTTCCACTTTTTCTCTTATCGCAAGAGTTATGCGTCGAGCCTGCATGATCTGTATCTTTAAATTTGATTGAGGGCATTTGCAGGAGCTGTTATTGGATTTCACTGTTATTGTCTCACCTTTTTTCGCTCAGTTGTTTTTAATGTTGGGTTGGATATCCTCTGCAGCAGCACTGATCTCGCCTGTATTGCTCATTAGTCTGGATTCGCCGAGCTACGGTGCTGCTGCTGGCTTTTTCTGCAACAATAAGACATGCACTTGTGTAGTCCAGCCATTACCCAGTTTAACAATGTGCACCAGCCAGAAAAGTCCATTATTTCTGCAGCTCATCATCTCAAGCATCCACTCGAGACAAAGGGCTTCATTGTAGAGGACCATCTATCACAAAAGTCAAGGGAGAAACTCAAAAACACATAGTAACGGATATCGCAGAGGCTTCTGGTTCTGGGGAGCGAAATAAAGGAGTGAGACTTGTAGCAATAAGGCAACAGGGCATCACTTCAACAGCCTCCAGATGAGAAACAACTTGTGCAGGAGCAAATCAAGAGGCCTTTTTCAGATTTAGCAGTGAAAACGTGTGGTGTTGTTGTATAAAAGTAAATTATTGGGACAAAACTGAGACATGGAGATAACATATGTATTTTTGAAATTATTGACATAAGTGTAACTGATTGGAATAAACCAGGTCTGAACCAGGACTAAACCAAGACTAAACGACAACTTAACCTGGACTAAAGTAAGACCATTCGTTAGTAACAATTAAGACATTAGTTGAACTAGGACTGAAGCTAGTTTTAGCACAAGATATAAAGTATCTCTGCTTTAATTTAAGTTTACTATGAGCATAGCAACAAAAACATTTACTTTTGGCTTCACATGTTTGCAGTATATTTAGGATTCTATTTTTGGTACGCTTTTGAAAATGTAGAAGGTGGAAACTTGGTCCAAATAAACTAGTTTGACCTCTTCCAACCGCAGTTCTGACCAAGTGTTATTCTGGGATGAGATGGAGTGTAATGGGAAACATGTTGTTGGAATGCTGGCAAAAACAAATCATAATTTTCCAGTCTCGGCTTGTGTTGAGACAAAATATAACCCTGTCTTAATTAAACTCTGAACAGGCTCTTGTAAATCTCCAAGTGAGGTGGTAAAATAAAAAGAATTGTACCAAAAACTCGTATTGCGTTGGCTGTAACCAATAATCGTAAAACCTCAGTGATGAAGAAACAAAGGCTGTAGCGAGAGAAGCGCTCATAAAAGACGTCACAGGTTGGTGTTAAAAGCAGCGAAGCCCAGCAGCTGCTACTTTAACAGACCTGTCACTGAAATCAAAGCTGCTAATCAAAATTTTATCAATTAATTGATCTTTCCTCTTGTGCTTTGCCACGAGTGCAACAGAGATTCCCCCAGACTCTCGCCCCTCTGCCTGTGAACTGCGCTCCACCACATAAACTGTGTTCATTAGCGCTGATCAAACAGAGCACTAATGCTAGCTGAGAAGAGATATGATGGCTGTTTCCCCCAGACTTCGTTGGCTTGCAGGACAGGTCTCCCCAGATGCAAGTCCAGAGCAAAAAGGGAACTCTCTCATCTTTGAAAACGATTAGACGAGTCAAACAATGGGCTCAAACTTTTACCTACAACATTTTAGCTCCTCCAAATGAAACCAATAGTTTCAGAACCGGCCAACCGGCCACCGGCCAACCGGCCATCGGCCAAAACCCAGCAGTTGTAAAAACTAAAGTCTTGATTGAGACACGGACAAATCCACGGCAAGACTAAACAAGGCCTAAACCCAGAACCTATACAAACTTTTGTTCACACCTTTAGACCATGGCATCTTGTATTGGGTTTATGTTCTCCTTGGAGGCCTATTATGTTACTGATCTACCTCACTTTGTTACGTTAAGCCTGGCTGGAAATATACAGTGTTTGAGGGAATTGTTGTTCATGGGATGAAATGTCTGTTACAATAAATTAAAGAAATCTTCTTCTAATGCTATGTTTTCAGTCTTTATTGTGTCTCACACTCACCCGTGTATTTCTTCTCTCTTCAGGGTAACCAAGAGGCCACCAACCCACCAGAAGCAATGGCCCAGCCGTACACCCCAGCCCAGTACCCTCCTCCCCCACAGAATGGCATCCCAGCGGAGTTTGCGGCACCGCACCCGCTGCCCACGCAGGACTACACGGGACAGAGCCGCGTCCCGGAGCATGCCATGACGCTGTACACACCCACACAGACGCACAACGAGCCGGCCGGCACCGACAGCAGCACGACCAACATCACCGCCACCACGACCGCACCGGTCAGTGTCCTCCAACACCTCAGCACCACATGCTGTCAGCAACACGTGCTCCAAGTACGAACGCATTATTACTCCTCCATTTCCATCTCATGTGTTTAAGAAAACTGTTGATCTTAGTCCATTGTCATAACTGGTATTTCTGCTGCATAGAATTCCAATGTAAAGTCACAGGCCCCTCGTCATGTACTTCTGAACCGTTTCTATTGTTTTATAAACCTTTTTAAAAATATTTTTGAGGAAAATGAACCCAGCAACATCTCAGTCTGCCTAGTGTCCCATTTACATTAGGCAAGTGAGGCAGCAAGCAAGAGCAAATCAGTAATATTAGAAAGTGCAGTAAATGTCTGCATTTATAAAACTATCCTTGTGTTGCTTTTTATGTTAGGGTTAGGGTTAGGGTTAGGGTCGAGACATGTGACAAAAGCATCAAAGGTGCAGTGGGTCATCTTCAGACTTTTAATGTCTTTGTAGAAAAGTAGAGGGAATTAGTCCCAGATGGGAAGCCTAGTCTAATGTATGTCCCAAGCCCAGCCAACGTTCGCCCCATCTTTTTAAAAGGCCCAATGTATACATTAAAGCCCAGGAAACATGGGCCTGTGACTGTACATTGGGATATTATGTCTTTAGCATGCTAATGCTTTGTATAATGATCTTTGAGCTTTTCAGGTGCACTTGACACCTACTATACAAAGAGTATTGTGTAGTAGCCTATGGCACAGAAACCCACAGATGAAAACTTGGAAAAGATGCTTTGGACCACTATGACTAGTTTTAATGTCCTTTATTTTATCTCGTTTTCCCACCTGTCATTTGACAGTCATATTATTTGACTTAATGAATCATACATGGCAGCTATCTATTTTACTTTACAGTGTAATCAATTATTTTCCCAGTTTTTAATGGTTTTCTTGATTTGGAGCCAGCATCCAGAAGTCATTGGGGCCATTGCATGGGAATAGTTTAGCATTAACTTGGAAGTATTGTAATCAAGATGCTTTTTATGGAAATTGATAACTGGATCCACCTGTTTACCAATTCTTTTGACAGTGGTCCTTCCTGGTGGAATTTAATTGAAAAAATCCCCACGTTTGTATAATATGAGTCTCTAAGTAGCTTTCTGTTTTTGTCTCTAAAAATGCATGTAAACCTGCTGTGTTTTATTAATGTTGGTGGAGGGGATCTGACAAGCTGTAGACATGAATGATTTAGTCTCTCTGAAAGGAGGACACACCCTTTCTCCCCTCAATCCTTTCGCTCTAATTTACTGAAGCACTCTGCGAGACCCAGACTTCCAAAACCAGCCAGCTCCTGGGATTTAACCCCTTTTATTGTCTTCAGTTTGGGTTAAAAGATTGTTGGCAAGGCACTGTACCTCAGAATTTTAGTTGAGCTATTATTAGACTGCTTGAACTGGACTGCTGTCAAATATACAATTAAAGAGAATGTTTTGAGAGGTTTTGAGTCTGTGCCATAATGGGTTGACCTTTTGACCTTTTGACACCAGGAACAACCTTTAAATAATATAGTTTAATGGACTTTATTTGAGTCTTAGGCCTTTTGCAGCTATCTATTTTTCTACTTCTGTTGTGTTCTTGTGGCTCTGTGGAGTAAACTGTGGAGCAGACCATTTTTTTATCAGACCAAGGCAGTAATACAGATTTCTCTAATGTCATGTAAATGAACTTTGATTTCCTATGCACGCTTCATTACTTCCACACTTTTAATTATCAAATAGAAAGTGAACTCTATTTTTAAAATAGTAACTCAACTTTCTTTCTCTTCTGCACCATACTCATCTGTCCTCCTCTTCTTTTTTCTCCACTTCATTTTATTTGACCACATTGACCTCATTAGTTTCTATTGATCTCTTTGTTGCATTGTGGTGCATTTATCCCTTCTCACTTCTCATATTCTTTAGCAGATATAGGTTTAGGGTCATTTTGCTGCGTGGTCTTTTCTCTCGGTCTTAGCCGATCGGCTCTCATCGTTCTAATGCGTCATACTTACAGCACAGTAATGGCCGACACGCAGCAGTTTAAAACCAGAGGAGAGACTTGGCGGGAGGTTCACAATCCCTGCTCTCAACACTCTGTCTACCCTCTCCATTTTATTCCTCTTCATGTGCTCGCCCCGCTGTGAAGAAAGCCCAGAGACGAGGCCGTTGAGAGATGTGAGCCCCGTTTCCCCTGCTTCATGCTGTAACTCCCCCACCTTCTATTCTTGCTTTATTTGTGGCATTCCTCCATTTTCTCCAAACAGAAAAGTGAACAGACTCACAGACCAAATCAAAAGAGAAGAAGTGTAGCTGCTGTGACGTACCCCATTGGTTTGTTGAGTACTGTTTTGAAGTCTGAAGTTTGGCATATTAGGGTCAGGCTGAGGAAGCTAATGCTACTGTAAACATCCTGAACAAAGCTGACTAGGAATCACAATCAGAGCGTTTTTTATACAACAAACTGTGATCTTCCTGTGGTTTCCACTCAAACTTATGGGGTGCAGTGGCAGAGCAGTCGTCCTACAGCCGGAAAGTTGGCAGTCAGTTTCTTACTCTCCCCAATTCATACTGTTGTTGTGTCCTTGGGCAAGACACTTAACCCTCCTGATCAAAATGAGTCTAAATCTGGCATGTTTACATTCATGTGGCTGTGTCTCATGTAAATTTTAATTCATTAAAAAGGTGATATCATCTCCATTAATTGGAACATCAGTTACTACTACATTTATAAAGCCCACACCTTTTAGTAAAAAACAAAAAACAAAAAGGACTTTAAAAGGGCTTTTATTCAACAACTAGCTAATCCAACTAATTCTGAAAAGTCTGGGCCCTGGTCTTATTGAAAGTTATTTTGCATTTATCAGTATCTTATCTTTATGTATCATATTTTGGTTTCTAAGAATGTGGAAGTGGCTAACCTGAGTTTGCATCCAGCAGATTTTTTATTTTTTTATTTTTTTATTTATATTTATAAAGGGCTTTACCAGTGTTACAGCTGGAACCCAACTGGAGGCAAGGTGGGTTAAGTGTCTTGCCCAAGGGCACAATGACAGTATGATGTTTTGGGATGTTTCGAGCGGAGATCTACCCCACCTGCCGATGGAAGGACGGCCGCTCTACCACTGAGCTACTCGCCCCATATTAGTGGCTTTGTGGTCAAGACAACACCATCCAACACTAAATAAATCCCATGACCACAGTGTTTTAAGACTAAGGGCTTTTGATGAATACAGTGAGGTTGGTCCTCATTTGCAAAATGTCAGGCATAAAATCTATATTCCGGTCTCGCTTTGTTCCTTCACTTGTTACATCTTGTTGGGAGCGAGCCTTAAAAATGATTGACTCCCAGTGGCTTTTTTTATTTTGCTAATGTTTGCACATTTAATGGAAGCGATACTAAGAAACAATAAAATCAAACCGCTTACACCAGTGACATGGCTTACAAGACCTTAAATGCAAGACATTTTCATCCAATAACAAGGATAATATGGATACATAAACCAAATGAATGCAGTCATGAAAAAAAAACTTAAAAGGGCTTTTAAGAACGGTCTTAGTACAATTTTAGCCCTTAGTTAGCTAACCCACTTTGCCTTGATGCTTTGTTAAACTCTGATGCAAAACATAAGCCTTCATGAAATCTTTGTTCTCCATGATCTCACTTTTTGCCGTCTGTCATGACTTCTTCTTCTTGTGCTGTATTCCTTCATTGTCATGCTGTACTTGCCACTGACATGCCCTCTCTTTTTTTTCCCATCGAGGCCTTACAGCGCAGAGATTAGTGGGGTGTAAACACAGAGTCTAATCCTCGGGGGCCGCTGTAGTGTCGCCCACTACTGCATTCTCCAGCTTTAATGACAGCGCCGGCCTGTTTGCTCTGCCTGTCACAGACAGGACAAGGGCCTTTGATTGGGGCACCCTGCAGAAAGAGCAGATTGAGGGAGCATATCACTGCAGAACCCGCTTGTCCCTCATCTACCGCCATCACACTCCTTCAACTCTCCACGAAGCCGCTTTATTCGACTTAAAAAGATCTGAGAGGAGAAGTCAGTGAGAACGTATAGATTTGGCGAGTATTCACCGAAGAGAATAGAGACTGTATGTTTTAATGAACCGCTTCTGCGCCTCTTTTTTTGTGTCTGGCAGTGCGTTCGTCTGTGCTAGTGAAAGGTAGCGGTGTCCAGAAACAAGCTTAGACCTTCTGGGACCTCAAGACTTGAAAGGGACTTGTGGAAGAAGCAGAAGCAACTTTTTCTCTGCAAATCCTATGAGACGTAAAGTCTGCCAGGGAATAAGAAAAAAAAATCTCAAGCTCGTTATCTGGCACAGTTCAAATAGTCTGAGGTTTGGTTGAATTTCATGAGTAATCATTCTCTTTTTCAGATAACAAATTAAAGGCGTAAGAGCAACTCAATTGCACATTTTTCACAAGCTGTGTCAGATTTTCCAAAGGGTACTCTGGGCGGCTGTGATAAAGACCTATGGACATATGTGGAGAAAACACATACACAGGGAAAAGGCAGACATGCAAACATTGATAGTGCACACGCTTGTATAGACTTTGAGCAAATCTCAGCGGGAGCCGGTGTGGTTTCCTCGCTCCGTGCTGATGGCAGCATGTCGGTCGCCATTAAAAGAGAGGGCTGTGTGTTATCACTGAGCCGCTGTAGAATCTCATTTCAAAGACATGATATCCTCAGCCTTACCTCTCCTCCTGCTCCATCCCCAGGGAACTTAAAGGAGCATTACAGCGGTTTTCTATTTATGTATTTTTATTGTTGACTAATCTCAGTAAAAGGCCAAAAACAACAAGTCAGATCTTTAAACAATGCAGTATTCATTTTTTTCAAAGGCTAAGTAATTTGCTAAAACAGCTGACTGATAGTGTAGGCAAAAATATAACCAGAAGTTGGGAACTATTTTCAGCATCAACATTTTTTTCTTCACTCTAGACAGGAATAATAAAGCACATGCTTGTTTTTGTTTAAATAACTGCATATTTTTCGGCTTTATTAAATGTTTTGCTTAGCAAAGTAGCTTTTAAAATCCTCTAAATAATTGGCTTGAATCATTTAATATCTTTTTGACATTAAATTGCAAAGCGACAGCTACGTACTGTTACGTTAAATACACAGTTATAGTATGTTATAGTATAAATAAAGAACAATGGGATCAGCCAATGTGAAAATGCAAAGGTTGGCTCCATGATGACTGAATCCCATTAAATAGCTTTCAACGATATATAAATCAGTCGTATTTTTTAATTGTACTTCTTGCCTGGTTGTGTCTAAAGGCACTATTGATGGAGTGTACTTTCTGCAAGTGCCCTTTTGAGTCTCAGTGTAATGCACTCAAAGTTTCCCACAATGTTTTATTAAAAGTACTGAACAACAATGATCGCCCAAATCAATTGGATGAATTGTTTTCGGACAATTTGTATGGATGACACAAGTTTTACCAAATCTGTTGCCATATACAAATATCTTTTAGAAATTTGTATGTATTATGTATTTCAGGTGTAAAATAACCAATGTTGCAGCGCTGAGACAGACGCCATTTTGACGCCGATATTGTAACTGTGGGCTCTTTTCTGAGCGAGACCTTTTTAATGTGCTTTGCTAATGATTCATTAGCATCACGAGCTACATAGACCGTAGCTGTTATTGTTAGACTGCTACTACTTCCACAGTCATTTCTAATCTGTATTTATATTATGGGACTTCATGTCTCATTTACAGTATTTGTTTTTCATTAACCTTTATAGCTGTGAGGTGCTGGGGCTTCAGTGTGTGATTAAGGAAAATAGCCCTAGTTTTAAAAACAGGAAGCTCTCTACAGATTATGAGGAGCTATTCTTTGTTGGTTTTGGAATTCTTATGGGTTCCCTTTAAAATAGGAAAACAGTGTATATATCACTGGTATTGCCCTTTTTATTAGACTTATCCTTTAAAGTAAGTGTAACATAGCTACAGTTATAATTATCTCTACATGGCTCAGAATATTACATTACGATCCCCACGAGACTTCAGTCCATAAAGAGCAGAAACATTCACAGCTGCAGCGAAGTGAGAACAACACACCTTTTCTGTGGAATAGAGCAGCATAAAGCCCACAGTGACCTCAGATATAAGAACGAGTCTGGTCACTTGGGTTCAGGGATATAATAGGTTTTATAAAATGTATGACTTTGATAATTGCTGCATGGATGATTATGTAGAAAAGTCAACTGTACTGTCCAAACTGTTCTCTCTAAAGGCCAGCTGGTCAATGGTGTGTCTTTTCAAATATTGATTTTGCAAGTGGCCTTTTGTTTTTTTTGCTGACACAGAAGCTTTGCACATGCATGACTATTTAACATTGTTATAAAAGTTTGTGAAATCAAATAGGAACTATTTTGCAAGAACTGGACCCAAATAACATTAGAAACAACACTGGGCTGTTTTTACTCTTGCCACAACAGCAGAAGCATTTGTGCATTAGGTGTAAGTTCCCCATTTAGATAAATAAATAAATGGCATATCATTTCATTGAATTTCTGAACGTTTAGTGCTAAAATACCTCTGTAAGTGTTGCTTTGTGCTTTGTGGAAGGGCTATAAATGACCTGTTGGCAGTTTTCGATGAAAAATAACTATGAAGATTATTTCTTATTTGAGTAAGTGCCTACATATATGGATTTAAAATTTAAAATGGGGTAAAAAAAATACTCTTTCGCTACAATTATTCAAATGAAAAAAAGAATTGGGTACAATTAGGAATTATTTTCATGGCTGTAGTTGTGACAATCAGAATTTAATGGGTTGGTGTCAGAAAAGGCAAAGATTTAAAAAGAGTTGACTTGTTTTATGGATTTAAATGTTTTACACCATACTCTGACATGAGTAAGTGTTACTTACTTAAGTTGAAGTTGGCCAATAGTATATTTATTTTGATCCAAATCATTATAATTATAGACTGAGATGGAAACATGGGAACTGCTGATTGGACATCTTTAGGATTCCTGTTAATATAAAGCTCTAGTGCAGACACTGCAGTCACCTGGGTCCTAAAATAACTCCTCATCGTTCGTTCTGTGTGAATTAGTGGGAAGTAGGTGTGACGGCCCTCTCTTCTGCGATGGAGGGGGTGTATTATATATTTGCAGCTTATTTAGAAAGTGAAAACAAACAATGAAAGAACGTGAAGAGGGGGGAAATAATGAATTAAAGCTCAGCCATTATAATTCTTCAGAGCGAAGACTCAGTATCCCTCCTCTATTTAATCGGATGTAATCTACCTGCTTGGCAGCGTTCCAATCAGATAGTTTCAATTATGCTCTTGTAATGCCACTCTGCACAGAGGGGAAAGTGCTGAGCAGAGCACTTTGCAGGCGATTTGCAAATAACAGCAAGGGAGTCTTTTAGAGAAGTGAGTGAACAGAAGCCGGAGAGTTTGCGGAGTTGACAGCTCTCTCGCTCTCGGCTGGTTTGCTGCGTTAGCGACAGGGCTGTGTTTTGCATCCCTCTCTCCTTCCTTCTTTCCCGCCACCCCGTCTTTGTGACAGTGCTGTCGGGACAGTAAAGTGCCACTGAGGGTGGCCTCCTATGGTAATACGGAGGTAATTATTTTCCAGCACCAACTCACAACCAGGCAGGCAGGTTGGAGCCTCGGGAGCGGCGCTTTCAGAGCCAGCCATTGCAAGTCTCGATGACACTCGGAGTTATTGAGTTAGTGGGAAGCACTATTTGTGTTCTTCTCTGTGTATTTGCCCCCAGTGTCAGTGGCTGTCGGAGCACCGAGTGAAAGTTAATCTGGAGCTTTGCAAACATGGCCCTGGGAAACTGACGTCACCGCACGGGGAGCAAGTGTTTTGTGTGAGAACTACAATAGATGATACGTATCAGCCTCTAGATAGATTTATAACCTTACTTTACAATGTTCTGCATCTGCTGTGCATAATCCTCAGTGGTTTTACGTCCAACAGGAACGGTACACTGCTATTACAAATTAAAAGGGTACGGACCTACAAAAGGCAAGCGTTGTGTAGTTTAATGTAAATGTAATTCTTTTTAAGTTTTGCAGCAGCCTTTTACATCACAGACCAAAAGAGATTTGCAGGTGAAGAATGCAAAGACGGTTTAGGTCAGCTCCAGTCTCATTTAACCATAAATATCCAGCAGTAGGTCAGTTTTCACCTGAACTACGTTGTGTCTGAGCTCCACCAAGTGAAACCAAGCATTTTAAACACTGCAATACTGCTCAGAGTAAGATGTTTATGGGGATTTTAAAATGTCTGGTTTTAGTCAAATTATATTTTATAATTCCTGTAGTAGCTATAATATTTTACTCTCTGATTTTTTTTTAACCATCATTTTTATTGAGAATCTAAGACAAACTAAAGTGTTTGTATTTTGGCTGGTTAAAGGTCAAATCTGGAGAGCTTTTAATCCATTAAAATGTCAGGATAAAGTGCTTAGCTGTTTTTATTTGATGACATATAAATCATGGCGTACAAATTACTGAGAAATGAATCAAAGTGTGGTGCAATGCAGTAACTATTCTTTGTATTTAATAGCCACTTGGACAATGTTTTGGGGATGTAACATGAACACAATTAGGATATAATTAAGAAATAATTAGTTTCCATTTGTGCTCTCCCTGTTCCTGATCCCAGTGTCACTTGGAGTTAGTAGAAAAGCGCACAAACCGCTCAGGAGTCAGCACTTCACTATATGTGTCTTCTCTCTGTGTATGTGCCCCCAATGTCAGTGTCTGTCTGAGCTAAAGTTAATCTGGATGTTAGCAAACATGGTGCAACGTGATAAAAAGCCAGACGGACAGTGAGAGCTACTCTGCCCACATACGCTAAAGGTCGCCTGTGTCATGTGTGACCGATGAAACGGATTGACCTGCGGGACTTTGGTACCTTGTCTCCCTGCTCTGTCCGGGCATCTGTCTGCGAAGTGTCACCCCCGGGGTCCAACATGGCTACTCAGGCTATTAACCTCCAGCAGACGGGGACAGAGCAAAGTTAAGACCCTCCTGGCTTCCTCTCTGTGGCACAAATCCACTCTTAGCACAACACTGGGCTTTGGGCTCAGTTTTAACGCCACTTGTTAACCTGTGGCCTGTTGGGCTGTATGTGCAGAAGGTCTGACAGCACATTGTTCTCAGGGATCAAGCAGTTCTTTATATTTCCAACTGAGAATCTATAAAAAACAGTCAGTTTATAGAATTTTAATGAAATGTTTTTTAGTCATGTTAGGAGTTTTTTGCCTTTTATTACACAATACTATTAGCTTAGCCACAACAAGCTTAGCCCAGTTTACAGGCCTAAACATTAAAGGAAGAAATAACTCTTTGGGAATTAAGAATAAGTATTAATGCAGGACCTGTCAATGTAATGATCAGTTTACTTATGTCAGCTTAAAATCACTTTATCTACAAAGGTCTACTGTAAGTGGCTCATTTTAAAAGACAAGTTAGCAGTGGGTTACAGATGACCCCTAAACCTGGACGTCAGCGGCACTGAAAGAGACAAAGTGGGACCTTGAATCAAACAACTGTCACTGCTAACAATGTATGTCACCGTCTCCGAATGGTCCATAAAACCCAAATAAATGACAGCCATTACAGTGGAGATTGTGATTATGATAATGAGAATAATAAAGGCGATCATCATTACGATCATGATGATGATGATAATACTGCGATGATGAATTATAATGAATAAATCCCTCGCCCATTTCCTAAATGGCAGGAAATGTATCACTAAGAGAGCGCCCCAAGCCATGTGTCAAGCCTCCGAGCAGAGTCTTAGTCCAGGCCACACCAAATCAAGTCAAGACCAGGAATTATAAGGACTGAGACCATATCTAGACCAAGACAAGGGCAGGATCCATGGGAAGATATGCCATAAAATGTAAACAATGCTCGTCTAACCCACTTATCAAGTCCAGTGACAAACTTAAAGAGGTTTTGGATTTATGTCACTGATGTACACACAAGATACAACATTCTATTAATGGTTAGTTAATAGTGTTTTCAGTAATAGGCTAATTTAAAGCCTTCTGCTTTTTTTGACAGCCCCAACACAGACTTCTTTCAATTCCACTACTCAAGTAAACATTAGATACCTTTATCAGCTTTTAAACATGTCTAATTGTATTATGAATAGTGTTATATCAAGATTTTTGGTGATAATAATGCCCCAAAGCCCACACCCCAAAAAATCTTAAGACATATTTTCCACATTTGAACATATTGCAGATTGAAAACTCAGGGGAAACGTGGTAAAATCGAAATAGTCCAGACCAAAGTCTTCGGGTGTTTTTAGTGTCATTTAAAAACATAAGTCCATCCAGTCAAATGAATGTTTAGGAAATAAGTTGTGTTGTTGGGAGGTGGTCATTTTTTTCTCATACTTTCAGACACTCAGGAAACCAGATCTATCTTATATTACACTTAACCAAAATAAAATTAAACTTTGATTATTAATCAAACTGGTCTTTGTAATTAAATTCTGTGACCAGTTGTATCGCTGATCCCGGCTTGATTTAAAGAATTGTTTTTCACCTGATCTTTAAATGATGTGGGCAACTATAGTGGGGCGCATTGCCTCGGTAGTAGAGCGGTTGTCCTATAACCAGAAGGTTGGCGGTTCGATTCCCCCGCTCCCCTGTTCATACTGTTGTGTCCTTGACCCTTAACCCACCTTGCATTGAGTGTCCTCAGCTCAGGTGTGTGAACGTGTGACTGTAGAGGTGTGTTTGGTGATGGTTGGAGAAGGATGTGAGCCTGCCTCAGGTGAGAATGGCTGGAGACATGCTTTGGGTGCCTGAGAAAAACACTTTATAAATGCACACATTTACCATTTGGTCTTGATTAGTCTTGAATGCAGATCCTAAAGTCATTTACAGCTGAGAGTAAGACCAGAGGCATTTCAAGAGTCTGCAACAATTCAAGCAGGAGGCACTCAGGGGCTCCCAGGACAAACTAAAGTATTATTTAAAAATACAGACACACTACTGATTGCACATGTAAGATGTAGACATAACCCCTTTCCATCAGGTAACAGGTCGATGTTTTTGTCTTTTCATGAAGGCTTATACTAAAAAAGTGAAACATGGCTTTTATTTATTTTATGTAAACATCTTTGGGCCCACTTTTGCACGGAGCACTAGACAATTACCTGGTTTGCCCTACCCCATTGCAACACCCCTGAACAAGACGGTTTAAAAATGCATTGATTTCAAAAGGAGCCATAGAAAACGTTCTTAAGACCTGTCTCAAGAATAAGACTGGTGTTGAGTGCTACAACACTGCCTTGGAGCAGTGTCATTTGAACCTTTTGGACTCGAGAGAGCAGCCTCTTTTCACGTCTCCGTCTGTTACAAGATTGTAGATGTGTTTTCCCGAGCGCGTCCCGGGAGACCTGGCAGTTTACATATCACATTCAAACAGCTTTTGTACTCGATATGTGCCGCCTCCTCCTCTTCCTCCTCTTTTCTCTTTTCTCTGCGACTCTCCTCTGTCTGCGCAGTGAATCCAAGCTTATTCTTCTGGTTTTAATCACTCCCTTGTCCGCAGAGACCGTCCACACCAACAACGAGCCTCGGCGTCTCTCGATGTAAACATGTTCCCGATGAGCGGCCTCTTGTGGCCTTTAAAGTAATCACAGCTTTCATCGAGAGAGGGCCTCAAAGCATGAGTTCATTACCCAGACTCTTTACAAAGTTTAAAATGTGCAAATTAAATCAGCAACTCATCTTCGATTCCTCCGCAGATGACACTTAAATTTAAGCCCTGTTCACACTCATATATTTGGGAGAGTAAAAATTTCACATTTAGTGTCAGAAATCTGTGAACAAAGACACAAGCTTTATTGAATAGTTCTTTGGTCTGCAAATGTGAACACAGCCTCTCATTAATAACTTTTTTTTAATAGTCCCACCATTTTTGTGATTTGATGTGGACAGGGGAAGCCTACCTGCTATGGGT
This sequence comes from Neodontobutis hainanensis, assembly GCA_024349245.1. Classification (NCBI taxonomy): domain Eukaryota; kingdom Metazoa; phylum Chordata; class Actinopteri; order Gobiiformes; family Odontobutidae; genus Neodontobutis; species Neodontobutis hainanensis. The sequence goes on from JALDNG010000029.1 coordinate 4,061,072, forward strand.
TAAAGGAGAAGTTTTTGATAAATAAGGATTAAATAGCTGTAAATGCTCTCTTCAGGGAAGTCAGTAACATGGCTGTGCTTTACAACAAATAGGATAACAACGTAGGTTTTTATCTTTACCAAGTGCTTTTTGTGGGCCTTGTTTAAATGTTCAAATGGTTTAAAGCGATTTAATAATGATCCACATTCTGCAGGTTTAGATTCATTCTTAATGTGTGTAATGTATTAAACTGAATCATTGAAACATTGAATTGCACAGACACGTTAAGTATTTACTGGGCACTCGTGGAAGTAGTGCTTGGTTCACAATAATGCACTACACACTAAAAAACAGAATAGTGGTGAAAGATGATGAATAATTAGTCGCTGGTTTAAAAACAGACGCATGTTTAAAATGTTTTTCGTTTGGCACAGATGACCCTCTATAGAGCCTCTGAGTCACACACAGGGGGGGTTCACAGTTACTTTCCCTTTGTAAAGCAGCAGTACAGAATAACTCGTATAGATAAATTACATCCAGGGCAGGCGCTCTCTGTGTGGACTTGTGTTCTCCCTGTGTCTGTGTAGGTTTTCTCCGGGTGCTCTAGTTTCCCCCATGGGGCTAGGACTCCTTTGCAAAAGAGATTTGTAATCTCAGAGGAACTTTCCTGGATAAATCAAAAATTGAAATACGTTAAAATGACTTCTGTTTTGTCATGAGCTGGAATTTTCATAGAACATACTAGTGCTGAGAAAGGAAAAAGCCTTCTTTGACATGAATCCCAGGGCTGCACTTTGACATTTGATTGAGCTGTTCACCAATGAGTGTCCACAGAAAACAGATCAGAAACTACCTGAGTCCATCTGAGAAGACAAGCCTCCAGCCCTGCTCTGAAATCCATCACGGACGTCTCAAACCCCAAACAATTCATCATTGACATCAGTGGGATCATTTGTATAGAAATGTCAGCATAGCGTTTGCATAATGATGGCTTCGCTGAGGGGCTGCAAACGTCACCAATAATGTGTCTTTAGTCCTGACTTGTCAGGACCGCCGTACAATCCATATCCACGCCTTTTTGTCAGGGCTTTCCATCTTAAACGAGCTGCATGTTGCTCTAGAGCTAAGTGCAAAAGATTAATAAGTAGATTTGTAATGCACCACCTCAGCTTTGACACTATAAGTCATCGGCTGTTTATCGCCAGCTTCTGAGCTGATTGAAAAATGGAAAATGCTAAGTAACTTATTCAGCTCCTGACTCATATTTCGACAATTTTTAATCGGCCTCCTTACATGCCTTAAAAATGTTTTTATCAGTTTTGGTGTCATTTAGTGGGGTTTGGTCACGTTTTTGTTTGCTTTTGTACACTTTGATTTTGATGATACTGTTACTGTTTTGTCTTTGTTTTGCTATTGTTGTTTTTATTAATTTTTAGTGCATTAAGACACTTTTTACCTTGTTTTGGTGCTTTTTAGCATCTCGCAGACAGTAAGAAAGTAGATTTGTAATGCACCACTTAAGCTTTGACTCTGCACAATATTGTTCATTTAGCCTGTTGTGGTTCTATTTAGTGTTACTTTAGTCCTTTTTCAGTGCAATTTGGGCACTTTTTAGCAAAACTGTGGTCACTTTGTGCCTTGGTTTTCCACCAAAGCGGTCATGTCAGTTTTGATGATGCCCTTCTTTTGGTTCTATCAACAGCTATGTTCTCTAGGATTATCGGTTCGTCTTTCTGTTAATGATTCTTTCTGTTAATGATAAGCCATGTTTTGATGCTATTTATTGTTGGCTGTGGTCATTTTAGTGCAGTGTGATCACTTTTTAGCACATTATTTTGGTCCATTTTGGCACATTTGTGCTTCTTTAGGTCCTTTTATGGTCCTATGTATTTATGTCTTTGTTTATTGTCCTTTTAATGTTTGAACTTTGGTACAAGATGCTATCATAAACAGACCCCAAAATTAATTTTATTCCTGCTTTTGTTTATTTTTAGCATCAATTGGTTTATTTTAGCACAATCTTTCACTTCCATGTGGTCGATTTGCACTGCACCACCTCAGCTTTGACACTGTAAGTCATTGTCTGTTTATTGCTTGTGTCTGACTGGATTGAAAAATGGCAGTCGCTGAGTAACTTAGTCAGCCCCCCCCCCGGAGGTACAGTGTTCTGTGGCGTCGGCTGCTAATGAGCGGCTTGTGTCTTGTGTTTGCTTCCCTTCGGCAGACAGATGACGTGACGCAAACGGAGGGCTCTCAGCAGCTCCAGCTCCAGCACTCAGACTCTTCAGAGAAGCAGCAGCCCAAGCGGTTACATGTCTCCAACATCCCCTTCCGCTTCCGGGACCCTGACCTAAGGCAAATGTTCGGGGTGAGTACACCTTTATAAAAACCCAATCTCCCAATGTTAATGTAACTGTGTGGTCACAAACATCAGAGGAACAGGGCAAGAAACATTAAATCAACACTCACTTTTAAAAAGTCAAAGGAACCAAATGTGTAATTATCCTAACAACGAATGGTAAGAAAGTAGTTTTTAGTAGATTACATTTCCAAAACCCTCCTTCCTGCAGCCTGTGAGCACCTACGGTAGCCCTGAGGGGACATGCTGTTTTCTTTGAACAAACCCAGTGGAGAAAAAGTCAGATGATGTCAAAATAGAATTTAAATTTTTAGATACAGTACTTTATAAAACTCCTTCAGTAAAACTGTTTTCAAATGGAAACATGAACGTGCTCAGTTTGTCCTCTCTGGGCAGCGGTAGAAGTGGGAAAGGAGTAATGGCTCCTTCGACTCGGTTCTATAGGGCTCTGAGGCTATAGAGTATGAGACACAGACACATGCTTTTAGTGTTATTTTGATGAAACATCAGCAGCTTACTACAAATCTTTCATAAAGCACCATCAATTAAAAAAAAATAAAATAAAAATAAAAAGTCCAATGGAAGACAAAGGCTAAAGAAAATGACCAAAGCATGAAACTAGATGCCAGTCACAGAACTTAAAATAAAAAGCCGGCTCCAAACAGGGGTCTACCAGACAGTCACCAGCTCTTTCTGAGGCGTATGTAAAAACACAGACATGTTACTGTTTTATGGATATTAATTAGTTATGGCAAGAAAAAAAATACATGTAGGAAACCAGTTTGTAACATTAAATAGAATATAATATTGTGGTTTAGTGATGTTTGGGCCAAAGAAATAAGATTCAGCTCAATTATAAACAAAACTACTTTTACTTTTTTAAATTAATGTTGATTTTACAAGACTAAAATGTCAGTGATTTGTGGGATGCACCCTGGGGTCTTCAGTGGAAAAGTCCTGGTCATAAATTCTGATGAAGGAAAAATGTGGTTAGGCTAATGTTTGTACTTATCTTTCTTCATTTTGTGCAGGAATGTTATTTTTGTTTGTCCTGAAGTGCAAAAGCTCGGTCTTGTCCATGTGTCCATGTGAGAATATTCATTATTTATATCTGAGAAGCTGCTGGAGCAAGAAAACACTGGTGTTTGCACCATAGTGTCTTTGAAATGTGACAGCAAAAGGAAGAGCGTCTAAAATGTCTGATTATAAGATAAAAGGATGAGCAGAGGAGGAAAATGCCTTTAAAAGAAAAGGGAAGTTCATCTGAAATGCCCCAAACAGAGGAAAGAGTGTCTTTGATAAGGTTCCAGGGATGATATAAAGTCTGTGATTGCACTTGTGAAGCGTTAAAGTAGAAAGAGAACACTTGACACTAATTTATCCTACTTTTCCAAATCAATCATAGTTTATAATGTGGACAATAATGGCTAAAGGATCAGATATTAGTAGAGAGTAAAAGAGTAACAAAGACAGGATAATACTGAAAAAGCACCAGAACAAATACTTGCTCCATAGACTGTTAAATGCTGTAACCAATGAAGAAGACAATAATGATGTCAGAGGCACAAAAACCTGCAGCCAGTATAACACTCTAAATAATCTGACACACACCTAGTTAAACAGGTAGACTCGCTGTTAATGTGCTGTTGTTCTTGAGCTTTCTTCTGGTCAAGAGCCATTTCAGTTTTCCACATAACCTATTACCTACTAACTATTTAAACATAAAAAGAATCATACTATTGACTGTGCAGGTCCTTAAAAGTGCAGACTTGTGCTTACACAAGGAACATATACACTGGCTAATACATGCCTATACTGTGTGTGTGTGTGTGTGTGTGTGTGTGTGTGTGTGTGTGTGTGTGTGCACCCATGCACTTAGGATGTGTGTGTGTGTGTGCGCACCCATGCACTCAGGATGTGTGTGTGTGTGTGTGTGTGTGTGCACCCATGCACTCAGGATGTGTGTGTGTGTGTGTGTGTGTGTGTGTGTGTGTGTGTGTGTGTGTGTGCGCACCCATGCACTCAGGATGTGTGTGTGTGTGTGTGTGTGTGCACCCATGCACTCAGGATGTGTGTGTGTGTGTGTGTACCCATGCACTCAGGATGTGTGCGTGTGTGTGTGTACCCATGCACTCAGGGTGTGTGTGTGTGTGTGTGTGTGTGTGTGTGCGCACCCATGCACTCAGGGTGTGTGTGTGTGTGTGTGTGTGTGTGTGTGCACTCAGGATGAGTGTCCAGTATCTCATTTTATCCAAAGATGACACAACCTACAAGAGTAACCTCACGTTCTGCTTCTTTAACTGAGAATATATTTACAGATGTAAAAGATGAGGACATAAGCAGCTGATTCCTAATAGATTATGTCAGTGAGCACTTCCTTGTAGTTTAAACATTTAAGTGAAAAAAAAAGGATAATGAACAAGTGGAAGAAAACATGTTGAATTATATTGACAGGAACTCAATAAATGCATTTAAGCAAATCTCTCTTATTTTTATTTATTTTTTCTTTATCCTGTTTTGGACAGTGTACAATGTACATTAATCTGAACCAGAGAGGCTTGTACCAGAATGTAGCTAAATTGCTCATTTCCATCTGTTGTCCATTCATTCACTAGGGACACTTACGGGTTGCCAATTAACCTAAACACGCTTGTGTTTGTGCGATGGGTGGAAGCCGGAGCCTTCTCAAACAAAAAAATACACCATACTGTAAAATACTTTCCTGAAAATATTTAAGTCTTATTATAAAACCATAACAAGCCCTTGGATGAATGAGTTCTTCAGGTTTTTAGATGTATCATAAACCACTTTTAAATAAGTATGTATCTAATTGTAAAAATAATACAGCCTTATTTGATTGTTTTGTGAACGTTAATGTATTGTTGAAAATGTTTTTAGTCTCATTCGAACACCATACTCGTCTGAAACTCATTGGAAAACCCCTTCTTCTTTCTTTTTAAAACTTCCATCTCGTGATCACACAAGATTATAATCTGCCCCTTAATCATATCTATTATCCACTCAATCAGGACTCACCTGACCCCAGTCCTTATAAATCACGCTGCAGGGACGAGTGCAGACAAATACAATAATCATAAATTATCATATCGGCAGATCAGAAGTGGGGATCAGCACTTCTGTCTCACTTTAGCCAATTACTTCCTCAATGAATAGTTCATGGCGTCTGACAAAAGCCTTTGTTAAATTGAACCAAATTCAATAACAATAATGGATCTGAATAGAGACGATCGCCAAAAATGTACTTTAAATGTTAGCGGCTAATTGGAGCATTTGGGGCGGGCAGTGTTAATTCTGCCCGTTTATGAAGACGACATCCAGCTGATGATATTAATTACTGGAGAGCCCTGTCTGTGGTTTATAACTCGCACACAACATGGCCGCTCGCTGCCTGCCTTTCTGTCTCTGATTGTTGCCTTTATTGTTCCCAGCTCTGGTGCAAGTCGTGTGAATCCAAATCGCCTCAGTAATTAGCTCGGAGGCTTTGTGTGCCTGGCCGCCTCATGTAGAAATAGGATAGTAAATTGATCGCGGCCCACCCTCAATCACCCGCCTTTGGGACGAGCTTGTTTTGTTTTGTGCCTCAATACTGTCTTTTTGTTCCACATTTTTTCTCAGTTAAAAAGGAAGTCAAATACCAAAGTCTTATCTCAGACACTTTGATAAACAGAGAGCTCAATACGATCATAGTCGCTCATTTTTATTTGCCATGTTGAGTTTATAGAGACAGAAGTATTCATATTTGGAGTAAGGGCACAGTTCAGAAAGCACAAAGCATGGTTGCATAATTAGATGGTGCTAGTTAGTAATGGTCAAAACTGTGTGTGTGCACTCACAGTAAAGCTGTTATAAATACAAAAAACTGTTCTGCTTTAAACACAAACTCCAAAAGTACGTCCTCAAAGCTAGTGGCAGGCATTGAGCAGTCACATAATTGCCCTAATGATCTTAAAATGTTGATTAACTGAGCAAAAAGGACCTTATGTAAAGTGAATGTGGTGTATCATACATATATTTTAAGCAAGAGTTATTGTACAAGGTGTGCGTTATGTGCTTTTAAATTAACCAAAATGTTTACAAAATGTTTAAATAGTTTCCAGGTACATAGACTTTAGAACCCTGTCGTAATTTTATTTTTAAAAATTGTAATTTGTCCACCTGGTTTTGTTACACACCAAGTTGCCTTTCCTTACCACTCTGTGCCGTGCCCATATGTTGCCCGTTTATGTCATTGGTCAAAGGATTATGGGATTGATCGTCCTGGAAGAGCGTGCCCCACCTCTGACTCGGCCTTTACATTCAGCCTTTGTGCGAAAAGCCTCATCCCTGTGTGGCTGCTCTAATGGCTTCTGGAACAGCGCTGGTTCGATACACCATCACTGTTCCACATCAGAGACAACCGCAGACGAAGGAACGGGCCCAGAGCTGTAAAGTCCCAGTACAAACTTACCCCTCTCCCAGGATGCATATGAACCTCCGACAGAGATTTAGAGCTTTCGAGACACCACCAGGGGCAGAGTCGGTGCCGTTTAGATACACTTAGATGAGGTCCACCGGGGAGCAGGCTCCAGAGATTCAGGTTCTTACCTTAACACATCTGTTTAAGGAGGTTTAAAGTGGTGCAATTTGCTGTTTTAAAAAGATAAACTAGCTCCAGCTCAGTAACATTGTCTTCTATTGAAATCTTTAATAATAAAACCTACAGCCACAGCTTTTTTTATAAAGGCAGGCTCAGATTTATTACAAAGTATGCATTTGTGTTGCAGTTTTGAATGTGTCATGTCAATAGAGTGAAACCAACTCAATCCCAGTTTTAATTAAGATAATGTTGGTGTTTGTGCATAAACGAGTCGGTTAATAAGTAGTCGGTCGATGCACTGGAGCTTCTTGTAACCACCATACGGCACTCCTCCGCCGCCGTTGGCCCAACTCAGCGGGTTAGGGGCGTGAAGGAACCTGTGAGCCCTTAACGAGGCGCTGAATGAAGATCTCATTAGGACGACCACAGCGGACCTTAATCAGTAATTACAAACTGTGATCTGTGCAAGTGTGTGTGAGTGTGTGTGAGTGTGTGTGCGAGTGTGTGAGTGTGTGTGAGTGTGTGTGTGTGAGTGTGTGTGAGTGTGTGTGAGTGTGTGTGAGTGTGTGAGAGTGTGTGTCGAGCTAAAACACACCAGGAGCCTTCGAGTGTCTGAGTGTAGTCGGTAACACGCTGCGCCGCTCGAGGGGCCTCTCCACTCTGAGACTCATCCAAGGGCTCTCACAGCGATCCTCGGAGCAATCGGGACCCCTCACCCCGTGCTACCCCCCGCCGGCCCCCCGCCCCGCTGTCACACTTCTGTCGACACGCTATGCTCTGCCACTTTGCCGTTTGAATGAACTCTACTGCAGAAGCTCGATTTACACAGGCTTTTTATCACAAGATGTTTACTTAATTATACTCTTTAGATCGGTGGAGTCAAACAGAGGTGACACAAAGAGCCACACTATTAAATATGAATCACATCAGGCTGAATAAGACTGTAATCGACTGGCCTTGATTCAATTGGACAATATGTTTGAATGAGTGCTAAGGCAAAGACCTCCTTTTAGCTTTTGCAGTGTATTTCTGGGCTATACATTTGATCAAAGCAACTTATCAATTGACTAATCTCCATTAAAAAGAGCAATTAAGTTTCAAATTAAGTTTGAAAATAAGCTAAATAGAATAGTCCTCCTGATAAAGGCAACTTTTGGGATGGCTTTTGTGGAATGAAATAAAGTTGTTGCAAAGGGAAACACTGGAAAAAACAAATGTAAATGGCTTTTGTGAAATGAAATGTGTTAATATGTTATCCGTTTTGCATTTGAAAAGTTGTCCCTAACAATTACCAATAACTAAACAGGGCAGGTCTAGCATATTAAAAACCAAAATATGTTGGATTTGTTGGAAAACAAACCTCATACCTTTTCATTTTCTCACTAAAGAATAAAGTTGTGTGTTTTTGGCAACAACTGCTGTGGGTTATTGGCTCTGTTTATATAATGTGCACCCAGTGTTTTAACGGGAGTCTATATACTCCAAAACAGTTTGGAGAAGCAGACAGGAGCTATGTCCCAGACTTGTGTTGCTAATGGGGCCCGTGAAAACACACTCATTTACTTGTGTGTAAGGTATTCAGGTGATATTTGATTGTATTGTTGATGATTGTATTCACAGTGGATAGCACGAGCTGGTTGCTGATATTGGCCTTACCACAATAAAATAACGGTTACATCTGGGCTTTTCTGCTATTACTGCAGAGTAAAACAATAGTTTTCAGATTGCATAAATGGATAGAGTTGTCACATAGTAAAAACCAGGCTGTAAACATGATTTTTACACTTGTAAAGTTGCCATTAGATTTCTCCTTATATTTCTGCTTTTGGAGCCTGCCCTCTGGTGGATGGCGGTATATATATGTATAGGGGCGCCCTTACTCGAGAGCTGTATAAGATATCCCATGAGAGCCTGGTTATTTTTCATCATAAGACTGTTATTTATTCTGTTTGCTTTTCATACAACCCCTAAACCTTGCATTCCAAAAGTTTCTCAGCAGCATATATTGTGGAAGTATCCTTACAATTTGAAATGGACTTCAAAGTGCTGGGTATTAAAAGGTAAATGTTTAAAATCAAAACTTTCTGGCCTTATTTACACCACTACTTTTTAGTTTAGTCTCCGTGGCTCCTGTCCGTTTTTCCTTAGTCTTGTTGTCAGCAGTGAATGATTCTGGAAGATGGAGTCAGGCTGTAGTAGATAACTGTAAAACATTCATTAAGGGTTGCAGGCCTGACGCAAACTTCTGCCGAAAAAAGCAGAAAAACCAAGAGTAAAATATGTAAAACGCAGCAGCACTGGTCAGTCGTGGTGGGAACATGAATAAAACATGATAAATCGTCTGAAACATTCAAACCCCCCTCTGTGCTCAGAGCTGCCCAGTAGAAGCTCCTATAGAAGTTTGTGGTTGTATCCATCTGACGGTTGGATTTATGAATGATGTCAACATGTGAAAAAGCTGTCTCCAGCAGTTTTGTGACTATTTTACAATTCCACAGGACGGAAAAAAAGTCAACCTTAGTTCAAGTTTTGTACAGGCCATAATTAACAACTTATTACACAGAAATGATATGAGCAAAGATAAATTATATACCTCACATTTTCAGACCTATTTGTAAGAACCTTTGATGAATAGGAACCATGTTGGAGCAGTGGAAGGACTCAAAAACTACTTTTTTGTGGATGGCCAAATGATTTTATGCAAAAGGAAAAATGATTTCATTATTTAAGCCAATCATCTCAATTGCAAATTCCTTTTCAGCAAATGCGGCCCTCTGATTGGCTCACTGCTTTCCTCTGAGCCTTTTAAAATCATTTCCAGTTAAAGACAACTGCGTCCTTTCACACAGAGTAGATTTGAGACTTTCCTACTAAATAAATTAAATTACGATGACACTATATTTTCTTTCCACTTTAAGCCCCCCTTGTGTGGAAACGCCAAACAAGAGAGACCATCTTTGATTAGCTCCAGTATCTCTAAGCTCTTCACAGGCTTGTAATTACTCCACAGCAGCAGCGGCAGCCTTTGGGGCACATTCAGATGGAAAAGTGGCAGCTCAGTGTGACAGTGTGTGGTGGAGGGCAGAGGTCCAGAGCGCTCTCAGTATCACTGTAAAAGCCAGTCCACAAAATATTGTGAATAGATGAATGTATAAACTGAAATTTAGAGCAAAATATGACACCTTTTTAATACAAAGAAAGCAAGTTGGGGCAATGAATGGGACAAAAATGTGAATAAGATGTTGCTTTTAAATGGCAAAAGGCCACAGACTCACAAAACTTTAAGTATTATGATTTTTAGCTTAGATTTTTTTAAGTAATTCCTTATTTATTTAGTATTTAATTTACAGTTTAGAAAGGCTGGCAGTGGCCCAGATTTGTGTGCAGACTATGAAAGACTTTGAGAAGTCTGCATCCTGATCTTAGCCTCCATATTATTGCCACTGTATTTAGTTTGACATATCACACAGTTTTAACTAAGCCCCACCTACTTTTTGGTCCAATAACATGAGCTGTGAAAGATAAAGATTACTTTTGAGTAAAGTAAAAAATATCCAATAATATTGTAGCCCATTTTTCATCTCACTTCTTCTTTACTCAGCACTGCACTTTAGTGAGAAAAGAACTCCAACTTTAAACTCAGCTTTACTGTTAACATCTTCTTCTACTGACAATTTATTTAACCTCATAACTGCCATAAAACGACAACTAGGTATGATTTATTTTAAAGTAACAAACCTTTAATTTAGTTCTTACCGATCCCAAGCACAGATACAAATACCAAATATTCATAACATTTACAAGAAGATATTTTATTGTCATGTAATGATTGTGGCTGGTATCAGCAGACTTTTTAGACTACTCCAAAATGTTTTTTTCCTTTGGTTTCAAATTTTATACACCTTTTATTGGAATGATTTTTCGGAAAAACATACAACAACTTTTCATTTCATTTTCATTTTGAGGTTGTTTTGTTGTTGCAACCACTTTTTCTGAATTGTTTTCTCATAAAAAGCCATTAAATGCTACAACACAGGAAGTAATGTTCATGTAAATACATGCTTAGTATTTTTTCCTGTTTATTTTACTCATTCAGACATCAGGAAGTGTTACCAAGAATCATTAAACTTGGAAGCTATGGTTGATTAAACATAATAAATCAACTGAAACATGCAAATGCTGCTCTGTGCTCCCACAGCTCTCTGGCAGAGGCCCGGGTTGGTATCATTTCCATCTGATTATTGAATTTGTTGCAGTCTATAGATGTAGCCGCAGCCCTTTTTTCGGTGACGTCAGCCCCTCATTTCTCATCCTGCCTCTGGAGACCCCTCCCAATGAAGCTATTGTTTATGGTTGTTGCTGATGCAGCGGATTCTGGATGTGTGTAGGAGCGGGACGGAGCGGGACGGAGGGAGGGACAGGGGTAGTGAGGTGAGATCAGCGATGAGCAGTGAGCAGTCCCATGCGCCATGTGGAAATCCACCAAGACGACTTCCTCTGAAACTAATTAATCGACGCCACAAGCCCATTACGCTCGGTTAAAACAATTAGCATCTGCGCATCGCGTGGGGGAAGCGTTGTCATGTGAGCCGCGAGGACGGGGCGTCACGCAGGGATATAAATGTCTGAGCCCGTCCCGTTCGAGTCAATGAACCCTCCGGCGCCATATGAGCCAGATGTGTGGATGGGACGTATGGAAGTGCTGCTGCAGGGTTCACGGTCTACTGTGAGCATTTGGCAGGACAATTTCAGTGACAACAGTAGAATAGACTGTAAGAACAACAAAAGGAAAAGCACAGTTGCACTTTAATTTAGAAAGAAGATATAGATTTGTGATAAAATAAAGAATAAACAACTGTATAATCACATCACTTTTGCATCGTTTGAGGCTCACAGATTTGACAGTGATGAGAGTAATGTAGAAAAGGATGACGTGACACTATTCTGTGAATTAATATACATTACAGCAAGAAGGTGCTTGGCAGACAACCAAAGTTTGGAGGAACTACTGGTGAGCAAAGAGTAGAGTCATGTTCTCCATCTAATAATTGTGCTTATATTATTAAAATGGAATGTCATAAGAAGCCCATTCAGAGAGTTTAAGGAAAAGAAGTGATTGAATTGTGATAAAAAAAAAATGTAAATAAATGTACATTCATCCACTACTGTTGTTGAATCTGTAACACGTCTGACCCAGTCCCTCTGCTTAACAACAAACAGAGACTCCATTTCCTGGTATCCCGTCCGCTTGTGTCCAATCAGAAGAAATAACTTCTTACGAAGGCTGTGTGCTGTGGGTTCAAAGGATAAAGAAGCCGGTGAAAAGTAGCAGCAGGTGTAGAGCTGGATCTGACTGTATACACTACATTAGCCACATGGATGTTTCTTAGCTCAGTAGATTATGTCTTCAGAGGTTTATTTTACTGGACAGGTCTCTATTACTTCTCGGGCAAATGACAAATGCAATCATCACTGCAATACCTGACAAAAAGTTACAGCCGCAATCACTCGGCCACTTACTGCTCATTTGAGGAGAACAATGAGATTTATTTTGGAACAAGAGACCACAAGGATTAGTGCCATTAAAAAGATAAATTGTATTAAATACGTTCCCTATAAAGACAAACTTATGAAGAAAAAACATTGCACTCTTAAGAGTTTTGTAAAATGCAACACTTGTGTCGACACATTTTACATTTTCTCCCATTTCCAAAACTTTTCCAAAAGTGTAAAACTGTGATCCAAGTTTTCCATGATACTTTTGGATCCATGCGAGCCTCAGAAGTGCAGAGGCCTTTTAGACACAGCCTCTTTAAGTGAGAGTGGAGAAGTCAGCACATTAGCCTATAAAGTGCTGTTTTGGATGGGATGGGGTACTTTGCTGTAGTGGCTTTATTACCTGCAGTGGATGGCCGTCAGATGCCTAGGCAAATGCATCGCAGTCAAAGTGCATTTTAAATACAAAACCACTTAAAAAAAGCAAACTCAGCTTTACTTTGTGATGGCTCTTTGCAGTGAATCTCATTCCCAAGATGTAATATAGTGACGTTTGGTCATTGGCCCATCGTGTCCTCTATTGACTCTGATGGAGCTTCCTATAGTTTCCTATAGTTCATGTTCTCTCTTTCTATTTAAAATCAAGAAAGCATCATTTAAAACAGTATCTGTGCTTTTAATTATAACTATTCCCCTCATAAACAAAATGTCTAAACCTAAGTATTGGCAGAAAATGAGAACTCTGGTTCTCCTTTTTCATCTGAAACCCTTAACTTTCCAAACAGTAAGATCTGACCAGAGTGGCTGAGAAAACATTATAAATATGATTGATATTTTCCTATAACTGTCTCCATTTACTCATGTTATATTGGCTTCACATCTTAACATTTAAAGATCAAGGAAACTCCAGCACTCACTAACTCTCACAGCGATGTACTTCTCCTTTGGTAGCTTCAGAGTTTGAATTCTCTTTTGGCAACAATGTAAAAATCTAAACCTTAGAAACTAAAGCATGATTTATAAAAATGTTTATTTATGTTTTATTCTTATTTACAGCTGCCATCTTTCATCTGAATCAAAACCAAGAAAACTTTTAGCAATGGTAAACAAACTGAGCAGCCCTTTACTTAACGTGGTTCTAACATTAGGCTTCGTGGAATAATGGGGGATATACTTCACTAAATACTAATATCCCTTGTTGTAACCAGTAGACCATGTTTTACAAAACTGAGTCCAATCAGACAAACCTTTGGCCCAATAAAAAAAGTGGTTTCACTCAAAAATAAACCAAATTTACACAAAATCTAATTTTCCATTGGAGAAAACATTTAATTGGAACTAGTCGTGGTGTTGTCTTTGAATTTAGGTTTAGTATTAATGCTATCATATTAATAATACATCTTTCGGGAAACATAAGGGAAGGTCATCTGGTCTATTACAAAAAACAAACTAGATTAAATGAACAGAACAGGGTATAATTGTGCAATCTTTTACAGTCACACTAGAGATCAATGTGAGTCCAGTGTTGGGTCCCCACTGCCACCTACTGTCAGTGACACCTCTCCAGTGAATAAGTGCCCCATAGACACTCACTCGAAACAATCAGAACCGACCCTTTAAGTGGCTGGGGACATATGCTTTTCTTTAACCCATAGAGCCCATTCTACTCGGGTCCAAGCAGATAATAGCCAGCTCCTCCTAACCCCTATTAGTGGCTCAGTCAAACGATCCATCCATTCCCACTGAGTGCCGACCACATGGATAGCCCATTTCTTCCCCGTTGTGCCCAAATGAAGGCGATGCGGACCGCTTGACAGGGTAATTACTTTTAATGAAATAATACGGCCATTGTAGACAGCAATTAAAAGTGGCTCTCACTATACTCATTAGAGGAACTTACAGTTTGCTCTCATTCCTCTGTTTTCTAATGATCCGGAGGCAGGCCTGTTAAATCGAAAGGCTGAAGCGTGGTAACCCCCGGGGACTGGCCCTTAAGGTCTTGTTGACTGTGAGAGCTCACAAACAAAGACAGAATAAAGAATGGACAGGACACAGAGACGAATGAAAGGGTAGAGAGGGGAGTTGAGGCACTACATTCACAGTTTCCGGACCTTGAGTTTTCCCCAAAGGCAGCTAAAGGTGGCTCACATCTCGAGACATCAAAACACAACGCTTTTTGCCATTTCAGCCAATGCAGAAGCTAAATCATGTGGCTTTATGTAATGTAACGGCAATCTACTGACAAAGAGGCGAAAAATATAAGGACATTTTTTTAATGTGTTGACTGCCATTGCTGTTTCTTGAGCAATCTTTTATCAAATTATGTGGAATGAAAAAGCTGTTGAGATTATTATTAGGCAGTGCTAGGGTTGTGGCCGTCGGGAAGAAGGAGTTCCTGTGGCGTTCCGTCCTGGAGCTCACAGATCTCAGACGTCCACTGACTGCAGTTCCGTTCTTGGTTAAAGATAAACCACGACCACATATGACTCTCTTGGTACACAACAGGTCTCAGTCCCACTGCAACAGTCCCACACCCTGACACAGCTCTTCTCTTTAACTGTAACATGCACAGCCCCATTTCCTCCCTGACTCCTCCCACTTGAGGAAGAACGTTATTGTTTAACCAGGACTCAGTGAAAAGTAAAAGTTGTTCCTTACAAGAGCCTCCAGTTCAGTCCCACTTGTCAAGGATTTCACATTTCTTATTAAAATCCTTGTCAAAAACAGCTTGTACATCCACCTCCTGTTCCTCTTTTGCTCTCCAGATCTGCAGCCTCTGTATCTGTGTTCTTATGTCTCTGGAGCCAGATGACCAACACCAAAGTAGATCCAGCAGATATACTCGTGAAAAATGTTTAAAATCACCAACCAGTAGAACAAAAATGATCAAAATGTGAAGAGCTCCTGACATTTGCTACTTTCATGGCCGGCACATCATTCAGTTTATATTAGCAGTATATTAGTCAACCTGAAGTAGTTCTGAATGATCAGACACATTCATTTAAATATCCTCAAGCACTTTCTGAAGATAAAAAACAAAACATTATAAATATTTCCAGGGATTTAATCAACAATTTTTCAGCTGTTGTCAAAGCAAGTGACAAAGTGGAGAGATGTAATAAAAGAAGCTGTATTGATTTTGTGTGATGCCATTGGTAAAAAGAAAAAAAAAGAAAAAAAGATGAGTTTTGTGATGCCACCAGAGAACTTTTGTCGAGCGAACAAATGCAAATCGACCACCATTATCTCCACAAAAGTAGCATGTCCATATTGTCTTAATGTTTTTTCCTTTCTCCACAGTCAGTGACACTCTTCTAACTCCTATCTTTTTTTCTTGTCTTGTCTTTTCTCTCCGCAGCAATTTGGGAAGATTTTAGATGTGGAGATTATCTTTAATGAGCGAGGATCGAAGGTAAGTGAACTAGAACGCCAGCTGCTTCATTACCATGTCCTTCTACTGTTTCCTAATGACGGCATTAGCACGGTGTGTACATTGGCGGAGAATCGTGGTCTCTAAGCCCGGTCCTGGAGAGACGCAGCCATTCGCCATGACTCTTTCTCTCCCTCATTTGCTCTTCTTCCTCTTTCTTTCCTTTTATTTTTGTTGTTGCTCCAGAATCATTAGCCCTGTCAATCAATCTGTTATTGAGCGGTTTTACAATTCACTTAATTCATCAGCCGGACACGGAATCTGACGGAAGTAAAACCAGGAAAAACTACGTAACAATCTCTGAAGCCTCAATTTGTTTTAAGAAAGTGTCAGGGTTTTATCAAGGTTTAGTGCTTTGTTGGAACGTCTAAGCTCTATATTAAAGCTGTTTTTAAAGACAATGTTTGCACCAACCTCAGATCAGACTTGTTCGTGATAAAGTCACAATACGTTAATTCTTGTTTACTGTTTAAAGACTGTTTTAAAAGCCAGGATATGTATTTAAGCAGATTCCTGGGAGGGGCGTTCACACTGGCCTCAAAGATGGCCCACATTTCACTAAGGTCACTAAGAACTGTTGCTGAATCTGTTTTACAGCTAGTCCATGTTTTAAAGCATTCAGATACAGCTGCATTCTCACAGGACAAACTTAAAAACGACAAAAAAAACGCCCCAATTTCATTTAAAAACTATAACTTTTGCTGTATTATAAAATTGTGTCCACACTACTCAAAAGTCCTGTTTGTTATGAGGCTAAAAGGTAATTACACATTTTAAAAACACTGGGACATCCTTGTATAGACACCAAACATAACTACAGTATTTCATAGGATTTACACATTTATTATGGCCTTTATAGTTTTCTAAGGCTGCATTCACACTGGTGATAAAAGTGGACCAGATCATATTTGTTTAAGTCAAATTCAAACCACAAGGAAAATTCATCCTCTTTTTTGTTTTAAATCCTTAACTTTCCACTAACAGGTCATTAAAGCTTAAAAGCAATACCGCTCCAACATCAGTGACTTACGGTTATGTTGTAATAAGTTAAGATTCATCAGACTAGGACCTGTTTTCAGCAGTTTCCATAGGCTATGTTCACACTAGCCTCAAAAGCACCTCAGATTTCAGATGTGCTCCAGTCATTTGTTCAGACCAAACCTCATGAGTGCCATCTTTTCAAATCATTTACATCACTTCAATGTGTTTTTCCTCAGATTCAGATGTTATTTGTAGCAAAGTGTGACTAGACCACTTTAGACCTATATTCTTATTCTGAATGAACAGACAAACTGAGTCGTTATTGTGAGATGAATACTGTATACCAGCAGGAACATCAAGTTTGTTCACTTTGAAGCAGAATTATTTTAAAGCAGTGATTTACACATACTGTTGTTTTATATTGGTCGATTGAGAAATGCAATGAAAAGACCAAAACAAACCATTAGTGCGTCACTATTCCTGACTTTTTAACCCCGACTGTGACACTCAGCCCGAGAAATCCTTTATAAACACCTCCCACTGTT
The DNA here is from genome assembly GCA_024349245.1 of Neodontobutis hainanensis. NCBI lineage: Eukaryota > Metazoa > Chordata > Actinopteri > Gobiiformes > Odontobutidae > Neodontobutis > Neodontobutis hainanensis. The sequence goes on from JALDNG010000029.1 coordinate 4,078,459, forward strand.
AGGCCTTTACCTCAGAAATGTATAAAACACAAAAGATGGACATAAATTGGACAGTGGTTGAAGGCGATAGATGAGAAAGATGATTTTGGGGCAGAACACAGTGGGACTCGCAGCAAATGAATTATTGTGTGTTTGTTGAATGTAAACTTTGGTAAAGACACATTAGTGATACTTTTGTTGTGAGTCCATGTTAAAAATAAGATCATAATACAGGGTTTCATGAGGACGTCTGCTTCTTGTTTTTATTGTAGTGTCCAAATGTTTCCATAAAAATGTTGATACAAACTTTAAAAACTCATATTGGTTTTAAAGTCTTTTTACAACTTCAGGGTGTGAACACAAAGCCTAATAAGTGGTGTGTAAAAAATAATGTGAAGCTTGTTTAGATGAAAGCCCCACAGCCACAATCGGAAGGATCAGTTTTCTTAAATTCATTCATTCATTTAACCTGGTTTAAATCTGTTCATCGCTGCCTTTCTCCTAGTTTAGGTGCAGTTTAGGTTGAGTTTTTTTATGTTAATTCTTACATTAGTCATTGGTTAAGACCTGATTTTGTCATCTCCACTCTTGCATGTTGACTGTCTTGTTTGGCTCTAGTTTTGGATTTTCTCATTTAGACTTAAAACTACAAAGTAAAATCATTAACTAGCCATTAACTGGTTTATTACTAGATTTAGTTTTGTAGGGCTTTAGTCCTTAATCAGTTTTAGTTTCTTTTTTTTTCTTTATTCCCTTCTAAGTTTTGCATTGATTCCAGTCCAGAATCTCATCACAGACTAGTGTCACATGGTTTAGTTTGGGTTTTGTCTTGTTCAAACCTTTTTAGTGTAATTTAGGTTGGATTTATCCCTAAAGTCCATCTGACCAATCAGAGCAGAGCTTTAGAGGGAGGGACTTAAAGATATGGACACAGGATTTTGCTAGCTTCTGCAAAAAAGGTCAGTCGAGAAAAAAAATGTAAATATAAATCTATTCTAGTCGACTTATTAAATCCATAAAGAAGCTGAAAATAAAAGGGGAGCCCACAGTCCATAGTTTTATGAAGATATAAAGCAAGAAGCTGTTTCAAACTGTGACCAAACATTACAAAACTTAAACACCAGCAGTCCTTTTTCAAAGTTTAAATATTTAACATCTTGCCTCTCTGTGATTATTACCTGTGACTGTGAGAAATCTCTCTATTCGATTCACAAACAAAGCTTTTGTTTTGGTCTTTTCATGGGATTTGTCGACAAGAGACAAGTCTATATCGTAATATCACCAGCGTCACTAAGAAATATATATATATATATATATACCGTAATATTACAAGCATCAGTCTTTAAGATGCTATTGCCCAGGAAATCTTACAAAATGGATACAAATCAAATTCTACCTCTTCAAATCTAATTCCACAGGTTTTCATTGCACATTTTTGATTGTATATATGTACCTCAGGGGAAATTTCTCCGGATCGGTCTCGAATACCAACAAGAGATGTGGTGTGCGCTGTTCGCCGCAGTCTCCAGAGCTTATGGGGACAGTGAAGGGACGAGGGAAGAGTCCTGGGCTGAAGTCGCACTGCTGTGAATTAGACTCGAGAAAGACGACTGTAGGAAAGGGTTCAAGGACAGAAATATAATCTGGTAACACTTTATAATTATTACACAGTAATAAACAGTAGTAAAGCATTAATACAATTTTAAATTGACGAATAAACTATTTTTAGATGCTGAATTATTATAAGTATTCTATACATAAGCTCATTATTAAAGACTAAAACTCTAAAAATGTTATTAACTTGATAAAAAGACAAAGTGAAAAAAAAACTAACATAACGTTTTTAATGTATTTATGTTGCAAACACAAGTGCTGTCCTTTTGGTCCTCTTCAGTAAATAATCTAGTAGTCTTTCTGGTAAAAGAAGAACCAAAGTCAGCAAAGAAGGTGAAATTATTTTTAAAAAGCCTTTATTTAAAAATGGCTTCATTCTCTAGTACAAATAAACTCTTCTTCTGATCTAATATATAAATGTGAACTATTCAAAAAGATCACATTTACATGATTTGGCCTGAGTTGAGGTCAATAAATTGGATCTGACCACTTTTTATGGTCAGTGTGAACATAACCGTTGTTCTGATATTTACTTTAGTGAAACAGAGCAGGCCTTCATTATAATAAAAAAAAATAAAATCTGCAAATTGTTACTTGTGCTTTAATAAATAGAGACCATTCATATTGACTAAATGATTTTAACATGTTATACTAAAGCATTTTTATTTTTGTGTTGATTACAGACACATACTAATGATTACTTTTCCCTTTAATGGAGACTATTTGTCTTTAGGCTAAAACATCTTGAACCTGTTAGTTAAGATAACTAATGCTGAATGCAGGCATGAACTGCTACTTTTACTCATCGGTAGTGGTTTATGAAGCGCTAATTGCACTGACTAATAGTGTTCACACCTTAGTAAAAGTAGTTACCAATATGTTAAACAATAATAGAAAGTCAGGTTTTATTGCCCAACAGTTTAAATGTATAAATGCATAAAGTGTAACCAACCTATGCCTTTGAAGATCCTAATTATCTGCTGACTAATGCTTTTTACATTGCAATAATAAGAGTTTATTTAGTGTTTTTTGTAATATGTGGAGCTAGACCTATTATAACTAATGCATAAACTGTTGTGTTTGTCTAAGATAGTTTAATAGCATTGCCTACTTACTTATTACATCACTTTAGAATAAATAGTTACCAATAAGTTACATATTAAAAGAGAAAACTCATGTTTGAATGTATTTCATCCAATAACCTCTAAAACAATTAACGAGGTAAAGAAAGTAATGCTAAACTGTTACTTACCTTTACCTTTTAGTGGATGTCTTTGAAGCTCCTAATTATTTCCTGAATAATGCTCATCACGCTGCAGTAACAGAGCCCATTCATACACCGGCTTTAAACATGTTTTGCTAATACTATTTGTAAGTAGACTTCTAACTAATGCTTATTACATGCACAAACTTACTTTTACTCATTAGTGGAGGTGTATGAGTCTCTAATTATCTGCTGACTAATGCTTATTACAAGCACTTTGGTCTAAACTGTTGCCTATATTTCTCACAGTGGGAGAGCTGAACTCATACGTTAGACTACACAATCTAATTCGGTTCATCTGGCGGTATCTAAATACGTACGGCCGTTGTGAATCCTCGTTTATTCCCCTCCCTGAACAAACGTGCACTCAGCAGATTGTGCTCCATCGCTCTCCCCCTCTTTCTTTTTCTCCGTTGCCGCAGCTGGGTTTGCTGCAGTATCCGTCTCCTAACCACCTACCATGGACAGGTGAGGCCCGCGGCGCCGTGAACAGCCGAGTGCTACTCATCCAGCTGTTCATTTAATAGAGTGTACTAAGCTCCACGGCGCTCCATTCATAACGCAGACAGGCTCCGCAGCCAGCCCGTTCAGCCATGAATACTATTGATTCCCATTCATACCTGGGAGTGTTCGGGCTCATACTCAAGCAATACTGGCACCAAAATTATATCTATGTATGTAACTTCTCCTGAAACATGGTTATGAGAATTTAAATTGGTTTAAATTGAGTAATGCGTCAACAAAATTTATAATAAATATTCCCATCTGACAAAATGAAGAATATAGGAATATATTTTAAGGTAGAAACATGCCTGTTTGCAAAGAATCTAAGACCAGGGTTTGACTCCTTCATGAAGTTAGTTCATAAATGTTCCCACTGCCTAACCCAGCTCTATGTTCTCTTCTCAAATCTGAGCAGGTTCTGTTGGGTAATCCAGCTCCGAGACGCACACAGAGATAAAAAAAAATACTTGTGTTACATAGGGCAGACCCTTAAGAACCAACCAGAAAGACCATTCAAACCAATGTTTTCCCATGGACTGTAAGTGATTAGATATTGAAATGTCCAGTCCATAGAAACAATGTTACTTGGTAGAGTTCAGATGTTTGCAAAGTCTGGTTTTAGTTGGACTTAAACCAAGGGGACCATTGGTTTCTAGTGAAAAAGTCAACTCTTGTAAAAACACTGGTCCAGCTCCTGGGACCTCAGTGCAGTGTACAGTCATGAGTGAATTTTGTGAATCTTGTTACAAAACAAGGAAACTCCGCGAGTTTTGAATGATACAGCAAAACACGGACGCCTACACTTTTCCTACCCACCACCTCCTTTTCCAAACGCCAGACAAGATTGAGCATCGGATAAACCTGCCTCCTTCGCCTTAACAAGCATTTATTGTTTGTGCCCTACAAAGCCATTACCCATGATGCCTCTGTCCTCTCCTTCCCCAACGCCTTGACTCGGTACTATATAATGAACCTACCAGGCCATTAATAAACAATCTATTTCCTATGAAGCTTTGGCAATTTGCATTCAATATGTTTGTCTCCTTTGAAAAATGGTGGCTCCGCGCTCCCCTCTTGTAAGCTAATTATTTGTGCATGATAAAAAACAAAGATAGGACGGAAAGGGCTAAACCGCAGTCGGGTGAATGTCCAAAGGATTAATTTTGGCCTCAATTCTCTTTTTTTTTAAATGTATTTCTTTATCTGCCGTTCCCTAAGGACAGGTCCCGTGTTAGTTATGCTCAAAATAGCAGACCCTGTGTATGCATACGAGATCGCAGCCGCTCGCCATCTTTCAAACGTATTACATCCTCAAGCAATTATATTCCAGCGCCGGCCACTTCCCTCCATCCAAACCTTTTTTTTTATCTCCACATGATGTGTATATATAGCAACCAAAGGAATGAGACTTGTTTGGCCAGCATATCTTAATGCCTCAGCTAGAGAGGTCCAGCATCCCAGTCCACATAACTCAAGGAAGTGACAAAGCCCCCGAGGGAGCAAGTGTAGACGCAGAGTTCACAGGCTCAGGAGGAGGGAGGAACAAAAGGGGGGGAGAAGGGGCATTGAAATGAGAGGTTGGTGGGATGTATTTTGGTCAAGTCAATATCCACTATCACATGCATCTGCACTCGCTGCCTTTTGAATCAATAAAGCGAGATTACACGGACGATATTTCTCCAGCTCGACCAGAATTAACTGTTCCCACGGACCCCGGTGCTGCTCCGCTAATGGGAATAATCGTCCAATCAGACAAGAAATGGATCATGTTTACACACTAATCTGGTTCTAGGATCAGAGGGAGTTTTCGGTTCAGCGTCGGCTGTAAAACCTTTGATAATCACTTCAGTTGTGTCACATTGTCGCCGAATAACCATATCTATGTAATAATACAATTATCTTCTTTTATTCTGTGTACGTTTCAGGTTTGGAGGTTTAGGCATTAAAAAATTCAACAGAGTGGCAGCATTTTGTCTCATGTCCACAGTAATGCTTTAATGTATTTTATCAAATAAAACAAATTCTAAAGCAGATGGACTGTTTAGAAATTGTCATTTCTTTTGCAGTGAAAATAGTCTATTAATCAGCTAAAGATAAGTAAAAAGTATTACAAATAGCAACATACGTTAAAACTATTGCACCTAACTAATACGACTCTCACATCAGGAGTCACACTGTCCTTGCAGAGCTAACGACTAAGACCAGAACATACTCGTCCAATCAGACTTAGTTTCAGGTTAAGCCCCTCCCTCTGGAGATAAATCTTAACAGTTGAACTCAGAATTGATGAAGTCTCTTGGAATTAGAGACAAAACGTGTTCACATTGAAGACTAAGTCCAGATGCCTTTGCTTTAGCTTTTCCTTTAAGGTGACCTGGATGACTGAGAACCTTCACAGACACGTGAAGAAGAGTGTAAAATTAAACTCAGATAACATTTCAGTGTCATCTCAGTTCTGATCCATCTTTCTTTGGCAGAACCCTGTCCTATCACATAATACAAATATATATATTTTTGTGGTAAATATGTGACAATGTCCATTTTTAAACCTAATGTCCTCTGTCACATTATTTCCTGATTTGCTGATTGTTCTTATTATTAGTGTGGTTTTAGTGCAAATGCAGTCTTTTTCTTTCCATAAATTGCATTTGTCTTTGAATTGTCACACATTTCAACGGGAGAACACCTTTCCCACTTTGTGTGTTGTGTTCAAAGGTTGTCGTTAGCCGTTTCTCAAAGTCGAGCACGGTAATTATCCGACTGTTACTGCAGCTAATACAGTGTTTTGCATCCATAACCGTGCCGTTTAATTGCGGGCAGGTTTGTTGGCGTTGTGTAGTGCTAGCGAGTCGGGGTCGTGTCACCGTTATGCCTCTTTCTCTCGTGTTTGCTGTTTTCCTGACGCCTCACTAACTGCCTCTAATTAATCTAGCTGCTTACAACACCTGCCTCCTCACTTCTGACCTCTGCTTATCTCTTTGTCTGTCTGTCCATCCTCTTTTTCTCCCACTGCTGCTGCTGTCTAAACCTGCTCAGGGCTTTGGGTTTGTAACTTTTGAAACAAGCACAGATGCTGATCGTGCACGGGAGAAACTAAATGGTACAATCGTAGAGGGACGCAAAATAGAGGTGCTTTCAACTTTCTCTACTTTACTGCCTGCTTTTCTTTTTAAAATCACAAACACAGACAGGATTTGTCCCACCTTTTCTCTTTGGACCCTGTGGGACTTTAGTTTGAAAACACGAATGAAGAGTGGTCATTTGAGATACAAGGTCTGCTTTTCGGTTTGTTTCATTGTTATATTTAGTTTAACTTCTTATTAAACCTTGTTAGATAACTACCTTTTTCTATTACTATGCTATTACCAAAATAATATAAAGTTCTTTTTGTTTATATACAGTATATATACTTGGACAATATTTAATTTGGTTGTAAAAAATGGGCTTAAAGTGGTTCATTCAAATTATTTTTTATGTAAAGTACATAAAAAAGAAACTATAAAGTCTGAAAAAGTCTGAAAATCTACCACAACAGCAAACTTTAGTGCTGCTGTTGGTTAAATCTAAGAAGTATTTTACTTTACAAATGATTAAACGCTCCACAAACTAGATCTAGTTTCTTCCTGAAAATCTCCATTTATTAAGAAATATACACCATTATTTCTAACATGAATCTTTTGAGTAATCCTAATTATCTCTTTCGTAATTATTAGTATTTTATTACAAACCCCCGAGCTGTAATATGTGTATTTAACAAATAAAGCCATTGATTGTTGGCACTTGGTTTTAATGACTGGGACTTTAAAAAGATATCTACACAGGACTAAATGTGTCGAATAGTAAAGTTGGCTGCAAACAGCTCCAAACATATCAAACTAAAGCCTCACTGGCCACACACAGCCATCAGAAATGTTAAACCTGACCCATACTTCATTGGCCAGTGTGGCTAATAAAACGTATGCTTACAAAGATGACCACAATGAAGAGTTAATGTCTTTGATATGATGTCGCCTTTTTTATCCAAATGAGTCTGAAACCACTTTTTTAAACTTAGCGATAAAGACAGACCAGGTTTTCTCTCAGGTGACCACTGTCATGGTACTTTTTTTAAGTAAAGTCTCATGGGACCCACAGGAAACAGCATGATTTAGCCTCTGTATAAACTCCAACGTAAGCATGTGTGTGTTCGAGTGTGTGGCTCTCTGCGTTGCCTGACTGTACGTGTGCATGGACGCGTGCATGCATAATGGTGCGTATAACTTGTTCTGAGTAGAAAGCGCGATCCATACACGTCAACCCGGACGTGCCAGTTGTCCATCATTAGCTGACAATGTAGAATGAGTGCATGCCATCACCCGAACGTGCAGGAAAAAAAAAACAAGCCACATTCCCCTGTCACCATCGTTTAGTGTTGCCTGCTCTAATTCTGCTCCCGGACAAGCCCTCACTCAGTCAGTCCCATCAGGTCAATACGAGAAAATCAAAGCACTGTTGTTTTTCTTTCTTTGTTTATTCAAGCAATTACTGATTATATTTTGTGGGAGGATGCCTTTTATCTTATTCATATGTGTCAGTAATTGGTGCATGCCTTGGCTCCCATCTTTTGAGTAATTGTAACCCCTCTGTAAGAAATATGAAATGCAAATGCTCGTAAAAATCCCTTCTATTTGTTTATTCCTTTCTTATTTTATGGATTTGTTTTTGCCTGCTTGCATCGGAGCCCATTGTAAATATTCCATAACGGTGAATGTAAAGTTGACTGATCACAAAGCTGCGTTCTGTCGCTTCGAAAACAGGTGAACAATGCAACAGCAAGAGTGATGACAAACAAAAAGGTGGCCAACCCTTACACGAATGGTAAGTGACAGGTTTGAACATAAAATCATAGGTGATAAAGCTGTTTTTTCCGTGTTTTATGTGAGTATTATTTGTTTATTCATCAGGATGGAAGCTGAATCCAGTGGTCGGAGCTGTCTATGGCCCAGAACTTTATGCCGGTAAGAAGTTATAACACAGTAGTAGACCAGCACACAAAGATTTAATACAGTGTTCAAACCACTGTAGATTTTTTTCATCTTAGTGTGGACAGACAAACCTGAGACTTTTTAAACTGATAAACACTGGTGTTCGCTGCTTGGTTGTCTTCTCTGATTGACTGTCGGGTGAAACCCTAATACATGGGAATAGTTGAAATATTATTTCAGTGTCACAACATCCTTTTAGGACTGTAAATGCATTCCCTGTACGTTGGAAAGCTCAGTTACAAGTTTGCTGATATTGGTTTGTACAGATCATTTTAAAATGAGTAGGGGTGGCATTTGGACTAATTAGTAAGGATTCATCTAATGTCTGCATTATGGGTTGAGACAAGTCTGGCTGAAAATCTCTTGTGGTCATTGTGGCAAAACTTTGAAATTTAATGGAGCATCTTTTAGTGCAGCACAAAAAGCATATAGCTTATAATGAAGCTTGCCATTAGCTGATAACTTGTCAGATTTGAATTGTGTCTCCACTATGCATGTAAATAAACCAACTGCAATTGTCCAATCACAGTCTTTCACTTCCGATGCATTGGATGCCAGTGTGACAGAGATATGTAACGAGCCAAGATGGCTACCAGTGACGCTAGCTCGTTCAAATGACCCCTGCCCCGCAGGGGTTTTCTTTATTAGTTTATTGTTATACTTTTGATGACTAGCAAACAGAGGCAAGGCCAACAACAAAAGAACTTGCAAAAACTATTTGAGTTTATTTTAAGGAGATTAACCACTGCATTTTGTTGTAGAAATTTCCCAAATGTGCTTTGCTTTAAAGGCATTTGAATCATGCGGGAAGAGCAATGTAGCTTATATAAACCTGTGCTACTAAGTAAATTGTTCTCTGTACACACACAAAGGCCTTTTAAAAGAAAAGGTTTACCTCACAGGCTTTCTTTTGCCAGTTGGACATGAAACAGATTTTAAATTGTCCATAAATGTCTTGAATCTAACTTGAAGTAGGAGCCCTGTGTGTACAGGTACAGGGGTTTTGTGCTGCATCTTTCCTCAGTCCTCTATCAGCTGCAGCCAATCCCAATGTAGCCTGAGAATTTCTACAATCGGGTTCATCCTGAAGCTACTGAACATGAAATTCCCCTTGAATCAAAGTGAATCTGAGAGCGTCGGCCGATAAGCAGTGGATGATCCAAGCTGCTGTGAGTGGCTGAGGAGCCCTAGCCATTGTTTGCTCTGTGTGCAACTGTAACTCTGAAAAAAATGATTTCAAGAGCAAGCGCCCCTGCAACTCTTATCAGATTGTGGAGGCTGCTGCCGTGGATGGATTTGCCAAGTGCACCAGATTGACTTTTACAGAGCTAACCGAATAAGGGAGATTGAGTGAGCGATATTGTTGGCACCTACCCCGTCGAAGGCCGCTATTCCTTCTGCTCGCAGTAATGGAGGAACGAGATGAGCTCAGTGGGGTTTTCCCTATCTCTCCCTGCCTCGACATGCCAGCTTTATTGCTCTATGTTATATGAACCCTTTGCATTTTAATGAGGGGGAAATGGTACTATTTCATTTGGAAGAAGTGCTGAGCACATCGCACCGCTTTAACGGCTTTCCTTTCTGCTCATTAGACTAAAATCTGTTCATTCCCCGGACAGCTTTACGGCAAACCTCTAAATAACTGTCCATGACAGAAAGCAGTCATCTATCATTTTTATTTCATCCCCAACCCCTCGCCCCTCAGAGCCTCCTCCCCTGCCCTCATCCCCCTCCCACCACCACTTTCTTGTTTCCAACATCTTACCCTGATAATTACACTAAACATACACATAGACTGCCCTCAGTGCAGATTCAATCACAGCTTTTTCTCTGGATCCAAATATCTGTACATACATGCCTTTACATTAGATCAGCATGAAATAGTGCAGAAAACATGAGGCTATCTTTGTTTATTATATATGATTATACAAAAAGAAGCACAGCTCTGGTCACATTTAACCAGAGGAACACTTGGTGAATCACCTGTTGCCTTTTTTCCCCAAAAAAGTAAAAAAAAATGCCTGAAAACTAATGGACTGCAGTATTGTGTTGGTCCTCTATATTAACATTTTATCTCATAGATCAATTCTTCTCCAGTTAAACTCTGTCTGTAATACTTGTCTTCTCTGTGCCAGACTGAGCACTGCAGTTGCTGTCCACTCCATCTAGTGGTACAAACTGATACAACAGTTAGCTTTTCTTAATAAAACCACACTGACCTCTTTGTGATGCCTTTAAGCCCACTCTTTCTGAACACTACAGCAATCTTTCAGAATATATTAAACATATATTATTACATATAGCCCTTTTAAGAATGCAGAAACAGATAACCTATGTATAACACAGACACTAATACATGCCCCCGCTCTCATGCGCACTTTCTCCATTTTACACTCACGCACACACTTTTCCAAATCATCTCATAAATCAGAGGGAGTGTGGTCCACCACTCCAGGCAGCGGAAGCAGGAGGGGTAGGGTGATTTATTGGCTGCTAATTTTTCAAGTCGTCTTGACATGGCGCTGGAGTTTGCCAAGCCTAAACGACAACATATGCTTGCCAGCTGGGAAGACGAGAACGTAAATAAGATACTTTCTTTTTCAAAAACAAAACTGTCCTAATGAGCGCCGTGAGGCTCTTTGAAGAATATAAATAAGAGTAGTGACCATGCTTTGAGACGTCTCCCAAGTGGGGAAAAAAACTGCAAAACAATAATCAAGTGCCTGGGATTCATTCGAAAATCATCATAGCTACAGTTAATACACTTTCGGTGGGAGTAAAATGGGATATAAAGGCGATTAATCACTGTTTATCAGTCCTCATTTCTGTGCGGGAGATCAGTGAAATTGGGAGCCATAAATCCTGGCCGGGTGACAGCACACTTCGTCTCCATTCGTCCTGGCGCTACAGGTTTATTGTCCTCAAAACCTATTCAGGAGAATGACGGATGGGAGCCTCACGCCGGCTTCCCGCTCGTAACCTCTCCGCGGCGAGAACGGCTCCTCCTACTGATGCGGCAGGGAAGTGTGAAGGCTGGAAATCAGAGTGGTGCCGTTATTTTGGTCACTTTCTGAATTGAGTTAAAAGAAATGGTAAAAGTAAAATAAGTATTTGGTTTAGACCCATCTTTTATGCCTTAGTTCATATTAACATATCTTTACATTTACCACATTGTTGTAATATACCAGACAATACACTGTTACTGAAAGATATGAACATATTAAAGAAAAATGACAATGGATGAGGTAATCAGAAGGCTGCGTACGGAATAAAAGTATACATCAGTGTCAGTTTGAGGTCCAGTTTTTGAGATTGTAAGAAAATGTAGGAATTTCAATAGAAGTGCAGTCAAAGTAGAGCCACTGGTAAAGTTGTGATTTAGCGATTGTTTAGAGCTGGTTTAGTGCTTGATTTTGTGATTTTCTGACTGACTTTACATGGTACAGAATAGACACGGTACTCTAGGTGAACGTATAGAAAAGAAATAGGGATCTTTGACTTCAAGACATTTTGCTCTGACAATGCAGGAGGGAAGGAGGAAGGCTGTAAATGCACAAGAAAAGTAAGAAGCAGCAGTGTTGGTGTTATATCGGCTCTGCTACCTACATCGGCAAATGTTACGCTTCCCCAGAGCACAGCATTGGAAATAGAGGGGAGGAAAGTGATTGGGTTCCCACTCAAACGGAGCGATTGGTCATAAAAGCCAGTCCGGGCACAAATCATAGCGGAGACATTTGGAATGGGCTCTGACTCACGTGTTGGAAAACAAAGCCAGCATCTCTCCACATACATTTAAAGTTTGACTATAGCTGCTGTGATTTATGACGATTATGAATCAAATCAAGGGCTTGAGATGTATGTGCTTAACTAAGTTTTATTTAAAAAGACAATACGTTTAATGTTTGTTCCAGATTAGACATGTGGCATTTTTTTTCCCTTAAAGCAATGTTTTGTTTCAGTAAAATATGGAAATATTGTGCTGCAAAGCCATCTGATTCACTCAAAAACTGAATAAAAAGGATGCCCTTGTCCATAATGACTTTTTTACCAATATGCATCACTTAAAAATGTGCTCTACTAAGCTCTACTGAACAATGAGATTAGTTCTGGTTTCGCTCTTGTTTAATCCTCATTTTGTCCCAGTTTGAATTTGTGTCTAATCTTGGTATATGTCTGTTTTTAGGTCTGGTTAAGTCCTGGTTTTGGCCTGGTCTGGACCTGGCTAAGTCATGTGTTGTTTCATAAGAAGATATTTCATTTTATTTTTATTTTTTTTAAAAACCTTCTCATTTAAATTGACTGTAGAGGCTTACAGAGGCAACCCTGGAGAATTCAGACTCATTCTGCACATCAGGCTGTTGCTGATGCATTTATGGGTTAGAATGAATGTTATTTGAACCATTGAAACTTCCATAATGAACCTTTAAGTTATTTATGCTTTTGTCCTAGATTTGGTTTAGCGTCTACAGGAAACGCGCCTGACGATTCTAGTCTAACTGGTAAAAATGACAGCTTTGTAACAAATAGCTAAATGTCACTTGGCTAAATGTGCATGTGGTACTCACTGTCCTACTTCTCATCCTTCACTAATTGGCCAACTTTCCTGCATCATTCCTCGCGCTGACTGACTTTAACTGCGCAGACAGCTGCCACTTGGAAATCCCTTCGTGTGGCCGGTTGCCTCAGGCAGTCCAGACCCACCACTGCAGCTAATTCTCAGCCGACAGGTGATGAGGAGCTTTTCAGTGGGCTTTCTCCACTGCTGAGGTACACTTATTTTCCTAGGGACCGGTGCAAACCCAGCTGTGTAAATGACAGAAACCAAAGGCTAATTGCCATCTTAATAAATGTAGACAGATCCTCTCATTGTTGGAGTGTACGTTCGGGGGATAATTAAGCCCAGACTCTTGATTAGATTAAGCTGTTTTGAGTCCCCTGTGCGTGGATTAAGTGCTCATTGCTCCATGTATTTGAGTGGGAAGTATTAGAGAGATCAACCTTGTGGAAAATCCGATCTTTCTTTATGAGAGCCGGTTATGACCCCATTGCTTAGTAATAACTCTGCCCCCTGCCATTGGCCTTGCAACCATTCGACGATTGTCACTCTGTTTTATTCACATCTCCAGATTTAGCTCCATCTCCACTCAATGCCAACTACTATTATCTATAAGTCCTTTAATTAGTGTTAGCTCCAACTTTTGGCTTTTTCCTCAGCTTTACCTCCAGTGCAGTAACCAGTCACTCAAATCTTTTTTACAAATTCAGTTTCTATTTGTGAGCTGGTTATAAAGCCCAAAATACTTTTCCCTGTAATTTTGCCATTATCTAAACTATCATCTTTTTTTAATCTTATCTTATACTCGTGCCATTAAAATACACTCTGTTCCATCGCGTTGCCTGCAACACAATGGGCTCAAAGTTTGTTAGTTATTGTTTACATTAAACTCAGAATCTTAAATATTCAAAAACTAGAAACTAAATACATTGCCATGAAGTGAATACAACCCAAAAAAAGCTAATTAGCTTCTGATAGCCACACTGCATTAAGCCTTGCTACAGTCTTACTCGCAGAGACACTTGCTTTGTTTTATTCACCTTTGCATTGTATTTATTGGCTATAAAGAGCCAAAAGTTACCAATGTTTTAATCACTGCAGGAAGACCCTATATCTTGGATTATCTTTGTGCTCCTTAGCATTGTTGACATAAGCTGTCATTTTTCACTTTTGTTTTTCTCAGTGAGACTTACACGGTTTTATTCACTCTTTCCTGGCGTTGCCTGGTGTGTGTTCATTACAGTGAGCAGTTGTATTCACAATTAGCAAAGAAAGGCTAATTGCTGCCTTACCACACGAAGACAGTACCTCTCATTGTTGGAGTGTACGTTCGGGGGATAATTAAGCACTCGACTCTTGATTAGATTAAGCTGTTTTGAGTCCCCTGTGCATGGTTTAAGTGCTCATTGCTCCATGTATTTGAGCAGGAAGTATTAGAGAGATCAACCTTGTGGAAAATCCGATCTTTCTTTATGAGAGCCAGTTATGACCCCATCATTGGCAGAGAGCTGGATTACCTCAGGTCCAACTGGCTCTGCTGCTATTGAGCTTCTCTCAGCTTGACACATATGACATATGAGGTGCAGCGTGACCCCCACGCCCTCCGGCATATAACTCATATTTTCTCCAGCCCCCCTCCCGGAAAAAGGTGTTTGACTTTGGTGGCTAGACCAGGTTTGTGCTTTTATACACCACGCTTGTTGTTGCTGTTCACGGGCTTACCAAGGTGTGACAGAGGCTTTGATTTATGGGTTATTATTGAAGCACTGTAGCCTATCGCCAACTCATTATGAGTTTACATTCGCATACATCACCACATGCAGATCGCATACAAATATCCAGAAGAGAAGGAAAGAAAGAAATTTATTCTGTTTTTTTTTTTTTTTTTTTTTTAAGGAAAATAGCACCTCAAAAACTGTGAAGAAAGATTGTTGGTGCCCTTTAGCAAATGGCCACAGCTCCAAAAGAGAGACTCATTTAAATGTCAAGGTCAGCTTTATAAATCACTAACAGAAAAATAAGGGCATCCTGCAATCAAGATATAGTCCTGGGTTGAGTTCAGCTTTTAGCAGTGTTTTAGTCTTGAGTTTAGTCTTTATATTGACTAGGATTACTCCTGGTTTAATATTGTTAGTCCTTGGTTTGGTCTTGGGTTTATTCCAAGGTTTTGTTCTACTTTAGTCATGTTATGAGTTCTGGGTTTTGTGTTGTTTAAGTCCGAAATCTGGTTATAGTGCTAGATTTAATCCAGTTTTACTCTTGGTCCTTGGGATTGTGTTTTTGGTGGGTTTATTTTTTGTTTTAGTTTTTTTTTTTTTTTTTTTTTAATCCTTCCTAAGTTTGTCCCTTTTGTTACTGGTTTATTTCGTGTTCAGACTACACATTTTTTCTGACAGTTGTATGAGATTTTCAGTTTATCCTCCACAGCTGTATGAATATGAGTTTTCAGGTCACAAGTCTGAACGGCAACAGGAATCACACACCACACAATCTTTCACTCCTTCTCTGTCATTGGCTGTCCTAATTTGGTTTTAGTTCATGGTTTAGTTCACTTCTAGTCCTGCCTCATTTCTACTCGAGTTATAGTTATAAGTGTTGGCTCTGGTTTAATCCTCGTATAGTCCTGCCTCCTAGTGCCAAGTTCTCACACCACTCACAACCTTTAAGACCTAGTTTAAGTCGTTCTCTTTCTATTTGTGGAGTACCAAAGATGCAATGCTAATATAAGTATAGCATTTAGATTTCAGGTTTAAATTTTCCTTAAGCTGATGAAGACTAAATAAGAAGTGCCTCGTGCAGCAGACTGAGCCTTGGTTTAGTGGTGCATTGGCAGCAAACAAAGTGTCCTGAGTAGTGGCTGGGTGGGGCATTGCCCAACCAAATGAGACGCGGAGTTTGAATATGTGTGCGGACCCTCTAATGGAGCGTGATGTTAATGGCGGAAGACATTAAACCTGGCGCTGTGTGTTGTTTAAAAGCACTACTAATCTATCTCTCTGTCAGCTCATTGTAGCAGTGAGGCTCGAGCGTGCATCGTTCATTAGGGCCGCTGGCTGCTCGCGTCCACCTGCCGGGTTAACGCAAGACTAGCGCCGAGCTGGGCTGTCACTCCTGAGCCAGAAACCTATATACACCGCTGCACGTTTTATACAAGCCGCCATGGCTCTTCATTGCGGCCAAGTTTATCTGCGATTGCGAGGGACTGCCTTGTGTCGGCTTCGCTGCAGAGGTTTCATCAGAAACACACAGGATACATGTTATTAACTATCTCCTGAGTGCACTCACAACACCCGCACCCACCAAGACCAGACACCTCCGTGGCTCACGATCACAGGGCTATTCTGATTGGACAGGGGCCCGTAAAGTCCATAAGCATCATTCAAGTGTCAGTGAAATAAGTGGCTGCCATAATTGTGTCAATACCCTTTATGTAATTAGATTTTAAATAATTCTGTTATATCTGTTTCTTTGTGAACATGTTTAGCAAAATTAAAGTCACAAAATATTATAAACATTTTGAAGGCAAGGCAGTTTTATTTTTAAAGCACAATTCCTACAGTGGGTCATTCAAAGTGCTTTACCTTTAAATACAGAAATAAAATACACTTTTGAATCACATAGACAAGATTGAAAATAAGAAACACAAGTAAAATACACAATAAATATAAAAAAATAAAAGACAAAGAGCACAGATTAAGAGTTTTAGTTGACTTTAGTAAGCAGAGCTAAAGAGGAAGGGTTTTAACTTCTCCTTGAAAGAAAAGAAGAAGACATTTACAAAACTCAGGCAGTCTAGCTCCATATGACCTCTTCGTCGCTCGATCAGATCTGATCAGACGTGTCCTTTTGTACACACTGCTAACCCAAAGTTTTGATTCTGTTAATCCTTCTAACGTTATCTGACAGTGTTTTATTCACTGTTTTCTTGCGTGGCCGGCTTTGCCAAGAGTAAACGGTCTTTAGCTGCTAGTCCTACTGTGATAAGTGGTCGGTCTTTGAGCACTAAACTCAAATATCCATAGAAACTAACCGCTTTCCAATAGATTTAGTTTTTCTTTAAAAATTACATGTGACTTGCTCAGATTTCTCCCAAAAAAATATAATAATGTTTAGAGTTTCATCACCAGACCTGTTATTCATTATAGAAAAAAAGGGCACAATAATAAATGGCTGTGTGCAAATAGTCTATGCAGGAAATGTTTTTGCTTCCACAAATTTAAAGAAAACAGCAGGTGTTGACTTTTAGATAAAACAGCTAAAAATATTAGATAAACTTTATTGTCCCCAAAGGGCGACCATGCCACACAGAGCTGCATGACCAAACATATTCATACATACATTCATTAAAACTTTAAACACAAACACTGCAGGAAACAACATATCTCCAATGGACAGGTCAAAATTGTGGCACAGCTGAAAAGTCAGCAACAATTTTTACAGGTTTCATTTTAATTCAGGGCCTTCACATAAGGCATTGATGTCGTATACTCAGCCTGTGATAAATTTACCCAAAATGTCCCTTCACTTATATTTATGCTCCTAAATTTACATTCTGCAGTCATATGTAAATGTACGCTCTTCAAAATAAAGGTCACAAAGCCCCACAGATAACCCAGTATGCCATGCTAGCGCAGAGATCTGTAGAGATGCTTTTAGTACATTTCCTTGGTGTTGCTATGAGTAAAAGTTTGTGTAGAAAGTCACGTCTTTTATCTTTGTGAATAGATTAGTTTATTGTGATTATTTTGAGTAAGGTCAACAAGTTTTTTTCATATTTAATCTACGAGGATTGTAAACATGGCCTGTGATGAACTGATGTAAAACAGCAGCCATGTGTAAATGTATGCACATCAAAACAGAGGTTACACTTCTCCCACAAGACGCCATAAATAACCTCGGGATGGACGCAAGAAAAATCATAACAACTAAACCAATGTATATGAAGGATTTGGAGAGACACATTCACATAAGCTCATAAATATTAATACAGCGGCCATATATCAATTATGCACTTCAAAATAAAGGTCACAACAAACCCTATATATATAACCCAAGGATGAAATAGAATAGTGATCATGTATGTCTTTAGCTGAGCATAAGAGTCCATCGGTATGGGATACACTTGGATGATTTAGGAAACATTATTTGTGATCTTAGTAAATCAAAGCTTTTTATTAAAGTATTGACTAAATCTGGTAACATTTGATTTAATATTAGGTTGTGTAATGTTTTTTAATAGTTTAAAAACTATATCATTTTGATATTAAGTGTATAAAGATGCTATACCCTTATAAATAGCTCTGATTCTTTTAATTATTTGGTTTGGAGGAACAATTTATGAAACGTTTTACTGATTTTTATAGAACAAGTGACAAATACGCAACAAAAACCCAGAGATAACCAGGGATAAGTAAAATATAAAACTCCATAATTGCTACGCTTGACATGTCGTAGATGTGAACAGAAAATATCTAATCTTGTTCTGAATTACCCCCAATGCTAGAAGATAGCATGGTTTGTAAAAATGCACCTCAATGAATAGGTCCGATTTTTGTGACGTGAGGTCAGAGCAATAGCAACGAGTGTAACTGTCTGTTTCTCATTTAATCTTACACATTTAAATAAGGCATGTGTATGTAAATGTGCGGCACTGAATGAATAAGGAATGAATGAGGTGAGAGGTAGTATAGAATAATAGGGATGGCCCAGGCGTTGGGGGAAGGGTTGCACGGTCGAGGGTGGGCGGGCTTGGGGCGTTTGCAACTTAATCACGTCTGCCCATGTTTGTATGCGGCCCTGGGCTTGTGGTTTGTAATCAGACAACCGCCGGCCTGATTGAAGGTTAAGTAGAAAGTTGAGGATCACACGGCGGTGCTTCTAATCTGTGACATTCTGTGGTGCCGTCACTTCAAACCCAAGCTTTTTTCTGACGAGAAGCCTTTCACCCGCTACACTGCCTTCCTCATTTACCAACATGTCCACCTACGTAAACAGCACAGCAGGCCGAATGACAATGACTCACCCATATCAGTCCTTGTGGGAAGAGACGGAGAGAAAGTGGGGTTTGTTTGGATGAATATAATTTACTACTGCTTTGTCCAATCAAAATCACCTATGTCATTCAGGAAGTGTTTTACACATAACGCCTTCACACTCTTGGCTTATTTATTTAGACCAAAATATGTTAAACTATGTATGACGCTGCACCAATATGTTAATACTATTAATGCCAATGTCAGTGGAAAAGTAGAAATGCACTCAAGATACCATTTTGAGGTGCTGATGTTGGAGACTTAACGTAGAGTAAGACGTTGTACAACTGAACAATAAGGCACACGTTGGCTCAAATAAAGTATTTGCATTTTCTGTCTTAAAAAGAAATGGTCATTTAAAGCTCCATTCCAGAGGAAGGAGGCAAGAGTTGTATTACTTCCTGTTCCTACAACTGCCCAAAGAAGACCAAATGAAAATAGCTTGCACTCATGTGTCTTAAACTAAATAAATGTTGTTTCTAAATGAAGTGAAGGCATCCATTTTGAGGGTGTTCATAAACAAAAATAGTTGTTAATTATAGTATCCTACTCAAATAATTTAAAATTTACAAAATACAAAGTCTACCATATTGTAATAAGAACTGATCTGAGCTGAATGGAGCTATTTCTGCTTCTGCCGGTCAAACCATAAGTGCTCCGTGACTTTGTGACATGTTATGGAGGTAATAGATCAAAGTATTTATCGAACAGCATAACTGAGACCTTTTCATTAAGAGGGTTGCAATTTTATTTGGTACAGTTTTTGCTCAACAAACTAGAAAATAATACAAATAGACTATATTGTTGAATTTACAAATGATGGGATAATGAAAGCTCTTCTTCAAGTTGACATTTTTCTGACATTGTGGAAATTTCAAACTTTTAAAAGTCTAAAATGGAAGACCAGGGAGATGTTTTAACAACAATAGAATTGGGAGAATTGACCTATAGTGCATTATTTTAAATCCGACCGATTCTGCATTTTAAAATTATGGTATGAACAGAATTTGACCGGTTGTGATCGCAGTTGAGCTAAGGTTTAAAAAGGGTTTAGAACAAAAAAATCCTGATCAGCACTAAAAGAAAACGTATAGTTGCCATTGTAATGTTTACTTTGTGTTTGAATAAAAGAACAGACTGTGTTTTTTCTTGTTTGTTGTTCATCGTCCTCTCTAAGGTTAGTCCCTGTACAACAATGTCACCAGAACATCAGAGACTTCACACGCACAAGAGGTCACTTTATGGCCCTTAAACAATCGACCGGTATCACCGTGTTTCTGCTGAGGTCGGGACTCGTTCGCTGTTAGCCATCAGCAGAGGACACACGTAGCCCAGTGATTGGCTAAAGATGGTCCCATATGGGTTGGGAGATGGGGGTCACGCTGAGGTTTTGGGCCTTGGCTGTCCGTCCCATCTGCTCCATGTCCCCTTGGGGAAGTTGTGAACATCTAGTCGAGGTGTTCAACAACCTTCACCTCACATTTGTCTCCAGCAATGCCCTCTACCTCTCCCCTGTAGCCGCCCCCCGCTGCTGTAGCCCATTGTGTTTAAACTATGCAAAGGCTGTGGTGCGAAACTAGTGGTATTGCATCCATTACCTGCCTGTGCTTCAAGGCTGCCCCTCGCCAGGCTTTAGGAAAGGATGCGTACAGCAAATGTGGTTCCTTGCTGAGTGCGGCACAATGCAGCGAGCTGGGAAAGAGACTAGTGCTCGATGAGGCGCACCTAGAAAAGATTAAATCTATTGTTTCCTTGTCTTACCCATAATGCATTCTGTCATAGGGAAAGCAGTGCCACACGTCTCTCTCTAATGTAATCTGTCACAAGGTAAGCAATGCCAAGTGGAGGATGTTTCGCTCAAAGACGTTTTCTCTGCTCTTTCTCTTTGCAGTAACAGGGTTTCCCTACCCGGCCACAGGGGCCACCGTGGCCTACAGAGGGGCCCATTTGAGAGGCCGAGGGCGGGCTGTGTACAACACCTTCCGCACAGCTCCTCCACCTCCGCCCATCCCAGCCTACGGAGCGTAAGTATTACTCCCACAACGTTAAAGCACTTTATTTTAACTTTAAATTTACAGCGTTAATATCCTGTCCAGCCATCCTAATGATTTTTTAAGATCATTTTCTCTTCTATAAAATTAAATAGTCTGGTCCCTTCTGATTTGAGTTTGATTTCCAGGAGGTGGAAGAAAATGTTAACTTGGACTTGTACAACCGAGTTCAGGGGGCAGACAAACGCACAATATACTGCCTCTGGACCAGATTCAAAAACTTTCAACCAATCAGTGAAACAAAGCATTGCTTAAAATCCTACCAATTTTAAATAGACAGTTAAATAAATAGTACTGTGGCGCAGTAGCTCAGTGGGTACAGCAGTCGTCTTTCAACCGGAAGGTAGTTGGTTCGATTCCCACTCTCCCCACAGTTCATACTGTCGTTGTGTCCTTGGGCAAGACACTTAACCCACCTTGCCTCCAGTGGCTGTAACACTGGTAATTACTGTAGAACAATGTAAGTGGCTTTGGAAAAAAGCGTCTGCCAAATGAATAAATGTAAATGATGGCTCAGGTCTTAATACCCTCTGTGGAAGTCATGTTCTATGGAAGGGTTTTCAGACCCACTTCACGTTTCTGAGAATGGGTCTGACTAGACTTTTTTCTTGGTTTTGAAAGCTCACATTTGGCATATGACATGACTCAATTTGGAATGCTTTTGAGCTTAATATATTTTGTGTAAATTTACAAAATGCAAAGTGAGTGAACAGAAGAGAAATCAAATCCTTCCAAACAGCGTCACTTCTTCTAGTTCCACTGTCGCTCTTTTTTACTTTCTCAAATATGATGTTGAGATCAGGGCTCTGTGAGTGTCATCTCTTAAGGACTCCTTCTGTCATTTCCTTTCAACTTTGAGAACTAATAAAAAGATCAACAATTATATATTATATACACCTGACTAATTTCCATAAAGTGAATTGTTTTAGCCGCGGTGAAAGTCCTGATATGGCCTCTTATCAGCCCGATGTAGTTAAAGTCTCAGTAGTGGTTGCAGTAAAATGGCCGCTGTGTTTTACAACCTGGAAAACTAATTTACTCTGGACGCTCAAAGCCATCAGCTGCATCTGAAGCAAAAGTGCTGACGTGCACGATCCTCAGACCACAGTCCCGATCGAACGGCGTGGTCAATCCTCCGTTGGACAAAAGACCGAACCAATGAATCCAACCTGAAGAAGAATAAAGGCTTGTCAGATGCATGTTATCGCTCATGCATAAGTCGGTTATAAAAATGCAGCGTATGGAGTGGTATAGATTGTCAATCTAAGGATGCCATCCAAAACTGGACATTGTATTTTGGTGATTTGGGACCAGTTTAAAGCGAACAAATGAACTTTCTCGCTATAAAACATCTGTACCTTCAGATTACTGTATATTTGTCAAGGTTATACAACATAAATTAATATTTCTTAGAGCCATAGTTGAATAATTTAATGAAATACTTTGGTATCACTTTGAATCCAGCTCAGTAATTGTATTGTAACAATGGTTTAAGTGAAATAATGGTTCATTCATTTAAGTATCAACTTAACTCATAAAGGCCGTGGAAAAAACTTTACTATAATGCCATAATGTAAATGAGAGTCTGTACGTTGTGTGGCTTGATCAAAGACAAGCATTCTCACAATCACACAACCGAAGGCTGTGTTAATAAAAAATATATAGTCGACTTAGCCCTCGCTTTTTCTGCAACATGAAATCCAGCTCAGTGTATTTTACAAACTCTGTTTCTCTTTTGAACATCACTCAAAAGTAGATTTTTGCTGGTGATTAAATATTTGATTATAAATAGATCGAAGCCGACGACACACTCAGCTTTTCTAATTGCAGTGTGACATACATACATCAACTCAAGTCCTACAGTGTGATGTAGTAATCAGTGGAAATAGGTTGAACTGATCTCCAGCTTTCCGAGTTTATCATTTCTTTATGTTTAAACGTATTAAATCTACGCTTATGTTTTGTCGTATTTCCTCAATGTGCTAGTCTTTGGGGTCAGCTCTTAGCAGCCTTTGGGTAAAATTACAAATAATAATTAAAGGAAAAACATAATTGTCCAAAATCTAACATTTAAACCACAAAATTAGCTAAGATCAACTTTTTCAGTGCTTAGTAATTATTTCTCTGAGTCTTAAGCTCATGTACTTTTGTCTTGTTAATTCCTCTAAGGTCAGTTCTTTAGGGAGTAAAATCAGTATCTATCGAGGTACGGACCATCTATTTGTGCGTCATGTGTTGACTAAGGGGGCAGTGACAAAGCCACAGGGACGTCTTCCAGAGCTGAGATAACGCATTACTGGACAGATCTCACTGGACTGTGACCGGCCTCTTATCGGCAGTGGTCTGTGTGGCCGTGGGAGAGGTCCGCCACGGTGTCTATCTGTGATTAGATCGGGATCCGTCTTACTGCAGTGCAAGAACTCTCCCCATAGCTTTCCCTTGTCCCACCTCCCTCCTCCTCTTTCTTCCGACTCAGGGCCCTCTGCTTCTCGTGGCAGCTGCTTGATTTATATAGCCGAGTCATGTGATGGTGCTCCTTCACTGCCTCCACTGCCTTCTTTTGTCCTACTCCCAACACCAATACCACAGCCGCTAGAGCCCAGCCTCTTGACAACACCGCAGCAGCAACTGGAAAGACAAACAATTTTACCGGAGCAGAAAATTGGACGGGTATACGAGATGGTTGCACTTCCTTCCCGCCTTAATGTGTCATTTATTATTTGTGGTTTTCTCACTAAAGCTGTTAAGAGCTGACCCCGAATACCTGCAAATGGTGGAAATAGGACAAAACTGTTTAGAAATATAAAAACTTGAAGCTGGGATTCAGTCCAACACATTTTGCAATTATTGTGGATGTTTTATAGCACTGCAGCACCACAGATACATGGAATAGAATGAAGCCACGATATCCATCATAGCTGCATTACAAATACATGTGTATGCATGTTTGCTGTTTCTACATTTCAGTGTATGTTTTAAAGATTTAAAAAATGTCTGGGCAAATTGAAAATGTCCTTTTGAATGAATTGTAACAAAGCAAACTTTTAATGTACAATATGCAAATTATTATAAAAATTGTCAACAACAGGTGCAGTTGTGACGGAGTGGATAGCACTCACAAAAAAGAAGGTTGTGGGTTCAATCTCTTCTCCTTTCTGCATGATCTCCCTGTGAAAAGCAATGAAAAATGTTTTAAATCTAATTTGGCCACGGACTTTCCCAAACTTACTGGGATAGTCTCCAGCACCATATGATCCATGGCATACATAAGGGTCAGGCCCTTTTGACCTTAGTTTAAGAGTTATTAGAGTTTTCACTATGTGCCTTCTAGAAACAAAACTTTTTTCTCCTTTGTGATCAAATTTCAAACATGGCCTGAATGTTATTGTATTTATAGTGTATCAAGAGATTTTCGGAAACAATAATGTGTGAGAAAACGTCTGGCCCTGGGGTTGTTCAGGGACATCCTTTTAGCCAAATCAGCTAACCCTGCCTCTCTTCTTCTCTGATTTCAGTGTTGTCTACCAAGATGGCTTCTACGGTGCAGAGATCTATGTAAGTACAGTTGGCTCCTTCCCTTTCTGCTTGCTCTTTTTTGCTGGCTTAGATGAAACACAAGTAAAGCAGACAAAAAGCGCAGCCCCAGAGACAAAAACGTGATCTGTTTTGCTCCGGGCCTCTCTGCCAAGCCGGCGTCGATTAGCCCTCAGTCTGCCGCGCCAAGAAACCCGACAACAACATTTAAAACCCCCTCAGCTCCTCCCTCCTCGCTGCTCTTCCTATGATCTCAGACTTTGGCAGTGAAGCAGACCGGGCTCAGTGTCCCGTGTCAAGTTAGACCCTTCCTCTTGCTTTTTGGATTCGTCTGGCTGTTTCAGATGGTGGGTTTGGAGCTCACTCAGGGCTTGGCTGGGATATCCCTGCTGCCCCTCGGGGGACACGCAGGCCCGGAGCCCTCCACCGTCGGGGAGATAAGAGCAGCACTGGACGATAAAAAGGATTAGCCGTCCCGCAGGAGATGTCCGTACCAGCGGGGTCACATCGGGGGCTGGCCCTGTCACGAGTCGCCCTTCACAACGAGAAGCTGCAGCGATGATGCTGAAATTGCCACAGCTACACTTTGACACCGGTCCAAACGTTAGCAGAGAGATGTAATATGTCCCTCTGAGTCGACTGCTTCTCTCTCTTTGCCCAGATCAAGCTGCAAGAAGTGACTAAACATTTCTGCAGTCATCAATTACACACCATATTTGTTTATTTTAGTCGAATTCCCATTCATCTTAGAGGTCACTTTAGCGTCTTTCTAACGTCCACATGATAAAACACAATAAATCAAAACTGTACAACATATCAAAGTGTATTTACCACTGACCTTAGGCATCTAATCCCATTTCTCTAATGATCAGATGTCAACTTGTTCAGATTTCCAAGTTGTCATTGATGGTTTATTTCGTCCTTTATTGGGTTTAGCTAAAGTGGGTAGAGTAGTCCAAAGTTGTCCTGATGATGAAAAGCCCTATTACTTTAAAGTAATATTACTCAAGTAGAAGGTAAATTAGTCATCTCGAATATTATCAGCTACTATATTTACTAATACTTACATTGGTACACATACTAATAAATGTTTTCTCAGTATTTTAACTCATTATGAAAGCTCTTGTAGTTGACGTGTGCTGTAGTGACCAAGTGAAATCAGAGCATTTTAAAACCCAAATCCATAGAAGCAGTGGCTCAGGTAGTAGAGCGGTCATCCTATGACCGGGAGGTTGGCGGTTCAATTCCTGTTCAAGTGTTGTTGTGTCCTTTGGCAAGCCCCACTTTGCCCCCAGAGCCACAGCACTAGTGTACGATTGTTGAGGCGAGTTTTGTGGTGTGTATATGGCAACACTATACACTATGGGTTTTAAACTGGCTCTACCCCAGCATTTCAACATGACTTTAAATGTAGTATCTGAGTAAATGTGTTGATTTGTTAAACACTGATGGAGCAAGCCTCAGGGGGTTGTACAAATGTAAAATCAGTCTGTTTGATCACCGTTTTGGTCTCTGACGACAGTTGCCTCTCACTTTCACTGCAACTGTGGCAGTGTCTGGGAGAGAAATGCCCAGAGCGGTAATATACGAGTTACAGCGCAGCCGACATGATAGCACTGTATTTCACCTCGTTTTATTGTACTGACACCCAGCTCTGACTCATACTGTTTGTCTCTCGCAGTCACCGCGCCACCCCCGGCCTGCCCTGTCCTCTCCACCTCACCCCTCCCCTCCATGTCCCTTGACCAAGGTCTGGTCGGGTTGGCCCATCACTCAAGCCGTCAGTTCAGCCCCTGGCGCTTTCAGGCCATTAGTTGTGGTAGTGGCCAGTGCTCTGCTTCAGACTGGCTGAGTGCACGTGAAGGTCTCCTGTGACCCAGAGGAAGTCGTCCCTTAGCCCCCTGTGTCTCCCCATTGTCCCCCTCAGTGTCCTCAGCCATCATTCAGTGGACACTGGCAGCTCCTGGTGTGCTGAATCCTCTGTTTGGAGAGCTGTGTCTGCTCGGCCTTAAAGCCACAGCTGGTCAACTTCTGAATTAAATATGACCGCAGTATGTCATATATTTACAGTAGAAGACCTAGGTGCTCGATCATATCAGGCATTAGTGTTTAAAATCTGAGCTTTACATTGATTACAT
Source organism: Neodontobutis hainanensis (assembly GCA_024349245.1). NCBI lineage: Eukaryota > Metazoa > Chordata > Actinopteri > Gobiiformes > Odontobutidae > Neodontobutis > Neodontobutis hainanensis. Next base: position 4,105,154 of record JALDNG010000029.1, read on the forward strand.
ATAAATGTCTATACAAGCCCAGTAACAAAGCAGCAAAGGGCTTTACAGACTGTACAAGACAACACCCCTGTTCTTAGAGTCAGGTCACAGGTCAGTTAGGGCACAGGTCAGTTAGGGCACAGGTCAGTCAGGTCAGTGAGTCCAATGAGGATGAGCAATATGTTTTGGTTAAACACTAAGGAGCAGGTTGGGATACTGTAGGCAAAGACACAAGGAACCTTGATCCTATTGGACCTACTTAACTAACAAAGTGAAATGTGTTTTTGATGTTCTAAAAAACATTATCAAAGTCTGCCTGCTGTACTTCCTGATTCATAGAAAGGGTGGTCTAGGAAAAGGCTCTTTAGGCCGCTCATTTTTACCTGAGTATGTTTAGATATCAAGGGTTTACAATTACAAAATAATCTCTTTTAATTTAAATTCACTTATGTTTTGGTTATTTATCTGTTTGTGTATTTAACATGGGACATGGTTTTGTCCATGAACAATCCCAGTGGAAATAGTTTAAATGATCATTTTACATGGCAACAAAATCCATTTTTTGTCGTAAGACCTAAGCAAAGGTCTGAATTCAGAAAGAAACACGTGTGCTTCTCTTCCAGTAGGGCTTAGTTTACCTTTTCTGTGCAGTTGAGTTTAAATGTCTGCTAAGATAGACAAAAGGGTGTTCACTTTAAAAGATTTGTTCATTTAAAACATTATATATAGATTTTTTTTCTCAAACATTTATACACAAACACACTTGTGTAACACAGATCAATTTAAAATGAAATCAGGTCAAGAGACCACCGCCCATCCCTCCACCCTTCCCTGTATCTCTGAGGGGACAGGAAGTCACGGCACTGTGGGCGGAGGACTTCCTGTGGGACGGCCATGCCTCGGGACTCTGCTGATTACAGCAACGGCCCGAACAAACACGGACCAATAAATCACTCTGGCTCTCTGTCACAGTGTGCACACAACGGCGCGGCACATTTGTTATTGTGTTGTGCGGGTGTCGTGTTGTGTGAGATGGCGAGCGCTCATGTGTAGGCTACATGGACGCATGCATATGTATAAGCACTTGCCGTGTATATGGGTGGATATTTATGCATGCATGCATCCGGACTCGGTTCTAATGTATCAGCAAGAATATATTTGTTTCACTGGGCTTTGGTACATGCAAACTTTTCTGAATGAAGAAAGTTCTGACCATTAAACTTTTCATGAAAGAGAGACAAATCCAAAGTCCAATGTTTTGTGTTGACGCCGAACAACACCAGGATAATGGATCAGTGTATCATCAGAAACTGTAGTGTAGTGTTCTGTCATGCTAGTTCCTTATGAACCTCCTCGGACTCTGAGAACATCTGGGACAGGCCTTCAGCTCGAGTCCAGAGTTAGAACTAAACCTGGTGAAGCAGTGTTTAAGTTTCAGCAAAAATCTGGAACAGCCTCAACTTTAACAATGTTCAAGAGGAGGTTAAAAAGCTTCCTCTTTTGCTCCGTCTACATTCAGTAAAGACAACTCAAAGGGATTTTTATCTGCATATGTTTAACTTTTTCTTATGTCTTTTCTTCTAAATCTTGTAAATTGTCTATTATTTCTGTAAAGCACTTTGAGTTAATCGGTGTATATACAATTGTCTTGCCTTGCCTAAATGTAATTCTACTTTCTGCTTACAATTATCTCAGGTTTTATTGCCTCAAAACATGTTAGTGGTACAACTATTCTCTAGTAATTCTTCATCTGGAAATTGCATAAGCATCAAATACAAAATTGCATTGGGGCTACAAAGCTGTAGCTCTTGACCTGATTCTTCTACAGCCCTCAACCATCACAATGCCACTTCTTTCTCTTTCTCCACTCCATCGGACGTCTTCCCCCTTGAAATTTTAAAAAATGAATGAAAGCATGCATTATTAAAAGGCACCTATCCGCCGTATGGACTCAGACGGGCACACTCTCGGCTGGCACTAATAGAAAAACAGTGGGGGAACCGCTTCATTTTTCAAATAGACTAATAGCAGCACTCCACAATGAGCTCTTTAATTCCTTTCCCCGCTCTGGCAAATGAATACAACGGTCTCGTCTCCAGCCTCTTCTGCCTTCTGACTTCATTTGCGAGCCAGGGGGGTCTCCTGACGGGCCAAATCTGGCTTTTCAATAATGCATCAACAGCTGGGAAAGCAGTAGAGAAGCCTCGTCTAAAAAAGAAAGAAAAAAAAAAAAAGCATTTTTTTTTTGTTTGGGGGGGGGGGTTCAATGAATCTCTGAACATCATTCATCGGATGCCATCACCTGGTTGTGGGCCATTCATCACGTCTCACAGCTCCCTCTGGTGTCCTAAAGGAGGGGCTGCGCTGGGGGGACACTGTGCATTGACATTTTACTATTAACTCCATTTAGTGTCTCTCTAATGTAACCTTTATCTTCGTATGTTGGGCTTCATCATTGATTAACACACTGGTATTTTTGCTTTGTTCAGGGAGGCTATGCAGCATACAGATTTGCCCAGCCCACCACCACCGCTGCTTACAGTGACAGGTAAGACTTACTTTTTTTACTTCAACCCAAATATTAGACCAATATAATCCTACATCTAACAATATAACTGCACTTATATGCACTGAAATATGGTTAATTCTGTCAGTGTCTTGTGCCGATTTAGAGAAACAAAGCTAAAGGTTTTACAAATTACATCACCATCAATCCATTTGCCATCAATGTCCATAAATACTATACTATACTATACTAAATGCGTTTTGGGTTTGTCACACAATATTGTCTGCGAATAAATGGATTTTGACATTTTTATTAATATTTTACATTAATGAAAATGTCCGAATACATTATTATTATTTAGTCCTATTAATGTATCAACACAAGGTATAACTCACCTTTTCACAAAGACACCCTATACAACCAAAAATAACACCTGTTAAAACTCTTACGTGATAGCAACAAGTATGGAAGCACTGTTAGACAAAGAATAACCGAGCATATTAGCACATAATATAAAAGACACAACCCATGTTTAACCCATATGTTAGTGGGAAAAATGAAATCTAAACAGCTCTGGAAGAAGTGGTGGAGACTTTCGGCTTTGCTTTATCTGCAGGTTTGAGACCATGGCTGTGGTGTTGTGTTGTGCATTCCTGATAATATTGTCAAATTCATTCTGACAGTGCCCAGTTGGAGCTTGTTTGTATAGTTTGTGTAGTTTCTAATGGATTTTTTGATCTATTAAATAATGAACATGTTGAATAACAACATTTAAATCAGAGTCTACTGAGTGCATTGGATCAGTCATAACACACCAGGACTTTACAGACAAATAGGCAGGATCTGTGGCTGTGTTGTCAAAAGGGAACAACTGTGACTAAAATCACACTGATAATGTCGTGCAACTCCCGTTTTAAAAAGTTATGTTTTGAAGGAATGAAAAATCTTGTGTGTGGACAATAAAACCAAATGTAGAAAGAAATCTTACCAATATTTGTGGCTTGGCCTAATGTACTCCACTCTTTCCATGGGCCTTTCTCTAGCTGCAGTTAGCTTATCTGTTAGGGAAAGCACCATATTCTTTTTAGCTTGCAGCTACAAAACACAAAAAAAGACTAACCTTGTTGCAGTGGATGAGAAAAGCGCTGATATATGCGGGGCCGGCAAGCTCCTGATGGCAGACTGGGTATATCAGCGGTATTTATGAATGGCCCGAGGAGTGAGCGCCAGACTCCATCACTCCTGAGCCATGTCACTCCACTTCAGGTGAGGCGCCCTGATTCATTTCGGCCCCTCAAAGCCGCTGTCAGCCGAGATGTGGCCCGGTTTGGGAATGTAATCTGGGAAGGATTGAGCATGTCACTTGTGATAACGTACACCCTGCCTGAGAGCCTGAAGATCATATCGATAATGTAAGATTTATCAGGCTCGGCCGCGCCTCGAATTATGAGCAGCCGAGTGCAGAAATTGGACAGCGGCTTTTTGCCTCAACCGGTGATTTAATTCCTCTTGCTCTTGCCTATACTTTTTCCACAAGATTTAATGTAATTCAAGTTGTTTGTTTTGCTTTGTCAGTTGTTTGCTTCCTTTTGAATAAGCGCTCGTGCATTGGATCAATAGGGGCTCGTTGGTTTTGTCTCAGCAATACCTTATCGGACTTAAGATCGCAGAGCAGTCAGCCAGTCATAAAGAGAGGTCATCAGGAGAGAGGAAGCGGTGTGAAACTATAAACTATGAAATATTTATTATCAGGTAAAGGTGCTCACAGGACAATGCTCCAATAGTTTATTATTTGACACCACAAGGTTTGCGGAAGTCAGAGACAAAAGGCTTGACAGATCCGAGAATTAACGACAACCAACATTCAACAGGGTGAGTGTGGATTTGCAAAGATATAATGGGTCAGGGAGTAGGTTCAGTGTTGCTCAAAGGGTCCAAGTCTGTGTGAGTTTTGACAGTAAACCTTTCCTTGCATTTACTCAATCTGGCATGCAACTGTGAGTCTGAATGAGCACATACTTTGTACTCATTCTCCAGATTTTATAGTGACATATAAAGGCATTTCTTATAATAATTGACATTTTGGTAAGTCACTTGAGTGGAAGAGAGGAATGAACACAATCGCACACTTTCTGAGTGTTGCCTCAAAATTCAGAAAACTAGTGCAGATCTTATGCATTTTCCATTTAGAGGCAAAAAAAAAAGCCCTGGAAAACATGCGCTCAATGCATCTACACAGTATGCTTATATTATTGGGAAACATAATCAATACATTCTCCTGAGTGTCAAAGACAATTGTAATCCGAGATGATCCAAATGTATGAATTATAAAACAAGCCACAGATTTGTTAAATACATAAGACCAACTATAACCCAGCTATGTGTCTATAGGAATGCCTTCAATAATGAGAAACTTTAGACAGTTTAAAACTAATTATTTCTGGATATTAGGTCATTAATTTGAGATTAAATAATCATTATTGTGAGATTATCATCACTAATTGGTTTTATGTAAAATAAGTCTCATTTCATGATTATATTATGGCTCATTATTTCCTGTGAAGTTTGTCAGATAATATAAAGTTTTGTAAAATGCTGACAGCTATAAACAAATCAAATGTGATGGATCAGAGCTCATCCTACTGTCCTGGTTTGATCCTGGTCTACTTTAGATTTGGTTCTAGGTTGAGTGGACGTTTTGTTCACAGCTTTAATCCTGGATTTAACCCCCGTTTAAGTTTAAGGTTTTTGCCTTAGTTTTCTTCCTGGTTTAGTTTTTGTTTAGTCTTGAGTTGGTTCATAGTAAAGTCATGTTTTCGGTCTGTAAGTTAGTCCAAGATTTAGTCCAGAACTAGACTTTATTTAGCCCTGTATTTTGTACTAGTTTCATTCTGATTTATTTATTGGTTTGGTCTATAGTCCTAGTTTTTGCATTTTGGTTTGTGCTTTTTAAATCCTGATTTGGTCCATGGTTTAGCTCTGTTTTTGACCTAACTGTGTCCTTGGTTAGTCCAGATTTAGTCTCAGTTTTGTCTAGAGATCCCATGAATGGTCATCACTTATTCCACATATCCAGCGCTAATATCTGTCCTTACTGTTAGCTTTAATGTGACAAATGTTCAAGACCTGTCCATGACAAGCCAGTCCCGGGACAGGGCCCCACCCACTGACGTCTACTCAACATTGCTGGTGGATCTTTGACCTCTGGCGTTGGTCCCTGGTGTCACTTGTGCCACTGGGTGAGGCTGTTGAGCACATGTATTATCCTTCGAGGGCCTGTGGGCTTTGGTTGGAGGCTGCAGATAAGCGCACCACTTTGACCACCCCTGACCATCTCATGGCACCAAACTTGTCCCAAAGGACCTCTCTCTAACTATAATTTCCCATCGTGCTCACTGACCTTGGGTGCTGCTGGACTTTAATGGTCCGAGCCACATTAAGATCTTACATAAGTCAGTGTTGCTCATCCGAAAAACATGGCTGCCATATGTCTTTTATAATCCTTCATCTTCCGTCTCGTTTCTTGTCTCCTAGTTTTTATTCCTGGTTGATTTGGTGCCCTCATTCTTCATCTAGGCCTGCTTTATCTCTTCCTTGCAGACCCCCAAGCCATAATGTTTTATTACAACATTATTTTCAGAATTTAGGAACTAACTATGAGGAACAAAGTTTTTATTGTGTGTGTAATTTGGCTCAAAAAATAAAACAGAGCTAATGAAAATCCTCTTGTTGTGTTTATGGAAAAATTCTACCAAAAGTTAGCATTACGTGTCAGTATGTCTTTCAGTCTATAAAGTTTAACGTTCATTTGACTGGGTTTGTATATTAAGGCTAATCAAGAAGCCCACAGTCTTAAAGCCATTACTTAAAGGCAAGACAAGGAAGCATTGTTTGCAGATTGAAGGAAAACAGTAAGCTTTTAGAGTAGCAACAACAACAAAACAAACATGCTTATGCAATACATTAATTTGAAGTGACATGTGTCCAGAAACCTACAATCTAGCAGCCATAAGTACAGACCCTACACCGACAAGAACAAAAACACGCCGTGTATTTTAATCTCTTTTAGCCCTTTTTGGTGGATAAAATTAGGCTCTAAACTAGCCCCAAAGAGAAAAAAGGTTTATCATTGGGCTTCATAGTTTCTATTGTATTTAATATCTACCTCACTATAGTCTCTTTTACATGTGTCAAGGAAATCTCACCTGGACTTTCTCTTGATAATTGAGTTCATACATTCAACAAAGGTTTGTGTCTGATGTTGGGGTACAGCATCTGACCACGCCAAAAATATTTTTTACCAAAAAAGGCTGGTGGAAGTGATGACCATTAATGCATTAATAACAATAATATGTGTAATTGATCACTAACATACATCATACATGCAGCCCCCCAAAATGAAGTCTGGGTAAAGTCTGGAGAATAGTCCATGTAAAAAGGCTTATGTAACAGGAAGTGGTTGAACCTCCAGTGAGACGTTTTGAAGGCTTGGAGGAATAGAATCTTTTGGAGAAAACTGGACCCGAGTGGCCCATATTAGGATTTTATTTGAGTTAGTGTAGCTCATGTAAAAGACATGGCCGCTGTATGTCTTGTTGTATCCTTTGGGAGAATTGCTCCTTCCCTCTCTTCCTCTCTCTAGTTTTTATTCCTGGTTGATTTGGTGCCCTCAGTCCTTGGCTGGGTGTGCCTTATCTGCTCCATGCAGACCCTCATTTGCAAGCGAGCGTCGAAGAAGAGAAAAAACTGAACGTAAATAGAGGAATATGTGAAGTCGAATAAATAAATAAATAAAGCCGACACATCTTGTCCTGTCTCAGAAGGAAATTGGAAGGATTAGTTCCAAACCAGCAACAATGAAAAGACAGGGGCGTGTGGCCAGTGTTGCATCGTGGGTAAACAACAAGAAGAGGGTGAGAGACCAAGCCCCTGAGCTCTGACTGTGCTCCTCCTCTGTGTATTCCCCCATGCCTTGCTTTGCTCATTAGCTATTCCCTTCACCTAATCAAGACAACAATGAAAAGGCAAGGATAATTTAGCCACCTTTGAACTCGGCTTTTGAAGCACCATGATTAATGGTGCTTCAAATGAAAAAACCCCGGAGTCAACATAGTCAGAATTCACCTGAATGCACATATGTTCCATCCTTTAATATCAAGGTTCACATGTTTCAAATAAAAATAAATGAAAAATGTATTTCATGTCCACTGACTATTGGTCCTGTTTCATTTTCAAAGAAAAGTCAATTATTATGCTCTTTATTTATCTATTTCTTAGTCAGTTAGGATTTCCTAACCTCCTAACCCTAAACCAGACCTGCATCATTTTGAAACCACCACAACACTGTTATTATAGATTTCCAGTCTTTTGTCTTCTTATGGAGTTCACAAAACACTACAACACAAGATTATTTAAGAGTCCGTTTGAATATGCACATACTGTATCTGTAACATACCCATCATTTTTTGTTTTTATGTTGCTGCAAATGTTAAACAGATACATTTAATTTGGGAGATATATTTGGAAGTCTCCCCCAGCTCCCTCTGTGTGCTCATTACTTATTCCCTCCACCTAATCAAGATGACAATGAAAAGACAAGTATAATTCATCCACCTTTGAACTCGGCTTTTGAAGCACCTTGTATAATGGAGGAAGCCCAGGAGGCCGTGGAGGGAAATAATTGATTGTGTTAGAGACTTGAAAGAGTTGACTTGAGGGGTTGAGCATTAAACAAGCATGCATAAATGTTCTACTGTGCTCGTCAATGATAGATCAATCACTGTGTTCTCTCCCGTCGCGCAGCTATGGCAGAGTCTATGCAACAGCAGACCCCTACCACCACACGATTGGCCCGGCCGCCACATACAGTGTGGGGACTATGGTAAGTGCCAGAAATGCCTCCTCATTTGTATTTCCACATGAACAGACTCAAACACAAAATACCCTTTTGTCACTTAAATGAGTACGAGTATCTTTTACAGTCAAATTAAGAAGATGCACGTTGACAATATTGGACTTGTAGAAGAATGGCTAATTAGATCCATGGAAAGCTTATAAAAATGAAAAAGTTCAAAAAAGAAGTTCTCAGTGGATTTAGTCACTCTAATCGTAATGACATCATACAGTGTTTTTCACTTGCTAACTCCTAGGTTTCCTCCGAGTACTCCAATTCTTCCTACCAACAGCAAAACATGTTGGGCGCCCCCTGGTGGAAATTTCCCCATGGGGATAATAAAGTGATAATAATCTTTTATAAATAAATAAATAAATAATAGGAGAAAAAAATGGAATAAGCCCAATCTCAAATGTTGCCTGTCTTTGCAAAACTGTAAAACTAATGCATTAAACCCACAATACCAAGATTTGGTATTTTGAATTCATTTTGTTAAGTGAAGTCCCATACAGATACTCCACCAGTCTTAACGTTTGTATGTGACATTGTGACTCTCTTTATGATCTATAACTCCTACAGCAGCAGTTGACTCAAAATAACAAATCTTTTCAGTTTTAACACGCTATAGGTCAAAGTCACAAACTTTATAAAAAAAAAAAGCACCAGATCAAATGGATTAATTTAACCTAACCTTTGTAGATATTTTCCATTCAGTTAACAAACACGCTAATGTTACCTATTAAGTGCAAATGCTAATGTTATAGACAATGACAAAGAAAAAGCATGTGCACATTTTAACTGTGTTTTTGCAAAAGCATCTGGGTCACGAAACCTTATGAGACGAATACACTTTTAGATTTAGAAAAAATACATATTTAATGTTCAATATTAACATCAAGACTTCTATTTTGGGCCTATTTGTTGGATCACAGTTTTAGACCACATTTTCATTTTGTCAAAAAATGCCAGATATCAACAATAATATTTAAATCCCTAATTTCTTTTAGGGTCCGATGCTTTGTCATGTCATATTTTAGACATGCTCATTCAAATGTATTATCAGCTCAGTATTTATACAACAGCATTTAATAGAAACTCATTAAGAATATGTTCCACTAAAGCTTAAAGTAAACCAACATATGGATTTAAATGCAATGTAAAATGTTTGATAATCTTTAATATAGTGAATAAAAATGAAAATGTCCTCTATAATGAAATCCTGATTGGAGTGAGCGACTTCAAAGATAAAAGTTCATCTTTTATGTAACGCTCTCTCTTGGTAGTGTTTTTAGGTCAGTGTGTTTCTGCCGCTGTGATGAAACAAAAACCTCCTGTCTCTAAAAATAATGACTCCAAAAAATGAGTATGGATAGAATGAATAGTTAGCACTAAAAGCGCATTGTATTTTAAATATCATTTTTAGAATATGATACTAAATCTATATTTTACAGTTGACATTATTACTACTGCAGACTTTGATGTGATTATGTCTGTGTTTTATGCCCCTCCCCTTGAGCTTCGGCTGATTTGATTAGTCATGAGCCATTCATCTGTGAAAAAACGACCAGTAGGAATCCAGGCATTAAAATTAATAGTTTTAAAACTTTGTTAGCAACTGAAAAGCACTGACTGCATTTGTCATTCTCTCTGGCACCCTTTAGAGGCGCTCAGCTTTACTGACAATAATAAAGAGCAACACAATCACAAGAAACTCACGTCTTGTTTACTGCATGGTAAAAAAAAAAGATGACATAATTTTTGACTGAAATGACATCATTTACTGCAGTGTTTTATGTATATTATTTATAGATACTAAGAAGTTTTGCATCATAGACAGTTAAAGAATACTCAATAAGAGTCAGTAAGATTTCGCTCACCAGTGGACTGATTGTATTGCGCGAGCTCATTAGGATATTTGTAAAAATGCCATAGTACAGGAAGTGATATGTAGCTAATGATGCTAACCCGGATAGTGGCGTAATAAAAAATCAATGATATTGTAGTGCGCTCACCAAAGTCCACAGTTAGAGTCATGTCAAATCTGTCAATATGAAAAATGGTTGGACTTTATTGTCTACAACCGAACTTGAATTGGAATCAATCAAACACATATTTGGAGCCAGCCCTCATTTCTGCACAAAGAGTCCACTATTCTTCTACTGTCTATGCATCTTTCCTAACATCTTACACCATTGTGTTTATCCTGCATAACCTGAATCACATGTTATCATTTATTTGTTCCAGTCAGAACTTTAACGGGATGGAGTTGAATTGTTAATGTTTGTTTTTAGCTAGCTTTTGCAGCATCAAAGATGAAAAAGTGATGATAAAAAAATAATAATAAAAAGGGCATCTTTTTTAAATGAAGAGAATTTCTGTTTGGTTTTGTTTCACTCTGAAGAAGGGACCAGGCCAAAACCTCGAGATTAAGGGCCATCAAACGCATGCAGCAGTGTGCCGCGGGACATAAAAGAGAGAGTGTTTGGGCGGGGGGTGCTTCAGTGCTGCCCCCCTTCTTGTGCCCATGAGCTTATTCCGAGGCGAGCTCTCTGCTTTTGAGAAATGACTTAAATTTACCATTCCGGCATGCATGCGATTTTTCAACAGCATAAAAAATAAATACAGTTCCCCGGTGCAGCTGCTAGCTAAAAGCTTTCATTAATTAAGACATTTGTTTTTCCTCTTCGTTTACCTAATTAAAAATGTGCTTGAATGTTTTTATTATTTTTTGTTTTTCTTCCAAATTTCCTTCCACTTTCTCTGACACGTTACTCTGATCAAAGACAGAAGGTAAAAGCATAAAAAGCAGATCCATTACAATAATGTAAAAAATGCAGAGGTAATGCTGGTGTGTGTTGGGAGCTGAGGATGTCTATAGAAATATTAGTGTTCTGGTTTTTAATACAAAGTGTGGGGACTTCACAGTGTTTTATAGAAATAAATTAAGGGTATTTCTCTGTAATTAATGAGGACCTTTCACCAGGTTTTGACTTTATTTCCTTTTTTTATTGTTTCTTCTTTCCCTTGTCACTTCCCAATTTGTGTCAAGAGCTGCTAATGTGGATGTGCTAATCAGACCAAACAAACAATACTTAACATCCACTTGATCTATTTCACATTATCTGTTTTTTAAAACATTATTATTTTTATATGTACGAGGCATATTGTCTGGAAACACAGACAAAATGTGTATATTTCTTGAACAAATTCTCAAGATTAAAACAAACTCAGATTTCAGTTGCCCAGCCAGCAATCCTAATTCTTTTTACATTCTCTACCAAGAATTAGTCTGGTCCCATACCATTTTTAATTTGATTTGGACATGTGGACATAGTTTAAATTACCAATTACAACCAATCAGAACAGAGTATTGGTCAGGTTTGATTGAGCTCAGTGGTAGTTGTGTTCAATGGAAGAGATTTCAGACCCACTTCACATCGTTCACCCAGAGAATAGGTCTGGCTGGCCAGACTAATAAAACTGACACAAATTAGGGAGTGGTACTTACTTCCTAGCTTCCTTCTTTACCTTTTTCATGACTTCTTTTTATGAACAGGAGCACTTTAAGCCTTTCTTATTATTATATTTTTTGTTGTTCATAGTTTCATTTCTTAGATTTTCTTCCATACTTTATACTCTTCCTCTTCATAAAGCCATAGTTATAGCCCCTTTTCTCTTCTTCCTCCTTTCCTTTCCAATCTAGTATCCCTTACATCTCTGTCCTCACTGTGATACCAAGTCTGTAAATGTGAGTGTATGTTGAACAAATGTCTGGGCCTCTGGGAAACCCCACACATCTCTGCTTTAATTCTTTAATCATATTTGATTAATAGTCCTCCAGCAGCGGAGAGTCGTTTTTGCATTTAAAAGCCATACAATAATTAGTTCCTCTGAGGTCGAGGTTTGGAAGTTCTTCATTTTTACAGCAGCTTGTGCATAGATGAAAAGTTTTGTAGGGGCCAGCTCCCGAAATTAGGCAAAATTAGCCTTTGAAGACATTTGCTAGCCTTTCGAGTCAAGCTGATGAGAAGACTTACCAACTGTGTGTGCGTGTGCATGTGCAGGTGTGCATGCTTAGGCCCACTTGCATGATTTTATATCTCTTTCTATATATATCTCTATGTGTGTGACTGCCCTAGATAGCTGAGCATGGTGCTAAATCTAAGGGCTAATAACCTGCGCTGGTTTGCCCTCTTCAGAAAGGTGCCGGACTTGAAAAGGAGCTGTGATTAAACTTCTCCCCCCAAACGTCTCCTGCTTTTGGTTGTCCTATTGTTACACCAAACCACTGCCTGAGAAAAAGGAATGAAAGCTCAATAGTTTCCAATCTGCTGCTGAATGTAATAAAAGCCAAGTGTACAGTAAGAGCAGGCTACTGGGAAAGTGGAGGGCTTTGTGTGAAGTCACAAGAGTGCCTAAATACAGGCCATAAATCAAAACATACACAAATAATGCATCTGTAAAGAAATGCTTTCAGTAATCATACATGCATTTAGCGACAGCCCACAGAAGTGTGGCCCAAATATGAGATATGACGTATGTGGCATAATTCCATATCATTAAAATACAATGTTGGTCAAATTAAATTTCCCCTATTATTGATTTTTTTATTAATATTTATGAGTGAGATTTTACATGTGACAGGGATATAACAACATTAACATTTATCAGGATTAAGTTTTAAATAAAATGCTAAATGGACAGATTATTTGTACAATTTACCTCCACAAGGCAAGGCCGTTTTATTTCTATTGGACAATTCCTCCACTGGGTAACTCAAAGTGCTTTATAGGAATAACTGTAAAATAACTGTTCTGGCCCAATATACAACCATTGTAATATATTGAAAAGTTACATTAGACAAGCTATTGAAACTGTTAGAAAAAAAAAAGAAAAAAAAACACCCTAAATGCTGTCTCTTTTTGGTCTTTTCCAAATAAATAAATAAATTGCATTAAAGGATCGTATTAGTTATCAACTTAAACAAATATATTTTTGAAAAGCTCTTTTTTTTGTCTACTGCAAAATGTACTGAAAGTCCTTGGGTCTCTAACATCTTAACGTTAAAGTACACTAATTTTGCGTTTATCTTTTTGCAACATTGTTTTTGAAAATACAAGTTTATAATAAGGCCCTCTTGTGACTTCATACTTTTGATTAAAACCAAACACTTTAAAGTTGTTTTAACTCCTGATGACCCTAACACACACTGAGTCTGTTTAATTATCAGTCTGATCTGAAAAAACGGTGGGAAAACCCATTTCTAAACAGAAAGAGGAAGGAAATTTGTGGAGAAAGAGAAGCACAGTCTAAGCTGAATACTGATTGGTACTTTTTCATCTTTGATGTTGCAGGCTAGCCTATACAGAGGAGGGTACAGTCGCTTCACTCCCTACTAAAAGAACGAACAGAAAGAGACATTTCCAAGCAAACAAACAAACAAAGAGACTCATCCCAAACTAGAAATGACAAACAAATCTCAAACCACCACTTCTATTCTTCCTGTTTGGTTGGTGGAGATAAGCTAAACTTAACTAAACGCTTCCAGTTCCCCAAAGCTGACTCCGATATTTCTACGAGCTACAGCCTTTTTGATGTCTTCATTGGTCTGCTCTTGTTTTGTATCATTCTGTGCTTTTCTTTGGGAACTCTTATTATGCACATGAGCATTTCTTATTGCAACCCAGTCTCAAAACTAAATGTAAAAGGTGATGTTTCTCCAGACCGGTGATACATGGAATGAGTAAGTCTCTTTTGGTTAATGTTGGACAGAATAACGTGGTTACAATTAGGAAAACCTTTAAATGTAAAAATCAACCAAAAATATACACTATGAACTCACTATTATTTTTAACCAAATTCTTATTTATGTTTTGGAACATCTGGAAAGGGGTAACCAATCAGTAGTCATCTTAACCAAAAGGTCTACTTTTATTGAATTTTAAGAAGTTCAATAATTCAATAAATTAATCCTTCAAAAAAATATTCCTCCATTTATTTTATTTTTTTATGTTTACATAGAAATGTGTGTGAATATATTAAATTAATAACAATAAAATCTGTTTTTATTCTACACATTTTCCAGGTGACTATAAGAATATTATTCCCGAAAAAGTAATTCTTTATTTGGTTGGTTAGCTAGTTAGAAATGTGCTATGTGGGATGTTAAACGAGGGGGTAGAGTTAAGGGGTTAAAAATTCCATGAATCTCTTGTAAACTTCCTGAGACTGGGTTGCTCATTGACTGCTGTATTTGGGTGCTGTGTCACCAAAACCAATGTGAGCCTACTGCAGCATGATGCATGCTCAGAGGTGTGTGTAAGCAGCTGCTGGCATCTGACCAAGAAAAGCTGAGGCATATATCCTCCTGTAGACACAGCAAAAGACGGTTAGACGGACAATTACACAAAAAGACTTTGTACTTGCCTCAGTTGTTCTTGGCTCAAACGCCACGCTGCTCTGATTGCCTTTGTTTCTTTTGAAATGTTGGAGTGTCCTACTGTTGAGCACTGCAGTGGAGCCTTAGCAGATGACGTACACAACGTGGTAGGACCGCATGCAGAAATGAGACGAGGGTCACGAAGGTCAAGTTCTTGTCTGCTCTATTTAAGCTCTGTCTTCTGCACATTACACAACACCTGCAGGCAGCACTTTGTCATTTACTGATAAACCCGAGTGTTCCAAGGTACAAATGAGAATTAAATATATGGTAAAAATATAGTTATCTTTAAAGCAAAGAGTAAAATCGAACTGCTCAAGTAACAAAATCTAATAACTAATAAAACAAATATCCAAGCCCTTTTATTGTTTTGGTAATGAATGAATTTAGACTTAATGCTGTCATTTTAATCTTACCACAGCAACACCTTTTACTCTTGCGTCTCTTAAATAGAATAATAGTATTTTGGGTTTCAGAAAAGAGTGTTAGAGCAGACTTTTTAAACAGAACATTTACAAAAAACATCTGTTAAAGTAGACAAGCAAAAAGCTAAGATGACGTGCAGTTAATATTGAAATAGTCATTTCTACACTTGACAGTCCAGCAGATGGATATTAGTATGTCTGTGGTCACTCTTTCTCAAAAACATATTCAGTAAATGCAAAGCAGCTGGGTTTGACCCAAATGTGCAGAAGACATGGAGAAACACCACGACTAAAGCCACAAAGATAAACTGTAACACACACACACAGTGGTGAGGTCAAAAAGACAGACGCGCTCTGGATCTTTTTAACGCATTGCACAAAATGTTTTACCTCAGGATAAGCTAACAGAACCAGGACAGTTTCATTTCAAACACAACCAGCAGACCAGCTTTGTACCAAGTTTAAGTTCAAGCAAAGTTCAGAGAAAAAAAACGAAACTCAGTTTTACTGTTTATTAATAAAGCTAGTGTACGATAGAAATAAGTAGACATATGCTATATTTACACTTAAGATATAATAGAAGAGCTCTGCAGCGTTAAACTTTGTGCAACTCGAGGTAAAAGTGACAAATATGTGTGTAGCGATGTTAACTGTTAGCTGTCTCAGCGCAGCTACTTAAAGCTATTACCAGTAATGTCCTTTCTTCGTCCTCTCAAGAGTGTTTGACTCCGAAAAAAAAGACGTTTGTTGCACTTTATTTTAGAGGTTTTCTTCCTTTTTTTTAACGTTCTGAGCTAACATGTTTATAAAAATATCATATACAGCTAGTTACGTTAAGTCGAGATGTTAAAGAGATGTAGGCTAGATAAATGTTGTATATATAAATATAAAAAAAAAAAACATTAGTTTTAGCTCATGCAATAAAAAAAATAAAAAATAAAGTTCAGAAAAGCCAAAAGGACACAACAAACTGATGCATTCAAATGTTTTAGGTCGAACTCCTTTTATTGAGTAAAATGAAGTTACAGTTTATGGGTTTGGACAAAGTTCTGTAAACTTCCTTTTGACTAGATTGAAAAGTTAAGATCATTTAAAAAGGCTTTACTGTGACCGGATCCAAACGTTAACTTTATCAGGCTCCTGTTAATTTAAACTACTGCAGTAACTTGTGTCTTTAAAGTAACCAGTGTTTAAAGTTTCTAAATCTGAGGTAATAAACTTATTATGACTCCAGAAGAAAAACCTTATGGTTAGGGTTACTCATTTCTTTATCTCTCTGGTAGACAGACTTATTGTCAAAGAAACATTTTGTCAAAACTAATAAACCTCAATAAAGTTAATAACAGTAGTTTATACAAATGATGCATCATTTTGCTTTGAGCTTTTGGATTTTCTTTCATTTCTACATTGTATCTCAAACAAACCTATATGGATAACCCGACATTGTTCTTCCTTTTCTATGCTACTAACATATGCACCATTCGAGGTTTTTCTAAACTGACAAAAATAATTTACTGTGTTTACAAAAAGAGAAAACCGAGAGAACTCAAACCGAGAACGCAAACCGAGAGAACTCAAACCGAGAACGCAAATCGAGAGAACTCAAACCGAGAGAACTCAAAACGAGAGAACTCAAATCGAGAACGCAAATCGAGAGAACTCAAACCGAGAACGCAAATCGAGAGAACTCAAACCGAGAGAACTCAAACCGAGAACGCAAATCGAGAGAACTCAAACCGAGAGAACTCAAACCGAGAACGCAAATCGAGAGAACTCAAACCGAGAGAACTCAAAACGAGAGAACTCAAATCGAGAGAACGCAAATCGAGAGAACTCAAACCGAGAACGCAAATCGAGAGAACTCAAACCGAGAGAACTCAAACCGAGAACGCAAATCGAGAGAACTCAAACCGAGAGAACTCAAACCGAGAACGCATATCGAGAGAACTCAAACCGAGAACGCAAATCGAGAGAACTCAAACCGAGAGAACTCAAAACGAGAGAACTCAAATCGAGAGAACGCAAATCGAGAGAACTCGAACCGAGAGAACTCGAACCGAGAGAACTCAAACCGAGAGAACTCAAATCGAGAGAACTCGAATCGAGAGATCTCAAACCGAGAGAACTCGAACCGAGAGAACTCAAATCGAGAGAACTCAGATCGAGAGAACTCAGCGGCTAAGTGCGCATGAGGGCATTCAGTTTACGGCCACTTTTAGACTGAAACAAAGAGTTTTCCTTTCTTTGAATGTGTGTGTGTATATATATATATATATATATATATATATATATATATATATATATGTATATATATATATATATATATATATATATATATATGTATATATATATATATATATATATATGTATATATATATATGTATATATATATATATATACGTATACATATATGCTTTTGAATGTGTGTGTTTAAAGGGAGGACTACAATGATGAATCTTATTTAAAGCTAACGTCCCTGTAATAACATCACAACCTCATTTATAGATATTTATGGTTTCACCTTAAAAAAAACTCTGCAGAGGGCCATCATTTATTTAAATAATCAGCCAAAAACAAAATAAGTTCTATAGACCAGTTTAGGCTCCTTGATGAATGATGAAGGTGAACAAATATGAAAAGACAAGTAATAAATAAATAAAATGTTGGATCCAAGGACAAAGATGGATGAATTGTAAACATTAAACAATTTACAGCTTTTTGACTTGTATAGCTACTTTAGTTTTTTTTTTTTTTTTTTTTTCATTTTTATAAAATTACATATTATAAGCCTTTTAATTAACTGAGGAATGTATAGTTTAAACAACAGAATAATTCAGAGGAAGTGGGGCTTACTCTTTGGTTATATTAATCTCAAATAACAAACTTTACAAAAATGAAAAAAAAAATATTTAAAATGAAATCATATATTTAAAAAAGTTAGAAATCTATACAAAAACTAGCAATGCCATTAAAATGGATTATATTTACATTACCTTGTGCGTCATAAATAATAAAAAAAACAACAACATAATCATCATAGCACAGCCTGATTTTAATGTATATTATTTTTAGCAAAAATTTATGCAAAATATTTGTGCTTCCTGTTTATGATCATCTTTAAATAATAGAAAAATAGCCGAAAAAACATTGGCATTGAGAAAGTACAGCGGTGTTATTACTGGGACTGTCCTGTCAGTCTGCACGGGTTGGTCAACAGTTTACAGTTACAAACATTTAGTGTGTCCATTTATCAGGGCTTAAACGTGTAAATATATCCGTGTGATGCTTGATATTTAGTGATTTTTATTGTGAATATAGATTTAAAAAATAAATAAATTCAGATATCCATTGTTTTAGTTTGCTTTTGTCCATAACCAGCTTAAACAATATGCAACTAGACCTCAGACGACTTCATATAACCAGACTTACTCATCTAGTGTTAAGCCCTGATGAGTTGACACACTTGCGATTCACCTCAAAAGATTTGTACAAAAGAGAACCAAGCAAAAAAAAAGATGTAAATACATGATACTTGTACATACACATCAAACATTATTACGCAACTCTCTGAGTAATTGTTTTATATGTATTCCTATATAAAGTGAGGTTATCTGTGCATTTCCAATTGTTCTTGAACTGTATGTAATTTCTATAATGAAAATCTATTGTCTTTTTGGTTCATTTCGTAGGTAAAAGGTATAACTATTATGTTTGGGTTTTTTTTTCATTTCTTCATGGGTTATTTTCTTGTCAAAATGTGACTTATAAGTAATCTGATTGTTTTGAGTGTCAGAATAAAGTTATACGAATACGACGCCGGCTTTTTGCACATGGATTTTGGTTTCTGTTTTATGCTGTGATCTGCTTTGAGATATGTTCAGTGTTTGAAGTGTTTCTTTTAAAGCATTCACTCGCCCCTTGCGGTTTTCTGGACTTTCAGATGGTGACGAAAAAAAGGGGAGCTTTTCTGTAGAGGACCGCGGGAGCTCAAAACAACCGCGACATGAAGGAGACACGAGTAGATACAGAAAGACTGAGCGAACGGCATGTTTGGGTGTTTGAAGTGTGCGTGTATGATTTTGTATTTGTCTCTTCACTGTTTCTTCTCATTGTTGGTTTTTACACCTATGTACTGTATCTTGTAGTCGATTTGGATTCATTACAACAAGAAGCAACTACTTCAAACACAAAACTCGTAACTTACAAACCAAACCAGTATTTGTGCACAGACTCGCCTTTTCAGCTGTATCTTGTGTTTCTCAAATGTAATAATTAGAAAATGAGAAAATGATACCGAACACATCAGACTTTACCTTCAGCTTTAGTGAGATATGTTATCAGCCACTTGAATATAAGAAAAGCATGTAGAGATGCAAATATATATATACACAGGTTAAAATGGAATATGGACCAATTCCTAATAACATCAGAGTTATCTTTCAAAATAATGGAGGACATGAACTTAAAGGGGTTAATATTCAACAGTAGTCAACAGTCAGGCTTCTTCTCTACAACTTCTTTCTCAGCTTCTGATGTTTAGGTCCATTACTTCCTGTTTTTGTTATCTTCTGCCTGTAAGGTAACACTTTAGATCAGGGGGCAAATTTTATCATGAATTCATGCATAAATTCATGCATGACTCATGCATTAGTACATGCATTAAATCTCATGAATTAGACTTTTATCCTAACCTTATCCCTGAGTCATGATGGAGCCCCCTTCTCTAAAGTGTCACCTTATTCTTTATTTTGTAGTATTGTTTGTTGTTTGTGTATTTGGTTAATTTTCCATTTCTATTCAAACAGATACAGCCTATTACCTACAATGCTGTTTTGTATTTCCACCAGACGTTTAGAATCTCCCAAATGTAGAATCCCTAATGTTTTAATGTTGATGTATATTGAGCCTGCCATAGTTTTGACTGTTTGTGTCTCAAAGGTTACACACCAAATGCTTCACTCCAAAGCCCTTTTCCAAATAAAGGCCTCGTCTTTTTCCGTTCCTTTAATTTCTTCCGTCAGAAGCTGCTCAGAGACGCTGAGCATCAGTCCGAATTAACCAGCATCTGTCATGACGAGGGTCCCGGGACGTTTGCTCTGACATCCACACACCACCCTCATACCCCCAGCTCCCATCCACCAAACCTGCCCGCCTGCTCCCGTCTGGATGCATTTGCTCTTCACGTGTACGTTTGCACTTCATTTTCAAAGATTGTTTTTTCCAGACTATAACAGGGTCTTAACACTTGAGAGTAAAGAGGAGTTTACTCAGAAATGGTGAGGATGAAGGCTCCCATTTCTTCCAAACCTAATGGTATAAAATATCATTAAATTAACCTTCTTTATTCACAATTAAAGTTCTGGTCTTATTGTCTTTGGAGAGGCATTTGAAGACTAAAAGGCTATCCAACAAATGTGTTGGGGACAGTTGTTGTAGCATTCGCTGGACACAGGAACAGTCTTTTAAAACTGTTGCCTGTCTTCTTTGACTCACTGTAAAAAACATTATTTTGAATGTACAATGCTTTTTTTTAAGGTTTAAAGTGAATGGAGCCACAGAATTAGTCCTCACTAAGACAGGAAGACCTGAGCTGTGTGTATACTGTGTATATATGATGATGTTGATGTTCATCGGGGAGGAGGAAGAGGAGGAGTGGTATCACAGGAGGAAGGCCTGTGCTCTGTCAAGGCTGCCTCTTTACAACAAGAAGAAGACGGATGAAAAGTGAATGAAGCTTTGTCTCTCGACGCTGAAACTTTCAGCATTTTGAAACTTGACTGGGCTCCGTCTCCTGTGTCCTAACCTCACATGAGTTCTTTCTCCATCAGACTGTGCTTTAGACCACAAATGTCTTCACATCTAATTATGCTATTCAGTATTTTATGTAACTCTTGTCACGAGAACAAATGTGATTCATGTTTTTATTGTTGAATTTAAAGTATATTTCAGAATATATTTTCTTTTTATATTTTTAAATTGTCCGGTGAATAACACTGGGGCTTGTGTTAAATTAATTTGATGCAAAAAAGCCAGAGTAGTTTTTTTGTTTGATGAAAGTTGCACCTGAACATATACTTCCTGACCGTCTTTATGTAATATAAATCATTATCAACAAGGATTTATTTACATATATTTATTTTCTGATTTACTGATGACTCAGACTGTGCATCAACATTAATATTGTGACTTTCTAAATGAATAGTTTTCCCAGAAGCCCATGGGTGAAGCTGGGTACAGAATAAGACATTTAAACAACCGAATTAAAACCCTGTGAAAGCTTTATGTTTGAATATGTTTGGGTAAAATCTGACTTTATACATTGTTAAAGTCAAAAGAACCTGATCAAACTGCTCTGGTGGGAAATGATTATCTCTCAGGTTCAGTTGGACCTGACAGCGACGCTCTCGACTGACCGAATGACCAGTGGCCCGTGGACTCTGTGGACACTGATGTGTGGCCAACAGTCCAGTGTGCTGACATTTATAGAGTGTGATTTCTTCTCTTGAAGAACACACACGAGGCCTGGAGACACTCAGAGGCTCCTGTATTTTACTCAAAGGCCAGTCCTGTTTCGTTATGGACAAAAATAAGATGTTCACTACAAATACAGATGGATTTTATTTGATTGAATCTATCCCGAGCCTATTACTGCTGCCTCATATTTAGTTTCCACAGACTTTTTACTGCATGTGAGTCAGGCTGTTTTTTTACTTTCAGATCAATTTATACTGTTTATTAATGGTACCTAATCTGTTATCTGTTTTATTTGAAAGTCTATTATACATTTCACTCAGCACCACCACTACTATGTTCCTCTTTAAACACTTGTAAACATGTTCTAACGTTTGTCAGACGCGCCTGGTTCTGGACATTAACTCATCTCCCTGTTCTCTCCTTGTTTCAGTAAATACTAAAGGAGGAGATGTACTCAGTATTGATGGACATCACAGATGAAAACGGCGAAGGCGAGAGGAGAACTAGCTTTAGGAAAATATCACAAGAAGACTACGTAAAGGAGTCCCTCTACTGAGGCTGGTGAGGGAAGACGGGAGGCGGACATAGCAGTGCCGGGCAGCGGTGTCAAACCAGCCACAAACTTGACCGAATGGAGTGAGCCAGTTTCCACCTGGGACCACCTTTTTGCTGAGTAGAAAAAGACAGAGAGAGAGAGAGAAAGTGTCGCGTTATTATAAAACATTTTATTTTTCTATACTTTTGTGATTTACATGGTAAAAAAGTGTGTATAAAGCAGTATATATGTACAAATCTGTTTTTATGTTTTTGGTAAGGGAGATGAACAGTTGGCCCTTCTGATGCTGATTCTATGGTTCGTGGGAAGGACGAGGAGGGCGGACACTCCCCCAGCCGCTTTTCTGGAAGGCACATTGGAGAAAAAAAAAAAACAACACACACAACGGAAAGGTGGCAGGGAGAGCGCTCATCCAGGCACTACGCTGTACTTCCGTCAAACCTCCCTGCCCTCCTACGTCCTTCCTTCCTCGCTTCCTTCCTTCCTTCCTTACTTCCTGTTAGGCCGCTGGCATCGCCCGTTCTTCTTCTTCCATTTTGCGAGGTCAGCGGCCGGCAGTAGAACTACTGTTAGCAGCGTCCCCCGTGGATACTGTCGTGATGTCACTTCCTCCTCGCTGGCAGCACCATTGGGCCCCCCGCCCCTTCCCAATCCCGATGGGCCTCTGGTCTGGTTTACAGCGTTGGGGAGTGGGGGGGTGAGCCACGGCGGGAGCTCTCCTCGGTCTGCCCCTCTCCATGCCCCAGCAGAGCTCACTGACTGAGGACTAGTTAAAAGAGCGGCGTCTTAAAACATAAAAAAAAAAAATAGACAGAAAAGACAAGAAAACGTCGCCGGTTTTAATCACCTGCCAGACTCCGGAGCCCAAGCCTTTGTGTCACTGTGCGCCACTAGAAAAGACCAACAAGAAGCGGCGCTATGCACGTTTCCACCTGACGAGAATAACTCCTCATCGTCCTCATGTAACAAATTGAATTATACTCGAGTAATCCCATTGTACTACATCGCAGGTGCATAACCAAAACACAAGCCTGAGGCATATAGACTATGTCGCTAGAGAAAACATTATAGAAATACGGTAGTGCCCATCCAACAGTAACAAAGAACGAGGGCTGAATATGTCGATTTTATTTGTCAATGTATTCTGAGAATATCTATGATTTCTATGTGTGTTCTTTTGTTTGGTGCAGCACTGAGGAGTTCATTTTTGGTGGAAGCAAAACCTTAATTCTTTTTATCAGGAGAGTCACTGTAAACGTGTTTTAAACAAGAATGTTGGTTCAGTTCTTTGAATGTACTTAATGTCTAGGGTGTCCAATATGTATTCTTTTTCTGTATATAAATATATATACATATCTATTATATGGGCTGTGGTGATGTCAGGGAGTAGAGGGGGTGGGCACGATAGCCTCTGGCCCCCAGCGTAGTTACCAGACCCCTCTCCAACTAAATATGTCCCTGATATTTACTGTAACATGTGATCATGTGTTTTATGATTGAAAGTGTGATGGTTATAGTGTGAACTGCTCTCCCTCCTTCCCTCGGGACCCCCCCACTTCCTGTGCACAGAAACCCAAGCAGATCCATATTTCTTTCCCCATCGACATCTACAAACCCAAGACTTCAGGAAGACTTTGGCCTCCTTCACCGGAGCTGCTGGGAAGGAAGACTTACTTGCTAATTAGCGAAACGTGTTGTGGGTGTCAAAGTTTATGAATATTGATTTTTTTTTTCTTCTTCTTCTAACTTGAACCAAAGTATGATTTGAACACAGTGCTCTTTGATCAGGAGAAAGCGGGACTTGATGATGGCGGATGCATATTGACGTGACCTAGTTTTCATTCACCATCGAAGCTGCAAGTAAAGCACGCCAACGCCGTGGAGGACCCTCGGTATTACTTCCCTGCTCTTCTACTGCTTCATGTTACTGGGCTTCCTGCCTCGGTTTACAAAGTCTTTCTGCTGACCCCGGTGGACTATGTATGGCATATTGGAAGTAGCCTGTTAGCCCTGAGAAGAAACTTTTCCCATCAGTGGTGAAGCAGGTTTTTTGGGTGAAGCACAACTTTGTTTTGTCTGAAAGTTCAGGGTAGGCTACTGCTGGGCTAAGTAGTAGTTTTGTGTTGAAACGTTCTGGAAAGATGAAGCTCCTGACGACCTGTACAAACTTGCAGTTGGTACTGTTAATATCCTGTACAGAAATCTCACCTCACACTACTTCTTGATCATTTATTTCAGGTTGAAAAAAAAAAAAAGACTGAATCAGGGCTCCTACCCACGCGACCTCTGTTCATCTCTGTAGACAGCTTCTCATATATTACAAAGAGTATATATCATGGCAACTTACTGTTGTGAAGTCTAAATGGGGTAAAAGTCGGTCATTTGTTCTCCCATGCAGTGATCATATGCAGGCTTAGCATTTTCGTAGCTGTAGGTTAGTTTTGGAGAGTCACACGAATGATTCGCCTTGGCCTACTTTTTTTACAGGCGCGTTGTTCAAAAGAGAAAAAAAATACTAATAAAAATGATGGCGGGGTGGAGTTTTAGTTTGACACCAACTTCCTGAGAGGCAGAAGAGACATGAAGAACCACAGTTTAAAGTTTGGTCTGTCCACTGAATTTATCTATGCACTCTGCAACTAAACAGACTTGATGTCACATGTGGTAGGGACATTTTTAGGGAGACGTCATATTATTATTCTCATTAGCCAGGACTTTTGACATTTTACAGATAAGGCTGCCTTTACTCTGCTATTTTATCAACTAATCCTTATAAAAGACAAAAAAAAAAGTATCATATCGCCTGATTCATCAAAGCCCATTGGTTCCTTCTGAACATGTAAAGAGAAAAACTGTAAACTGGCCAGTGTTTTTATCAGAAAATACAGAAGGAACCGTGTGTTAGCGCGACACAGTCTAGGCTCCCATCACTACAACAGTGACACTTTTTGGGGGAAACAATAATGGTTACAGACTTCACCAACTGGTAAGAGTAGCTTTGCTATTGCTACTGTTTGTTTTTCCATTCTTGATCTTAAAAGGAGAATGTGAAAGCCATAACAAGAAGGTGTACGAGTCTGTAAGGCTCATTAAAAAACAAAAAACTAACAAGTTTAAAGTCAACGAATTATACTGTTGCTTAGTCGATAATTAAATAATAATAAATAATAATAATAAAAGTTATTACATGAGCAGGACCTGTTTGGTGATTATGCGCAAAGTAGCCTAAATGTGAAGATAAAGATCATAAAAATATATTTTACTTGCTACAGTAGATTATTTTGCTAGTAGTAAATCTTATTCTTAAATCATATTTTTATTTTGCAGATTTTGCAATTAGCCACTTGTTGCTTTCCCCAAAAAGCTTCATTAGCAGGTTTTACGCTTCATCCCTGGTTGTGTCGATCTAACATCCTACTGGGGGACTATTTTCAGCAGCGGATTAATCCACATTTGGTGCTTTGGTGTGTATTTCTGGCAGCAACATTGAGTCACACAAACTGTTTCTGATGTCATTCTGATGCTTATAACGTAGCTACATTTGTGAATCCAAATACTCTTTATATACTTAGATTTGTAAAGAAAAAAGAACAACTGTGTATAGTTACATATTGTTAAATATTAACATACCATTTGAAGTGAAGTATCATACACCAAACTGTTACTTTTCTAGTTAAAAATATATGAAAAATATCATATTTGTTATAATATATAGTGTGTAGTACTATCGAGAAAAAGAGTATTAAGACAACAGCTCACAAACTTTACCTACTAAGGGTTTTCTCTGAGAAACGTATGCATAAAAATTTGCTTTCATTTGATTTGAACTGAGGCTCTTATTTTGAAGTGTTACTAAACTCATTTTTGAGATACAACTGTAGAAGTGGTGGTTTCTCTGGAGAGCCAAAGTCCTTTCTATAAATGTTAATTAGTTGCCTAAGTAGAAATGTTAAAAACAAGCTAAAGCATATATTTGGGGTGTTTTTACTTTGTGGGTTTGTTTCCTTGATGTTTTTAAAATGATATAAATATTGATAGTGGAGATATTTAACTGAACTACTTCGTCTTGCTGGTCTTCCATGTTAGTAGCAACACTAGAGTCAGGCACAGACTGTGTGAGAAGATGGACGGCAAACGCAAGCAAGAGTGAAGCTGAAAATGTGCTATGAACAAGGCCCCCTTGTGGATGGCTCCAGTACTGTCAAAAAGCTACGCCTCCTCAATAAAACATGTTAGAAAGAATTTCTCACTAATGAAGATGGCCAGCTCAACTTTTTGTTTTTACAGTTTTATCCATTATTAGCTGCAATTAGCAAAGTGTAGTATGCAAACCACAATGTTACATGCTAATGCTAACAATACTGTCTGTAGAAGGTACTGGTTATTATAAGCTCTATGTCTTTGCTATCGGACAAAAGTTTCACTAATTTGAAACTTAACAGACA
Source organism: Neodontobutis hainanensis (assembly GCA_024349245.1). Taxonomy (NCBI): domain Eukaryota; kingdom Metazoa; phylum Chordata; class Actinopteri; order Gobiiformes; family Odontobutidae; genus Neodontobutis; species Neodontobutis hainanensis. The sequence continues at coordinate 4,131,871 of JALDNG010000029.1, forward strand.
ATTTAAAATGTAAGTACCAAGAGTAAATGTTACTTCTTTCATTTAAGATGTTTTTTTCCCCAGCCACTAAGCATAAAAGATTACCTGTTAACTTTGTTTTTCTCTTCTTCAACTGTCCAAGATACTTATAGGGGATTAATCAAAGGGCATGATGAATTCTGGGTCATTTGCTTCCAGCGGGAAATCACTGCAGTCGTTTTTTTTATTTTTTTTTTTTTATTAATGACAGTGCTAGCCTAAATCAGTCATTGCAATAACCTTTCTTACGTTTTATTTGGAATCAAACAGCCATCTTGAAAAAGGTTGGGAGTTCTTCTAACATTAGAGTTGAGGCATCATTTAAACTCATGAAATGTCTTCTTGTTATGTCTAATTTGGTTTCTGTCCAAATTGTCTGGATGGAATATGGAAGTCCTAGTGGCGGCAATATTTTTGGCTTCACCTTTTCCTAGTGTTTATAACGGCGTCCGTCTTTGTTACCGGTCCACAGGTTTGGTTTTGAGGGAGAGGTTTACCTTTACAGTTTAGCTTCTGTTAATGTGTTTACAAAGTGGTTTCTGAAAAAAAACTGTGGTTGTTCATTCTTTCACAAATTCACTTCTAGTAGTTCTTTCTTACTCTTATTTCTGCGTCCGGTGGAGTTTCTGGTTCGTCGAAATGAAAACTCCCCCCTGCACCTTATTGGTGGGATGGAGCGGGGGGCGGGGTTTTTTGAAAAGCAACCCTCACCCGTCCTTCCTTTGTTGGCCAGTTTCACAAAGTGACTTCAGACCTGTCTACAACTGTCTGAATTCTGCTTTGAATGAATACAACAGAATATCGAAATCAGTTGAGAAGAAGAATGGGTTGGTTTTCTGTGAAATGGTTTTGCTGCATTCAGGAAGTCCTTCAATATTTTTAGTTTTCAATATGGAGGCCATTTTTCCACTCTCCAAGTACTCTCAACAAATATATAATGAGAACTATACTGTTCGCTGACCAGCTCCGTCATTAGTATTTTTTTTTGTTTGTGTGTATTTGGTAAATTATAAATGGTGTGCATTAATATTGCTCTGTTTTGTACCCTTCTCGGGCTCCCAAAGTGCTTTGCTTGATGCTTCCATTCACCTCATTCACACACATTCACACCTGGGGCAGACAGAGAGGGGGGGCTGCCATACACGAGGTGTACTCAGCCTTGTGTATGGCATCTGAGGAGCCTGGTCGTGTGCAGGATTTAGAGGTCCCAAAAACAGCATTAGAGGAAGATTGTGGTTTAGTCCTAAAATATACCCAGAATATTTTCTGCTAAAGCCAAAGTATGTCTAAATGCCTTGGATTTGTCTCCTTCAAAGCCTCTTCAGGACCTTAAACACACATTTAGAAGCATAATGAAGTCATGTAAAATATTGTAACCTCCATAGCTGTGATTACTTTTATTAATGAACAAACTGGAAAAAATATTGAGGTCTGGACCTCTGTGATGTCAATGCTGCATACGACCATGCTTCCACACAGAAACCCAAAGGACTTTTTTAAAAAGGATTAAAAGCAGAGAAGAAAACAGAAGTAGATTAAAATGAGCTTGTATTTAACAAACCTTACAGTGAAACACTCAAACACTGACAGCTGGAAACAGTGTGCTCCCCTATCCCGTGTAAATCCTGTATATATTACCTATATTGCCTTGGGACATCCGATATGTGCCCAAATAAAAAAAAATAATAATAAAAAACAATCCACAAAAACAACACACATGCACTAAATTGGCTTTTCTGTTAAAAGTTAAATGCTAAAAAATACTTAAATCTAGCTTTGACTAACCTACATGACTGTTATATAGCGTACTGACAGCAATCTCTTATATAGGCGTCAACTAAAGGTAATCCTATTATATACACTAGTTAGGCCAGAGTTGATGTGTATTAAACTACTTTCTTCCATGTGCATGTGCCGTCATGTCGGGAAGTCGGGCAACATTTTTTAATCAGAGTAAATTCTTCTGACTTGAGCAACCAGTAACTTGTATTTCATTTTTAACTTGGAAAGTAAGTTTCCATGGACCAGATGAATGCAGCATAATGTTTGTATTCCACCATTTTGTCTTACGAGTTTCCACGGTAACAAAAGGTCTCCGTTTTGTTGCTTTATAATACTCCATGACAGGTCTATGACACCTTTGTGAAACTGGCCACAGATCCTTCTTAGATGCCTTTGTTCAAAACAAACCCCATCTTCCTGAGCACAGCTGTGGAGACACAAGTAGGACGTCCCGCTCCTTAAATGTACCTATTTGCCGTGACATATTTGCCCCATGTGACACCCGCCCCCTACCATTCCTAAAAAAACCCGTATGTGAGTCGACCGCTCCCCTTTTGTACTCCTGCTGTTCTGTATATACTTCCTCCTTCTCGCTCTTAACTCTCTTTCGTCCTTAAAAAGGGGGAAAATATATGAAAAAAAAGATCCTCTGACTCCCCGAAATCTTGTATTTTGTTCTAAACAATGACAAAATTTATTTATAAGGATTTTTTAAAATCTATCGCTTTCTCTTTTGTAAATGTTCCAGTTAAATAAAGTTTAAAAATGTTAAAAAACTAAATGGATATATTGAAAAAGGTGAAAAATGTCTCTAGAAGTCCCCGCCCCCTCCTCTGGCTCTGTACTCTGAACTTTGTCGTTTTGTTTTTTCTCTTTCTGTATGCTTCTCTTTACGTGCTTCAGATGAAGAGTTATATTTATTATGACATTAACGTTATTATAATTATGACTAATTATTAATATTATCATCAACCTCATCATCCTCATTATTATCATTAATAAACTTGTCTACTTCAGCTTGTGTGTCGCTGCAATGTTTTTACAACCAAGAAGCGTCTTCTGTCCGCCGTAACCTACAAAATGAGAACATTCACCGATCAGGCATAATATTCTGACCTCTGAAGGTCAAGTGAATAACACTGATTTACGCTTCATCATGGCACCTCACCAGGGTCGAGGGTCAGAGGTCATCCATGTACCTTGTGAACAAGGCTGGGTGGTCCTGTCCAACAGAGCAGCTACTGTTGCTCAAACTGCTGAAGAAGGTAATGCTGGTTCTGATAGAAAGGTGCCACTTAATATTGGACCAGTCAGGGTGACCTCTGACCCCTGTGCACCTCCGAAAGCCCTAACAATGGGCACGCAAGAATCCGAGCTGGACCAGAGCAGTGTGAGTTTGAGGTGTTGGAGCGTCTGTGGGACGTGCTGGACAAACCGTCCTGTAACTGACAGGACTTAAAGGATCTGCTGCTGACATCTGAACCAGATCCACAGCACATCTTCAGAGTCTAATGGACGGGTCAGGGCTGTTTGGGACCAACACAATATTAGGCAGGAGGTCATAATGTTATGTGTGATTGGTGTAAATAACCTCGGCCTGGGACAGACATCTTACTCACTCAACACTGTGTCAGGCTACTGTCACTCATTTCTTATGTCTGAAAAGGAAAATAGTAAACTTCTAGGGGTCTCTATATTTCTGTCACATGACAAGCTTCTGAAATCTTGGTTTGAACAGGTTTTACGTGGGTTTGAACTGGTTCTAGGTGGATTTATTCCAGCTTCGGACATATTTATGTATTTACTGATTATCTTCTCAAAGTAATCATGTCCATGTCACTATCAGTGTTTCTAGCCAAGGCTAATTCACAACACATGTCCCTTTTTACAGTTTATGTTACACCAGAGGGATTAAAAGAAGAAAAGTGAACAGTGAATACAAATGAAAGTCTAAATCTGTACACACATGCACACTGACATCCACACTTTATCATTTAGACATGATCACACTGTTGCTGCTGTACGAGCCAGGATTGTGTCTGCTTTTAGAGATGGACAGATTAGTTCAAGTCTTTATTCCAACAGAGTGAGAGGTCCATTGGTTAGCTCCTTTTGAAAAAGCAGTCTGAGCAAAAGATGTTTTTCAAAATGGAACTTTACAGTCTCCACATGTAGCTGCTCTCGTAGAGCTGAGGCCGTCTGTTAAAAATTACAAAGTGTCTCGGGAGCAAGTCTATTCAGACATTTCAATACAAGCTCTATATTCCTGAAAATACATAAACTCATAAAGTTTAAGAGTTTGTGTTTAGTCTAAAAAAGAACAGTGATGAAACTTGATGGACAAGAGGCTTTAGGGAGGTTTGCTTGGTCTGAGAGCAGACAATACTCTATAGTCTAATTTCACTCCTAAATATTTCTCCTGTGTTTGTCTTTTATTTCAGTGTTTCAATCTCTTTTTTCTTTCTTCAAACATCTGAAGGGAGTTTGTTCATGGACAGGCTGAAGAGAATGGGCCCCAGTAGAGTTCCCTGAGGGATTCCTGTCATAATCTTCCATGGGGCAGATTTTCCATTATCAATAAGAACACATTGCTCTTGACCTTGGAGATAAGACTCAAGCCATGAGAGGGCCTGCTTTGACAAATGAAAGGAGGATAGTTTTGAGATAAGGAGAATATCATTTACAGCATCGAAGGCTTCTTTAAGTCCAGTGCCTCTGATATTAACATACTCCATTCATCAGTGACTGTGTTTGAGAGACTCTTCTGGCTTCTGCAGTGAATGATGAGCCTCTGTTCGTTTTGGGATTCAACCGTAAGACTACTAATCCCATGACGCACCACTGCTGCGATGAGCCCGTGCCAGGTGGGGAAAGGGGGCGGGGCCTGTGTCTTTGAGACCTATTTGTCTTGTGCCAAAGCCCCTCTGGGTTTCACAAGATGGAGAGCACCTGTCTGTCGCGGAGCCTGCCATTTACCCAAGTGCCGCCAAGACAAACTCCGGAAGAATACAGCCGCCTTCAGGGGCAACAGAAACGCAAATGTAAATACTTCAAAAGATGTGTGCCTCTCCATCATTGTTGACTTTGTTTAATCCTTTGAGCCTCCGCAAACAATGGGAGATGGGATTTTTTTTTTTTTTTGTCAACCCCCAAAAAGAAAATCCAGAAAATACTGTTGTTATTTGTGGCAGGGCTCTGTCTGTACACTGAGTCTGTTCAGAGCTGGATGTGTTATTCTTTACATTCAGCTCTTTATTAGCCCCAGGCCTTTAACTTTAATCAGACCGGCTCCAATCGTCCATAATTTACCACAAACAAACTAAGTCCAAGTCGAAAGATACAAGAGACACAAATGTTTAGAGTTCATATAAAAGAATGAGTCCAGGCCTGATCTTCTGTATGTACTGCCCCACCTGGATGTGACCTCTGTAGGTTATTGTACCTGTCTGAGGTAAGTTGCTCCATAATACTGCTGATTAATTGTGATTTTAAAGATTTGTTTTTCTAAATGAAGCCTCCATGTGGAAGGCCGAGCTAATGACTGCACCTTCAAGTCTACGCAATAACACGAAAGAAACTAAACATCTCCAGGATTCAAATGTAGAGTTCTTCTAAAATCCAACACAACAGCACAGTAAATGAGTATTACTCTTGGCGAATTGCGGTGGAAAGTCTTGTTGAAACAGATTTCGATTTGTGTTTGTTTATGGATGCTATTTAAAAACTGCTTAGCTCTAGGTTTTGATGCTAATCTTTGCTCACAACCAATTAACAAGCCTCAGAAAAGAACAGTTATCATTTATTTATGCTGTATCCATCTATAAATAAAGAAAAAACACATATGCGTTTGATTTTTACATGTGTAGAATCAACAGCCTCCTTCTGCAGAACCTAACGTGCCGTCTGCTGCAGGAAAAGACAGGAAGTGGATGTTTATTATGTATATTTTTGAGTTGGAGCAGGTTGTGCTTCAGGGGGCTTTAATGTTTAAAGGGTCTTTGAGGGAAAACCAGAGGAGGTTTGGTTTGACCATAAATCCACAGTGACTCTCTGAAGCAGCTCTTTCAGTGTGTTATGATCCTCCACGTCTGATTTATTTTAGAAGTTATTTTAGATAAAAGGAATCGGGGCTGTCGTTGAGGCGCGTCAAGACACAGGGCAAAGGTTAGAGAAGGTGTTGGCAGCAGGTCAGAGGTGCTTGTTCTGTAGAAGAAGTGTTCTAGCTCTGGTTTAACATTAATACAAAATGTAGAATTACTTAACAACTGGCCGGGACTGGCCGGGACGTCCCGTGTTTCTGGGTGATTTTTTTTTTGTCTTGTACAGCTGCTGTCCTGTATTCCAATCAGACACTAATAAAAAATAATAAACCAAATGATCCCACGACCCCTAATGGGTCTAAAGTGGAAGAAAATGAATGAATGAAAGCCAGATCCGACGTTTAAGTGCAAGTCACTAAAAACACACGGCATTATGGGACAAGCTTTTGTAAATGAATTCTATAATAAATGTAGGTGAGCACCATGAGACAGTGAACCTGCTAAACAGATAAGGCTTTGCAGATCCAATGAGCTACGAGCAAATCTAATCCAATAATAATTTATATTTATATATCTAAAGCTTTTCAATAAATTCAAAATAACACAATTTATTAATATTTACAATAAATTGAGGGTTGAGTGGCTGTTGTATGAATGTGTAACCTAATAAAATTGTATTACCTTTAGAGTTTGTTTGGATTTTTATAATATTCTTTAATATCCATGAGTCAAATGTAGACAAATGTATTTTAGAGCAGTGTGTACAGTAATTAATAAGAATGAAGACGTCTTTCTGTGACACGTGGCAAAGGTGAGAAGAAAAACATCTTATATGGCCATTCTTTTTTTCTTTAACACACATTTCTGAATATTGTTGAAATGGCTCTTTTTCAGCCACTCACCAGTGTCGCAGCTGAAACCACTGGAGGCAGGGGGGTTTGCCCAAGGACACAACAACAGTATGAACAGTGGAGAGCAGGAATCTAACCGCCAACCTTCTGGTTATAAGGAGTTGGCTATTTAATATCTTGCATAAATTCCTTAAGCAGATGTCATTTTCACCTTAACATTGCCATAATAGAAGTTTTATATCATTGTTTTTCAGAATTAACAGGTGTAACGTGTCTTTTCATCGGTGCCTCTGAATATATTACACGTCTTTACGCAGCTGCAGTGAGGTGTCATCACCACATGGAGGCACTGTTGGACTGTGTCTCTGAGGTAGAGCCCCTCACTGACCACAGAGAGTCCCAGCTTTAGCTCCGTTCAGTTTTTGTCAATTATGCTCCGACTCGTGTAACGCCTGATTAAGGTCAAATGGAAATCTCAAATCTGATCAAAACATCTGCTGACTGTGAAGAGACGCGTCGCCCTCAGCCGCGGCACTCGACCATAATCACACAATCATGAAGCGATGAGACCCTCCGGGCCTTTATGGGGAGGGTGCTCTGCTAAAACGGCCAACGTAAAAACCCCATCTGTACAAATGGGCTTTGGGTTTGAGCCAAAAGCACTGATTTATCTCACGTCACGGCACATCGAACAGAGAAAGAGTGTCAAAGCAAAACACGGAGCCTGATATTTGTGGCCCACTATCAATTTGTGTAGGTACAGGGTTCCCTTGTGTCGCTTTAGTGGAAGAATAAAAGAGACGATAATTCAGCAGCGAGAAGAACAGGAGTCACAGCAGCCGCTAACACGATTTGCTTATCAATTAATTAAAGTATGAAAAGTGCATTAATTATTCTCCGCTGTGAACAACTGGGGCTAATGGAGCTTTCAAAGTTAAGGTTCAGTCACATAGAGGCTTAGTTTCATATTTTATCACAGGCTGTACTGCATGTAAAGTATTAATGCTTCTCTTATTAAAAGGATAGATGTTTTTAATAAAGGTGTAAGAGCTGTATATTATTGTAGAGCAGGGACAGAGCTGGATTTGACTCTGTTGTAGCTCAGTAGGTTAGGTTGGTTGTCAGGAGCTGTGTTTAACCCTTTAAGCCCGAGCCTGTTTTTTGGAGTGTCTCGAAAAGGACATGTCCACAAAAAATTGACTGTATTTCTGCAACTACAAGGTGTATTTCAATAATTCTGATCAAAATGAAGGGGGCACTTGTGAGATTTCCCAGAAGGGAATTTTTTCAATGTGTAATGACACAGTTTCAGAATAAATCAAGATGGAAAATGGCAAAATAAGCCCAAAAACATTTCTGCCTAAAAAAATACATTATTTGGATTAATATCCTTTAGATGAAGGCAGCTGCAGCTCAAACGCTGTTTTAAATTCAGCCACACATGTCAACATTACCTGCACCAAATATAATTTTGTATAATTCTAACCAAAACTCATAAAGATTTTTGTGTCCATTATAAAGAACTGTGCAGAATTAGCGTATTTTGGCACCAGCTGTTTCTGTTTGCTGCTGTTTGGTCTGTGTTTGGAGAAATATGTAAATGTCTTATATGAGCTTGTAGCTGAGTCTCAGAGATCTGCTGCTTTGACATTAATTGCTGATTGAATCAAGGCCTAATGTCTCCAAATTTAACGAGTTAAGTGTAAAGCTGGTTCTGGAAACTATATATAATTCTTTAGATATGTGTCTTTGCTCAGACTGTCTCACTGCAGGAGCCGGAGTTGTAGGGGGAAGTCCGGTTCTGGACAGAGGATACCCATCTGCTGCCTCACCACGGAGCTGTTCTGCACCGGCACTCGGACGGGCCTCACTCTGGACTCACACAGGCCCGAGGGTCACACAGGTGAACGTTTCATTTGTTTACCACCAACACAAGAAGTCCATTTGAGAGACGTTATGGAAATATGTGTGAATAATTCTTAATGTGTGTTATTTTGATGAATGGTATTAGAGTAGATGGATTCTTAGTGGATTTGGTTTGACTTTAAAAAGTCCAATCAAGTGCTGTTATTACAAAGTCTGTCCAAGAGAGGGAGACAAACACTAAGAATCTTGATAAAGGATTATTTGAAGCTTGTGCTCTCCATTTCTGCTTTAATGACACAAAGCACTGCTGATGAAGTTATTCATTTGCTTTTAATTCAAAAATGTTACCTTCGAGCCAAAATCTTCAATATTGGGAGTTTCTTCTGAAGTAAATCTGGAAATGACCTGAAAAATGGCTGCACAAGTCTTCAGTGAAAGAGCAAAAATATAAATGTATATGGGTTTTTATTTCTGCGCTGTATTAGTTTGTTTCTGAGAAAATGCTGTATTATCATTATCAAAAATGTCTGAGTCTCTTTTGATATAATCATAAACTGTGAGCATAAATATTTACTGTGCAAACTGGATTTGGAAATGGACATTCTGTAATTACATCATGTGGCCTCAAGAGGGAGACAAACAGCTTTTATATCTGTTTCATGAAGCGACTTTGTGTTTTTTATCCACGTTTCAGTTGCGTCTATCCAGAAGTCCCCTGATAAATATATCATTTAAAATCTAAAATATAGATTTTAAATTCATTAAATGGCCTTTGAAATTCAGAAAAAACAATGCCAAAAACACAAACATACCCACATTATTGAAAATGGGTCACAAATCATTTGTTCTTCTGAAATGTGACCTTTTGAAAGCACATCCAAACTCTTGGAGACTTGTTGAATTTTGACCATGTGACTTTCTGTTCCTTTGCAGATATAGCCACACCTTCTTTTCCTCCAGGTTGAACTCCTTCCTCAAAAGTAGGTCAGTTTGAAAGTGTGTTCATTAACCTCTTTGTATTAAGATGCACTAAACTGGATTTCAGGGGAAAATGTCCTGAATGAAATGATTTTGTGACATTGGACCAAAAGAATTATAAAATTGTCATTACACATCAACGAGGAGCTAAACTCACCTTCCTTTTGTCGAAACTAAAGAAAAGCATCACGAAAAGCCTGGGGATAAAAACCAAAGAGCTGCGTTAACAAAACATAAGTCACGCTCACCGTTTGTGGGATTAGGAGATCACAACGCCACAAAGCCTTATGGGTAATGCAAGGTCACACAGGGAATCAGGAGACGTTAGAGGAGGGGGTTAGTGAGTCGATGTATGCAATGAGGGCTCTACACTGATGATGGACTCTGGGAAATGAACAAGGACCTGCTCTAATGAGTCAGAAAATGTGTTCTCATCATGAAACGGTATTAACAGTTGTGTGGGTACATTTCAAAGTAAAAACAAGACTGTGATCATTATTTACTGCCTGTTCATGACACATGTAATCAAAAATGTTCACTTATATATATATATATATATATATATATATATATATATATATATATATATATATATATATATATATATATACAGTATCTGATTAATCACCGGCCATTTGATTAGGCACACCTTGAAAGTACTGGGTTGGACCTGCTTTAATTCTTCGTGGCATAGATTAAATAAGTGTTGGAAACATTCCTCAGAGATTTTGGTCCATGATACATCCATGACCCATTCCAGCACATCCCACAGTTCTCTGCTGGATTGAGAAGTGGCGACTGTGGAGGTCGTTTGAGTGAAGAAAGTGAAGAAACACGTCTGAGAGGGTTTGAGCTTTGTGGTGCATTGTCCTGCTGGAAGTAGCCATCAGGAGATGGTCACTGTGGTCATTAAGGGACATGCTCAGCAACAATACTCAGGTCGGCTGTGGCATTTAAACGATGCTCAAATGGTACTAAGGGGCTCAAAGTGTGCAAAGAAAAGCTCTCCCACTTTCCTGTTCCGAGCTGACAGGAGCAGGTGTGGTCTTCTGCTGCTGTAGTCCGTCTGCCTCAGGTTTCCACAGGTTGTGCGTTCAGAGATGGATGAAGTTCACTAAACCAGTGCATCCCTGAGGTCACAGGACTCCTTTCTCTGTGGATTATTAAAGTCTTTAACAAGTGGTTATTTTAGTTACTGTTGCCTTTCTATTGTCTCTAACCAGTCTGCCCATTCTCCTCTGACCTCTGACCTCAGACCTCCACACAGCTGCCACTCACTGGATATTTTTTCTTTTTTGGACCATTCTCTATAAAACCTAGAGATGACGTGAAAATCCCAGTTTTTAAAATACTCGAACTTCAGCAAGTCCACTTGACCACAGCTACACGCCTAAATGCTGCCATGTGACTGGCTGATTAGAAATTCCAGTTACCACGTGATTGAACGGGTGTACCTAATAAAGTGGCCATTGAGTGTGTCTTGGCTTCATAAAAATGTCATGTTAGCCACACATTTATTCTAATCTGACCTTTAGAAAGCACATCCAAACTCGTGTAGAGACTTACTTTTGATAAAAAATAAAAAAAAACCCTGCTACTCAAAGCCTGTGTTGTTGATAAATGTCGTGTGAAGGCGGCTCGCCGTTCGTCGGCTGAAGCCAAGTCCATCCGTCTTCCCCTGTGGACCCAACAGCTGGCACAGTGACACTCACAAACCGGAGCCAAAGCAGAGACTGGAGCCGAACAGGTGGACGCCTCTGGGTCCAGTTCACACACAATCCCGCTGACAGGCCTTCAGGGGGCGCTGTCTCTTTGTGATACAAGCCACAGACTGCATGGGATTCACAAACAGGAACTGATTGATTTTCAGATGTTTTTTGTGGAACTAGAAGAGTTTTGCTCTGTTCTTGTTGAAGTTATTGTAATAATGTTTAATGCTGTTGTAGACGACAATATACACCACTTTTAATGTTTGATGCTCTGCAGAGGAATAGTTTTATCTCTGTGTTCTACCAGATCCCTGAGCTCTGCAAATGCACCACGTCTGGTGGTACCATCCCAAAAAGGAAAAAAATCACTCTCACGTACTTTCTCCACATTGGTGGAATGATCTACCATCTTCTACAAGATCAGCAGATTCAGGTGTCTCTTCCGTCGACACCTGACTGACAAACACTGAATTCTTCTTCCTTTCTATAGATTCCTTCTCTTCAAAAAAAAAAAAAAAATCCTCAGCTTTGTAAACTGTGCTGGTTTCTAACTGACTAGTTTTTGCTGCACTTGTGCTTTTTTCTATCTTGTGTTGTTAAAAATGGCACAGTGACACATAGTTTTTCTCACTTGGAAGTCGCTTTCGATAAAAGCGTCTGATAAATGAAAATGTAAATGTGTCCTGATCTGATCTTGTGTTTGCAGATGTTGGGCTGTGGACCTGGAACCAGCGAGTTATGCTTTATTACACATCACTTTATGCACAAAGAGCTAAAGCTAACAAAACATTTTTTTATTCTTCCCAAAAATACTTTTAATGAGATATTTTAAGCTGGAACGTGTCCAGATTTTGAACATTTTTTATCTACATTTCTAACGACACAAATGAGCACGATTTGTGATTTGAAATATATTGTTTTTGGCTCCAAATAACAGCACAGTCAGGAAATGGTGCGGGACATTTCTCTATTTGTGATGATATGTTGATATGTTGGAGCAACCACCAGACAGAAACATAAAGAAACATCAGATTTTTTATTTTGTTTAAAGTGAATAGCAGTGTGCCTCATAAACAATGGACAGACTTCCTAACTCGTTCTTTCATCTGTATTAGCGTCCTATAAATGTGTTTTAGAACTGGCACACAACATACTTTCTAATGGAATAATCATAAACATATACTTCTGTATATTTACTGTACATCAATGCATCGATTAAATGAGCCGTGATCTAATGATGTTGACACAAACATAAATATTGTGCATCAAAAAGAAGAACTTCTGGTCCTGTGCAAATGTATTCTTCCCAGAGATCGGACTCTGAAGCAGACATTTTAAGACAAAAAGAACTATAAGCTAGACACAAAGTACTGTTTGAGGAGGAAATGCAGCACGTATGTGAGCTCACTCTACTGGGCAAAGCAATCCTCTGGTAATTAGAAAGATATATCACAATAGACGTTCTCTGAGATGTTAGAGAGAGAGATTGGAAAAACATAAATGTAAGAAAACTGAATAAAGCTGACAAGTGGGACAAGGAAAGGAAGAAATGTACAGTAAAGGTTTGACCCCAAAGTAGGATACACTTTCTTTTATATCACAATCCATGACATCCTTTCGTTACAATACATCAAATATAATGAGCCTAATAGCGTCTGACCTTAGGTGGTCCATAAATGCAGGGGGTTCTTTGTTCAACAGAGCACTGGCAGGCAGCCACTACTCGAGGCCTAACAGCAGCTCCTGCTGAGGGCTCACTTCTCAGCCTCTGCAGGTGTGTGAAGTCCCAGCGCCGGTGCTAACAAGCTCCATCAGCGCTCCATCAGCGCTCCATCAGCGCTCCATCACAGATCCATCAGCGCTCCATCACAGATCCATCACAGCTCCATCAGCGCTCCATCACAGATCCATCACAGCTCCATCACAGATCCATCACAGCTCCATCACAGATCCATCACAGATCCATCACAGCTCCATCAGCGCTCCATCAGCGCTCCATCACAGCTCCATCACAGCTCCATCACAGATCCATCACAGCTCCATCAGCGCTCCATCACAGCTCCATCACAGCTCCATCACAGCTCCAGCACAGCTCCATCACAGCTCCATCACAGCTCCATCAGCGCTCCATCAGCGCTCCATCACAGATCCATCCCAGCTCCATCACAGCTCCAGCACAGCTCCATCAGCGCTCCATCAGCGCTCCATCAGCGCTCCATCACAGCTCCATCACAGATCCATCACAGATCCATCACAGATCCATCCCAGCTCCATCAGCGCTCCATCAGCGCTCCATCACAGCTCCATCACACCTCCATCACAGCTCCATCACAGCTCCAGCACAGCTCCATCAGCGCTCCATCACAGCTCCATCACAGCTCCATCACAGCTCCAGCACAGCTCCATCACAGCTCCATCACAGCTCCATCACAGCTCCAGCACAGCTCCATCACAGCTCCATCACAGATCCATCACAGCTCCATCAGCGCTCCATCACAGCTCCATCACAGCTCCAGCACAGCTCCATCAGCGCTCCATCACAGCTCCAGCACAGCTCCATCACACCTCCATCACAGCTCCATCACAGCTCCATCACAGCTCCATCACAGCTCCATCACAGCTCCATCACAGCTCCAGCACAGCTCCATCACACCTCCATCACAGCTCCATCACAGCTCCATCACAGCTCCAGCACAGCTCCAGCACAGCTCCATCACAGCTCCAGCACAGCTCCAGCACAGCTCCATCACAGCTCCATCACACCTCCATCACAGCTCCATCACAGCTCCAGCACAGCTCCAGCACAACTCCATCACAGCTCCATCACAGCTCCATCACAGCTCCATCAGCGCTCCATCACAGCTCCATCACAGCTCCAGCACAGCTCCATCAGCGCTCCATAAGCGCTCCATCACAGCTCCATCAGCGCTCCATCACAGCTATCACAGCTCCATCACAGCTCCATCACAGCTCCATCACAGCTCCATCACAGATCCATCACAGCTCCATCAGCGCTCCATCAGCGCTCCATCACAGCTATCACAGCTCCATCACAGCTCCATCACAGCTCCATCACAGCTCCAGCACAGCTCCATCACAGCTCCATCACAGCTCCATCACAGATCCATCACAGCTCCATCAGCGCTCCATCACAGCTATCACAGCTCCATCACAGCTCCATCACAGATCCATCAGCGCTCCATCAGCGCTCACAGGACGACAGCGAGGAGTCACAGCGAGAGCAGGAAACAAGGACGGCGTGAAACTTTGAGGAGGAAAAGTGAGCAAGAACCTGAAGAAATTCAAGCAGGGGTTTAACAGGAAAGAGTACAAGTCGAATACAGGCCACTGTAGATCTCCAGCTGCCCTTTGACATCGGAAAAAAGGTTGAACACTTGGGTCTCGGGCTAAACCAGGACTTCAGGAGCAGAGAAAAGACTTGAGCAGAGAAAAAGGGTTCACTTTGCCGACCATTCTTATTCAGGTGTATTGTCATGTCCAGCTTTTGGTCCAGACTGAAAAACATTTACAGATTCAAATGCTTCAACAATTACTCTGAAAACATTGCTATTTGCAAAAAGACTGCCATGAAGTCAGTTAATTTCCCAACACCTGAGTGAATGTTTTGTTTCTAGCGGTATCATGGTTGTCACTGTTTAACTTTTGTTTTTGTCCTTTTCTTAAACAGAACCCCCTTTTATTAAATATCAAAGTCCAGACGCTCCAGAAGTCTGAAGAGGGCAGTAACATTTGAAAGACATAAAGAGCGTGGACTATGGCACACGGCGCTGTGACTGATGTTTGGGCGTGAACACAGGAGCGCTGTTACAGGTGATTTACCATCGCTGCATGTCCCACATTAGTGTCTCATACATCAGCCGCAGCAGTGTCTGACAGCGCGCTAATGGCTTTGGACTCACCGCGGCTCACAACGACCAGACTCACAAATAATGGGCTTTTCAATGTCTTACAAGAGCAACTTTTACACAAAATGCACATAAACTCACACACACTCATGTACAACGTCAGTGTGTGAGGAACAGGTCTTGGAATTAGAAGACATCAATCACAAATTGTATAATTTTGCAGACAGATACTTAATTTTAACTTTCATTTATGGGTCTATTTTCATAACTGGATTTAGGACAACTCCTTCTTTCCGGTTATCACTGGACTGAACATGTCATGTTAAACCAAGGCTTTTTGTAATGTCCGTCATCTTAATGTTTAATGCTGTTGTACATGAGGATGATATATATATCATTTTTGTAATTAATTTAAATTTTATTGTTCCCATAAATAACTTTAATGAGACTTTTAAAGACCTGTTGAACCTCAACCATAGACAAACAGTCTGGACCAAACGTCACCATGCTCTGGTTCAGTTTTAGAGTTAAAGAGCAGATATTCAGTTTTAATAACTGGATCTATAGGACACTTCTGTCCTGCCATCATCTCCACCAGCGTCCATTCAAACTGGTCAAGATAGGATTTTCCCAATATGTCAGAAATGTAATATGATGTAATGAAATATCAGGTGTTCAGCCGACAGGACATCTACACCTTTCAAGACGCTCGGCTGAAGACAGACCCAACACATACCTTTTTTTAACAATGAGCCTAACTGGGTCCTAATCCTGAAAAGTGACATTGCGTTGCTTTAAGTTACCTCTATTTTCATTGTTTTCAACAGAGCTGTAGACCAGGAACAAAGCCTAAAATAGATTAGAGTTCATGTAAATCTGTTTGGTTTGCGTGGGAGAAGGAAAAGCTGACAGTAGTTTGCAGCTCCCTCTTCACAAAGACATGTCGACTGTGTATCATTAGACTCACTTCTGCCAAGCCACATGACAAGAGTTAACCCCAGATACATCTTTCTGAGCGGCTTCACGTCAATAGCAAAGCGCCCGAAATGCTGCCTTCTGGCCATAATGGACTCATTTTTCCTGAGACGGGGCCAGAAGTGCTGTCGAGTTGTTTACAGGCAGAGGGCCATCCATCAGGCCGCAGGTCCTGGCTCCAGACCCCACAGAGAACAGATGCTTAATGTGTGGCAGGTTGAGCGTCCGTGCTGGAAATGCCCGCCGGCTGCTGGACGGCACCCCCGCATACCTCCAGGACTCCACACGGAGACGGCAGACGGAGCCACTACCCGAAAAATACACTTCTCTGCAGCTGAATGACAATGAAGTTAAACATTCACACGGTTCAACGGACAACAAGGAGAAGGAAACTCTGTACAACGCAAAGTCAACATTTTACATTTCATTCAAGAGGCAACCCTTTTTGTATCAAACTGTTGAAAAAAAACAATAAAAGACATTGAAGACACAGTTTTTGTCCATGTTTTTCAATACTTTGAAGGTTTGAAGGTTTATTCAGATAATTCATACTTATAACATATTACAACCTATTTGATTACAAGAAACAAAAAATATACAATCGTGTTAAATTTATATCATATCATAAATATCATAAATAAATAAAAACGCATGTGTATCCAAAATGGAAAATGTTTGTTTAAATCCAAAAGTTGTAGCAAAAAACAACCCTGGAAGAAAGAGAGAATAAAAAATAAATAGTAAAAAAACAAATAAAAAAAGATATGTACACGCACAGGTTTATTACAGTACATTTTTTGTGAAAGTGAGTTTTTTTTTTGTTTTTTTTGAGCATAATGAGTGAATGCAGCTTTGGAAGTACTCACTTATACATCCCAGTTGATCGCTGCATGTTTCTTTTAGTTTTACACACCACCTTTACCAGAAGGGGCCGTTTGCCGTGAAAAGTGTAAAGTCATGGACATAAAGTCAGTAAACAATCGAGCAAGAGAGATGGTTGTAACAAAAAGCCACGATTTAAAACTCATGTAGCACTTGTTTTGGATTATTGCTTTTCTCCATTGTGGAAAAAAAACTGCTGGACAGCTGCAAACATAAGCAGGACAACTAACCAGAAACAAGGTCTATATCTGAGATTATAATATTATTAAGAAGAGATCGAAAAGACTCTCTCATTGGACATTTTGTGAACATCAAAGCTCCACTACCTGATTTTCTTTTTGCTGTCCCTGTCTCAGACGCCTAGCTCCGTCAGCAGCAGCCATAGGCCCTCTCCTGCTTTGCTTTGATTAAAAAAGTTCAACTGGAGCAGTTTTTCCTTCACTAAACCCTAATACATGACGTTTAAAGCTGATTGTAAACTTTTAGCACAACTTCAGCGTCAGTTATCTCCTCCTCGTTAAACATTACGTGATTAAAGCCACTATTTATCCCTTCCTTTTCTCTCTTTTCAATGGGACCACTCCTTTTTTCAGAAGCAAGCTGTGATTGGCCAAAGCTCAGATCAAGGACTAAAAATTCTCATCTATTAAAATCCTTGATAATAAAGTCTAGATGACGTCTTAAGGTTTTGTTACAATAAGCTGTTAGGAGATTCAATTTTCACAAGCATAAATAAACTGCCCCAGACCAGAACAGAAACATTTTCTAAAATGCACAGTGACTTCTTTGACAGACCATCATCAGACATTGTCAATATGAGCATTCACCAGTAATAACAGTCCGTCAAAACAGTTATGGAAAAAAGACATACAGACTTGTATTTGTGTGTTTTTGCCCAGTTTCTAACAACACTTATCCAGATATGAGAACAAAACAGGACCTAGGACCTCCAGGCGTTAACTGTGAGTTGTTTTTGGAGGCATCAGTGTTGGATTAACTGAGACACTGCACTTAAAGCCGTGCAGTGAAACGGAGAAACCCAGGACTGAAAGTGCAAGCCGAGACGCTGTCGGTCGATACCTCGAGGCGGCGAGGACAAATCCAAGCTGCCTCTGGGGATTTACAAAAGCCAAGTTGGGCTTTTTACCTTTCTGTTTTCCCTCGATCACAGAAACACCTCTGAAAATAGCCGTGGAGCCGAGCGTAGGGCTGTAAATGCCAGCAGCCGAAGCCGAGATGATGCGGACAGTATTATTTTGGGTCAGAAGTGCCTGTGTGCCAGATTGTCCAGTGAAGCGGGAAGGCCAGGCCACAAACTGAGAGCATATGCAAGCACTGACATGTGCGACTTCCTCCTCTCAGCCACCTGTTCGACTCAGGCTTATACTAACATCCAGCCTGCAGCCTGCAGCAAGAGGCCCTGCTTTTATGTTATATTTTATCTGATCCATACAGCTTTACTTTTAACACAGTGTTATATCTGTAGTGTCATACCTGTCTCTGTAGGGAAGTGTGGAATGCATTTAGTATAGTTTCTCAGATTCAGCCTGTTTCTATGTTAAAAATGACAAAAATCACTTTAAAGGTTTAAAATAAATTTGAAAAAAGAACATGATGAATGATAAAAAGAGAGAAAAAAAAAAGAGAAAAAGACAGGACATGACGCAAAAGATTAATTTAAACTCTCAGCTCTTTGTTTATTTCCATTATTCATTGGTTTAAGGCAATGTTGAATCTGGGTTATTTTTGTTGTAGGGACTGAAATTCCTGTGGTCTGCGTTTGGCTCTGATTCGCCCTCACAGCGTCTCCTGGAAGAGTCCCTCTGCACATGCTAAAAGAGCTAAAGGTGGAGGTGGCTTTCGTAGTGAGTCAGGGCCCCACAGCTAGTAAAATGTGATTGGAAGGTTTGGGAGATGTCCCAAAGTCAACTGAAACATTATTTTTGTTTAATCAAGACAAAATGAATTAGGTAGAAAGCATAGCATGTGTTTTGATGGGGGAAACTGGAGTACCTGGAAAAAAAACCACCAAAGAAAGGTCCTGTCCGACCCTGGAACACGATAACAAGTGTTACCTTCATTATAGGTTTGTACGTTGTACTGTACAAAACCAATAATCCAGGTAACAGTGGCTAAAATGTCTTTGTGTGCTAAAATATTATTTCAATGCCATATTCATGTGTGTGTTTATGTTGTGTTGACTATTGCCTGATTTCAGCTGTGGGCAGCACACTGAGCACAAAACACATTTCCCACTGTTTATAAGAAAATGGTGAAAAATGTTTCCTGCAGGTCACTCGTCTGCCATGACCTCGTGCCTTAGGGTCTTTTATCAAGGAATAAGATGGTGGGGGTTTGTTTTTTGTAAATAGAATAATACATCTGTCTTCCGGGATCCTGTTTCCACACAGTTTTTTTGTTGACTTGTCTTCTGTTCTTTGAGTAAATTCCCAAAGTTTAGCGACACATATTTCGACAGCTGTGCTGTTTCCATCTTTCTTAAGTATCTCTTTGACCGACAGAGGACTACATCTCAAGGACCAACAAAAAGTTTCCCTGACTTTTTAAAGTTGAAGAATACTAATAATAACCTGACCATCTTTCAAGCGGATGGTCCTGTATTTGTTTGGTCGCCATTTTTTTTTGTGGTCATTTTTACTGCTATATTTCACTTTCTTTTTCTTTTTTTTTACGGGAAGACAGAACAAGGGCTAAAACATAATTATCTTTCTTTACAGTGCCATCTGTTTGCAGTATGGATCTCATATGGATCAACAAAAGCTAACTGTTTGAGCTGTTGATCACAGGCCAGGGATGCTTGGACATTTATTATGGTACAGCCATCGATCGAGGTCATGTGACAAATCTCCGCTGCCGTGAGACAAATAGTTCCTCACTGACATCTCTCAGAGCGGCGTGACAGCATCGTAAAACCACACTGATGTCCTTCTGCCTCAGAGAAATCCAACTACAGCAGCAGAAATTAAGATTAATGCCTGTTTTCCACCGGCTACAGTTTGAGACTGTCTTTGTGATGGTTTACAGCTTGGCACGTTAACATCCGAAACCCTCTCAGCATTGGCAATATATGGTAATTATTTAATGTTTTTATACCTGAACCACATTTTGTACTTTTGCATTCACGATGGTCAAGACCCAGACCAGACGGAGCTTAAGACACTTTACAAGGCATATTTTAAATGAAAACTAGTGTCTGTCCAACTTTTAAGAGTCAGAAAATTAGTTTTTATCAAGCTTATATAAAATGCACTGCACAGACCGACCGATGACAACCACATCTGAAAGACCAACTCCTAACTTCCTTTGGCTTTCTAAAGTTTGAAAAATGTAGATAACATTAAGCTATTTTAATTTATCTGCCCCATCGATTTCACATTCTCTCTGTTTCATTCAATGCTGCCATGCTAACCTGGCCAGGCATATCATTTACTATAAAAACTGAAATGGGATAAGCGTTGGCAGTTTTATTGTCCATTCATTTAATACTGCCTTCTGGAAATTTTAGGAGTTAGTGCATTTTAGGAGTTATCTCTCTCTGCACCTTGTCTAAACACAGGAACTGTGAGTTAAGATAAACACTTGGGATTGACATGTCCTGCTGGTTGCAGCTACATGACAGTTACAGCACTTTCTGTTATTGATTACACACACACACACAATATTAATGACCCTTTCTTAGCAAAGGCTTGTTGGCCTTTGGTTACAATCTTTTGCCTTGTTTTAGTCATATACAATTTGACAACTTTTCTTACTGAAAAACTCTAACATTTAGTGTCATAACTGTCCCAAACCCATAGAATCGTACTTAGGAGTACTCACAACAGAGGTGAGTACTTCCACTAGTGGTAGTTTCTAAATTCAGACTCACACTTGTCACAGTCTCAACAGGGATTTGCTGGGGCTTGAGAAGACAATCCATGGTCAGTTATTCAAAAACAGGTGTGTAGTTAATTTACATTCACAGCACAAAGATTGATTCACAAAACTGCCCTCTTCTCTCTGAGCTGCAAAGGGCTCTCTTCAGTCAGGTTTACTTTCTCAGGGAACAGAAAATCATCAAATCTAAACTAATACATATGGCTACTGCCCCGAGCCTTGTAAAGCTAAACCTGCACTTCTCACTTTGAGCTGTAGAGGGGGTCATTGGCCCAAGCCCGTCTGAAAAGTGGGGCTGAAATAGCTGCAGGCTGTGTTTTTGTGGAGACTTTGAGACATACAGAAAGCGACATGACTCACCTGCAGAAAGCTTGTGAAATCTGTGCCGATTTGAGCCAAGAACACAAGCTTTGACCTTTTGAGGTAGAAGCCAGCATTACACAACCTCCAGACTCAACAGCAGTGAAGAAAAAGCACTTCAAATACATCTGATAATGAGTGACAAGGTCAGGCAAGGTCGAGGCAGAGCAGCCACATTATGAAGGTTAACTGTTCAGACATTATCATAAAAAACACAGTGCCCCAGTCATTCAGAGAGTTTGAGTGAACTCAGTGGAAGTGATTTTAGACTCCATTCAACAACATATATATCCTGCATCACAGCCAAAGCAGCTGGGATAGTCCCCACATTTCTACAACCTGGTAAGAAGCATGAAAGAATGAATATAATAATTTCAATATTATTTACTGAGTCTTTAATAATGAAATTGTAAACTCTTTCCTAGACACGCTCCTCAACACAACTCTCAAGATGATAGGTTTAGCAGAGAATGAATTTTAAGAGAGCACTGATTCCCTAAAATATACTGTACATTAAAGGTGCAGTATGTCATTTCTGGTTGTACCTAATGGTTGAATTTAACACATTTAACCCCTCCTTTCTACTGTCTGTGAGCACCTACATTAACCTGGTGGGACATCCTGTTGTCTGTGAATGAACCCAATAAAAATAGTTCAGATGAAGAATTTTAGTTCATGTCTTTGTGTGCTCAGTTTGTGCTTTCAGGACAGTTGTAGAAACAGGAAGAAACTGAAAAAGTGTCTCTTCGTGTGAGCTTTTTGGAGGTTTATATAGACCGTTTTTTTCTCCAAGACAGACAAATACAAAGACTGCCCTCTGCAATTTTTGTCTTGCATTAAACATAAGCCTCACTTGAGAAATGAAAGAGTCAGTCCCTAAAACGTAAGAAACTGGTAAATTTAAAGTTAAAAAATTTGTCATCACTGTGAAACATTCTTCTTTGACTGTTTATTGCAGCAATGTCTATACCTTTACACCACTTTTTGTTGCTGCATTTTAAAAGTTCACTTCAAATCCATTTTATTGAGGAACACCACTTGTACAGTGTTCTTTGTAGTTACACAGCTGACGCTCTCATTTTGCTCAGAGCAGTAAGTGATGCCAAACTAAGCCATCCTGATCCCACTGCTTACTGGAATCATGGCTTGATATTGTTCAGAAAAAGCACAAGATTTAGGTATAAGTATGATATAAAAGAGCATTAATAGAAGATCAGGACACTTTGCAGGATGTAAATGTAGCTACGCATATCTCAGCCTCAAACATTGGTATTGCACACCACCACTTTGCAGATTTGGGAGACATGGTTTATAAATGTCACTCCAGCTCCAGTTCTGCTCCACTTCACAGATGTGACGATTTGAGACAGACTGCACTATTCCCCAAACTCGTTTCACAGGAAGTCATTTGAAGTCATAAACATCTGCTTCAACAAGCCGTGAGCACCAGCAGCAGCTTTCAGTCCTGGGACGAGCTCGAGGAAACATCCTCCGAGCAGCGGCTGTGTGCGTGTCACCCAGGGAACGTTTCAAGGGCAAACCTGTTGATGTGGGCTACGGCAGGACGGACGTGGAAACGGCTCGTGCGGAGAGATTCGAGAGTTGAGAGACGGCACTTGAAAGGGAGATGGGGGACGCTCGGGTATCGGGAGAGTTGTGGAGACCTGTGGGAGGGAAATAAACAGCAGGCAAAGGGAGGAGGAAGGGAGAGAGGGGGGATAAATCCTTACCACATAATGATGAGAGCTCACAAGCCCTTCCCGTGACAGGGAGCGGAGGAGTTGGGATTAAAGCCGGATGCTGATGGAACAAACCGGGGCTCAACATTGGAAAGACAAGACTAGGAAAAGTACTGCATACACCACTAATGAAGCAATTCCAAGGGCTATTTTAGACTTGAAACTCCCAACTGGGGCTCACATCTGTGCTCCCACCTCCTCTTCTCCGGATAATTTCTGAGTATTTTTTTTTTGACAAAGCGAGAAGGGTCACCCTGAAGAATCTGTGAGAGATCGATTGATAGACGTCGAGACTCGAGACCAGGAAAGATGGATAGCGTGATTGTCGTCTCAAAATGGGACACAGAAGTGATGGAAAAGGACAGAGCGGCTGCTTCCACTGCTGTTAAGATGGATTTATTTCCCTCGGTTTAATATGGTCTAAGTATCCAGTCGGCTTTTGCAGACAATTCTTCAAGTTTTCTTCAAGAGCCAAGATGGAAATTATGCTCTTCTTAGAGGTCAGCCGATCTTCTACTTTATCATAAAGTTTATCCAATTCAATGCAGCAACAGCTGAGAAATTCTCTGCAACTTTGGAAATAAATGCAAAGATTTATGAACAAAATCAAATTTACAAAACTGGCAAAGCTTAAAATCTCTTTTCTTCTTAAAAACTTTGAAAAACAGGGAGGTTTCCGGCCAGCAGGTCCTGGAAGTTTCTATTTTTCTCATCTGATCTAATCAAAACAAAATATGCAAATTATGCATGTGTCCTCGGATTTGTCATGAACTTAACTCAAATACGTAAATGTTTGTGGAAAACTTAACCGGAAAATCTTATACTGCATATTTTGCCAATTTTCAAATTTGTCGTCTGATTTTCTTGCTCTCGTTTATTTGACACAAATGTGGAAAGGTTTACGATCAAAAAATCATAAAGATAAAAACATTTTTGTTAAAAAATCTGCCAACAACAATTATCCTTCTAAACAACATATTTGGAGAACCTCTTTTTGAAACATTTAAACCATAAGACAAAGGTAAACTTCATTAAGGTTTTCACAACACATTTTTTAAAACTTCTTCCACTTTTTGAACTTGATCTGTTTTCAATCAGTAAAATTACGATATCCCAGTCATTGTCTCCTAATGGAACATTTTTTAAAAATTCTCTTCAAAAAGTACAAAAAAACTAAATCTTGAAAGTATTTTTTTTCTGCTACAGCTCACACATCAAAGTAATCTTAAAAAACCTTTCCTTGACATTCCCTTAACTTTACCTTGAACAATTCCCTCAAGACTAGGACAGCTGCTTGATTTGTGTCCCATTTCTTGCCTTTCGCTGACCGTCAATCACTCTCCATCTCTGCCCTCCTCCGTCCCATCTTTGCTCCTTTTATTCATCCCGCCTCCCATTTCCGATCCTTTTTCTTTTTTTTTTCTTTTTTTTCTTACCAGCGAGTGATAATGTGACCTTCTGCCAAAGTGGAAAGCATGCCACCGTCGCAGCGGGTTTCTCTGTGCTGCTGCCGCCACTGAAATAACCTCAAACAAGTGCAACAAGGCAAACGGACCGGACAGAAGGGAAAGGGAAAGAAATAAAACAGATACATAGAAGAATAGAAGAAGAAAACAGGACGAAAAGGTGTTTGAAGAAGAGGACAAGCGAGTGGACAAGCTGCAGACAAGGAATGGTGAATGGTGACAGAACAAGGCTGGATGCGGATCGCCGACACAGGTAAGATATCAATTATACTTTTTTATCAATAAGTTTGTCATAATGTGTTTGCTTTGTTATTTGAAAACTTAAAATACACCAAGTTCTTTTTAGCCTTCGCTTGATTCAAAAATGTCCCTGTTACATGCAAACCGACCGTCAAAGAATCACCTTCATGAGAATTAGAGTGTGTCCTTGTTGCTCATTGATGCTTTGAAATGATCTTTTGATGTTTTTTACAGGGAGTCCTATTACTGTTCTGTTTAGTGGGTCATTTTGACCCAGTTTGTGTTTTTTTAAATCCAAATTTACTACAATGATTTTAATATGAAAAGTCACATTTCAAAGCTGTTTTGAGTTTGGTGTCCCTTGGCTTCCAGCTCAGGGGGTCATTTATCCCAGTTAGTAGTGGTGTGTGGATCGATACTAAAATATTGATCGCTCCGGAACCAGACATTCTCATATTAAAATATTAATGTTTTTGTATTTTGGAGGAAACGTGTAGTCTATCATTAACAGAAACACAGTGAAAAGTAATAATCCTATAAGGATCTTGTCTAAATGGTGCACAGTTGGTAGGGACTACTTCTTCTTCCGCCTGACAGTCTTGTGTTACCTCAGCACGCTGCTCAATAAGTCCAGTTGACAACACTGACCGAACGTAAACGCAGTAATGTCACAAACAGTGGTACGTGTTAGGTACTTCTCTGAGAAGTATCTCAGAATCAGACAGAATATGACGATGCAATCTGAAATGGGAGAGGGTCAGGTGCTGCTCGGGCGGCAGACGACACTCTCTGAGCCCTTTGGTGCTGCAGGTAGAGGTAAGCTCTTTCCAGGTACAAAGGCAGAAAATGGGGAGTCATTTGTTTCTTTTGGCCATTTGTAGCACTGTTGCTGAGTCTGTCTACAGGCCTAGGTGTTGGTTTTTGTGTTTGTGTTCAAACAACAGCAGCTCCCTGCATTCTTAAAACTATAAAATACTTTTTTGTTCAACTCTACATGATGAAATATTGTTATGACCTAAGTAATAAAATAATGATACTATAAATAGCTCCATGGGTTCAGCTTGGAGTAATGTGCCCCTGAGGTCTCCTCACATCAATAGGCCCAGATTTAGGTCTGTAAAGCTGCCTGTAAAGAGCCTTTAAAGTGGATACAGAGGACTTACAACACACTGTGAGTCTGTGTCTTGTATTGTCTTGTGTATAAAGCTATCATTTGAAATACACTACTTTTTCTGAACACATTAGGTTTTTGTAAAGTATATATAAGTATCGGTATCGGATCGATATCGCCGATACCAGACATTTTACTTTGGATCAGATTGGAAAAGTAATCAGTGGTATTGCACATCACAAATTAGCATTTGTGATATATACAGTACACTAAAATCCTCATCCACATTTTTATTGTTTTTTTAGAGTGGCTAAAGTAGTTATTTGAATCAAATTTGAACAGTTTTATCTTTATTTTTTTCACCCATTGTCTCAATATCGCCCCCTATCGTTTATTTAGTTAATGCAGTTAAAGTGAATTCTTGATGATGCCTGATGGAGGGTCTAAGGACAGAGGGTGTGGTCTTGTACAGTCTGTTGTTTCCCCAACCCCACGGCCAACTAGTGGGCTGTGGTCATGCTTTATTTTGAAAACTTCCACTGGAAGCTCTTTCCCACGCTTAAGTGCACTTGACAAACTCAGAAGTGTGCCGCTAATTTAGTCATTCAGACTTTGAACTGAGCTAAAATAAATAAAAACAATTATCTCTGAAGCGCTTCTTTGGTCAGAAGGAAAAGCCCAATGATGAGAGGCAGGAGCCACCACTTCAACAATAATGAAGCTGCAGTTAAGAGAAAATACCTCCAGTCCTACTGACACTATGGCTCCATCTCAACAGGTGATCACACACCTGTATGTGGCCAGTGGCTATCATCAAGGCTTTTCCCGTTCAACAAACGTCCTCAAAATCATAATGGATCCATAACCCATTTGTGAACTAGGCAGGTGAATTGGTCCTATCCGTTTGCGAACTGCCTGACATTGCAAATGAAGTGCAGAATATCCAGAGATCACAACAAGAGCTCCGTTACATGTAGTGGTCGAGTTCGATGGTGGTCCGTGCTTTGAAAAAGAGCTCCGTTACATGTAGTGGTCGAGTTCGATGGTGGTCCGTGCTTTGAAAAAGAGCTCCGTTACATGTAGTGGTCGAGTTCGATGGTGGTCAGTGCTTTGAAAAAGAGCTCCGTTACATGTAGTGGTCGAGTTCGATGGTGGTCCGTGCTTTGAAAAAGAGCTCCGTTACATGTAGTGGTCGAGTTCGATGGTGGTCAGTGCTTTGAAAAAGAGCTCCGTTACATGTAGTGGTCGAGTTCGATGGTGTCAGTGCTTTGAAAAAGAGCTCCGTTACATGTAGTGGTCGAGTTCGATGGTGGTCAGTGCTTTGAAAAAGAGCTCCGTTACATGTAGTGGTCGAGTTCGATGGTGGTCAGTGCTTTGAAAAAGGTTGGGGACCCCTGTATTACAGGGTATTCAACTTAACATTTGTAACTCAGATCAAAGCAAGCTTCTGATTAGTTTAAATTTATGTCAATCATATAGTGGACTGCAACTGGTCAAAACAGCTGTCAATAAATAATAAAAATGACAATAATCAATAAAATACTGTTACTAAGGTGTTTTTAGTAAAACTGTGGCCTATGGGATTGATTATTTTTACCCTTTTCTGTCTGTTTAATCTATTGATTTATTAGATTTGCCCATTATGTATCATCATGTCCACCTTTAAACCTGATTGGTTTCTGTTAATCACGGTTATTGGTCATTAGAGCTGTCAATCACAATTTTAACACTACTTTAAATAAAACACATAAACAGAAAGTAATGAGCTAAATTTTGACTGGAGGGAACTGTTTCAGTCAAATAAGCTCACGATGTATTCTGCAGCCAACCACAAGAGGGTGCTAGACAAAACCATTTTACTATTTACTTTCTATTGAGGAATTGATTTGGTTTACTTTGCGTAGATGACTTGATGCAGTCATCTTCCAGAAGCGGACCCTTGTCCATCCTTATGTACAGTCTGTACGTAACTGACTTAATTATAATTTAACTGCTTTCCAGACACATCCCCCTTTTCTCTGTTTCCCTCACACTGTTGTAGTGGGGGTCTTTGGATTAAAGCATAAAAATAAACAGATTTAGCTTGGTTTTATGTCATGGCTAAATTTGACTTCCTTGTGAGTTTAAAGAGATTGTGGTTCTTGTAAAGTGGTGTTTGGTTGATGGGAAACACAGATCGAGGCTGAAATGGATTAAAATCTCACCTTCATCTCAGAGCCACACTTATCTTTTTGTCCTTGTGGCGGCTCTGGCTCTAAACTGCCCCTGTTCTCGTTTGATGTCTTTCTAAACTTGGATTGTGCAAAGTCGTAGGGGGAGTAATTGTTTTCAAAATATCTGCAGTAAACTGGGACTGAACTGGGACTAAAGCAGGACTATGCCAAGAAATAAAGTAGGACTGAGCTATTAACGTGCCTCGGGTGGAACTAAACCAGAAATAACGACAAAACCAAGGAAAGACTTATAAATGTTTATGTATAAACCAAGACTAAAACAGGACTAAACAATGGCCAAGTCCAGAACTAAAACAAAACAAAGTAAAGATAGATTTTCTAGTTCTAAAACCAATGTTCTAAACCAATGACAAAAACCTGTAACTAAAACAGGACTAAACAAAGATGAAAAGTAAAGATGAAGCAGGTTTTAAAGGGGCACAATAAACACAGAATTAAACAAAACTTAACAAAGGACAAACCCAAGACTAAACTAGGACTTAATCGTGTACTGTAGTCTACAATAACACCCAGGCAAGAACAGTCACTATTCAACCTGTAACCAGAACAAAACCAAGACTAAACTAGGACTTAATCGTGTACTGTAGTCTACACTAACACCCAGGCAAGAACAGTCACTATTCAACCTGTAACCAGAACAAACCCAAGACTAAACTAGGACTTAATCATGTACTGTAGTCTACACTAACACCCAGGCAAGAACAGTCACTATTCAACCTGTAACCAGAACAAAACCAAGACTAAACTAGGACTTAATCATGTACTGTAGTCTACACTAACACCCAGGCAAGAACAGTCACTATTCAACCTGTAACCAGAACAAAACCAAGACTAAACTAGGACTTAATCATGTACTGTAGTCTACAATAACACCCAGGCAAGAACAGTCACTATTCAACCTGTAACCAGAACAAAACCAAGACTAAACTAGGACTTAATCATGTACTGTAGTCTACAATAACACCCAGGCAAGAACAGTCACTATTCAACCTGTAACCAGAACAAAACCAAGACTAAACTAGGACTTAATCATGTACTGTAGTCTACAATAACACTCAGGCAAGAACAGTCACTATTCAACCTGTAACCAGAACAAAACCAAGACTAAACTAGGACTTAATCATGTACTGTAGTCTACACTAACACTCAGGCAAGAACAGTCACTATTCAACCTGTAACCAGAACAAAACCAAGACTAAACTAGGACTTAATCATGTACTGTAGTCTACACTAACACTCAGGCAAGAACAGTCACTATTCAACCTGTAACCAGAACAAAACCAAGACTAAACCACGTCCTGTTAACCATAGCTTTAATGATGAGTTGTTGAGGGGAGTGAGCTCAGACCAAAGCCCGTGTCTGGAGGCGCTCTTTGTGGCGGGTGGGGCTTCATGCTGCTCTGGGGCTGAGTTTGAGGGGAACACAGTGAGATCCAGCGATCGATCGTCAGGTTGAGGATCCAGAGCGTCTGGGAGAGGGACCGGGGGCTTTGATCGGCAGTGCTGACGCAGTGTCACTGTTGGAAATTGACCTGCCAACTCAGAGTGACAACAGGAGCATGGGTAATTATCGAAGCGTCCGTTTGGATTCATGAATACACAACAGGACGGGATTGGACAGGCTGCAGAGGAATGTGGCTCTTTGTTTGTTTAGGTGTTTGGCAGAAAAGGACTGCAGTAGGTATGTTAGGAATGTTAGTGTTGTTCCTACAACTTCTGGCAACAATAAGACTTTTATTATGTGACTTTCTCTTTGGGTGAAGTTTTAAAGGGAATACACTCTATAAAGATAGTGTGCTAGATCTCACCTGTCTCACAAGGTTGTCTCTTTCACAAAACCATCTGGAAGAGCTGCCAAAGTGGAAACGGCAGGTATTTTCAGATGAACACAAGACGGAGCTTGGGTGAATTACATGCTGGAATCTGCCTCACACAAGGTCATTTTATCCAAGAAATCATGACGTAGCAAGAGTGCGATAAAGAGGAAACAGCCTGCTCTTTACATGGCCCCTCTTATTTCAATGAAGAAACACTCTCAAAGTCTGATAAGATTATAAAGCACTATCTTCACAGACATTTTCAGAGTCACCTTCACATCTTCACACCTCAAACACTCCTGTAACTGCCAGAAGAGGTCTCTGAGGGGCTGGAAGACAACAGCATTAGGAAGAACCAGCAAATAAATGTGAGTTTGAGAATTCACAAATCTTCCAGTTACAGCCTGAAACTCCCAGAAATCCCAGACTGCTGCTCGTTCAGACCACTGGCACTGGTTAGAAGACAAAGCAACCTCAGCATGCCATTGGTCTGACTGGAGGATTCAGTGCAACAGACCATCTGAACAGTCAGGTCAGTTGCTGCTCAAGATGACTCTACACTAATTTCTGACAGTTCATTTAAGGCTGTAATTAGCTCAATACCGACAGGAAAATGAAAGCAGATCCCATAATGTTAAGGCTTTTCAGGTAGATGCTGAAGTATGTGTGATATCTATGTGACAACTGTAGAGTCAAACCTCCAGCAGACCATTGAAGGGTCCTCTCTAACCATTGGATTATAATGAACCATTAGCCTAACCTTAACCAAACCCGACAGTCTACACAGTTCATCATGGTTGTTAATAAAATAAATTACATTTGTCTGAAGACGGTGGTCCTCTTAAATTAACCTGACGACAGGAGTCACTGCAGGGATATAAAGGCATAAATCACGAGGCTAAACAAACGATAGCAGCCGTGTGTAGCAAAGACACAGCTGTATTTCACACAGCGCTCAACGAGATCACTCAGAATCAAGATCACATCAGCGACAGCTCTTCAACCTGTAGAGCTGCTGCTTCTCGGACCAGACGCTTAGTGGGAAGAGTCGAGACTGTTGAGAGCCGTTTAACAAATACTAGTTCAGTTGGTCACACCACATAGGATACCTGGATTCATTCTGACGTACTAAAGCCTATTTAAACAGAACTCAGAGTAAACACAGAACCAAAGTAGAACTAAAACCAGGACCAAGCCAAGACTTTCTTCAAATCTAAACCAGATTATAAATACAGGAATAAATTAAAGATAAACCTGTGCTTTTCTAGAGCTACAACCACAACAAAAACAGTCAGACCAATAGGGAATTATTTATCTAAAATCTACAAAGAAACTTTTAGAGTATATATACTAAACTTGTTTTTCCAATCTAAAGCAAATAAAGATAAAAACAATGCTAAACCCGGGACCTAACCAGGAACTCTAAACCAGGATTACCAGTACCAGTAGGAATGATGAGGCTGTTGTTCACGTTAAAAGGGTTAAATTAATCACAGCACAATTCAGGAGTATATGATTGTAATTGAAAAATAACATTTTAAATTAAAATCAGTTCATTTTCTAAAATAAATGCTAGGAAAACGAGGATTAAACCTAAAGCAAAGTTGGTAACACGTTAGATTAGGGGTCACATTTTATTATGAATTCATGCAATAATTCATGCATAACTCATGCATTAAAATCTCATGAATGAGTTCATCATATTTTTATTCTAACCCTAACTGAAAACCCCTAACCTTAACTCTCTGCATAAACTCATGCATTAGTTCATAATAAACTGTGGACCATTGCTCTAAAGTGTGACGGCAAAATCCATAATTAAACATTGGTTACGCCAAGGAAACAATAGACCCACACGTGTACCTTGGACTGAACTAAAGCAGAACTTCCTTTTTGCTATTGAAGACTGCAGTGAGGTGTTGGATCAGGAGGTCACATGACTGATGAGGCAGCCATCAGAGCGTGTGATTGGTCCAGATCTGATACAGTGTCCTTCACCTGTTTGGCCTCAGTCCAGTCTTTGTCTTAAAGGGTCAGCGTCACATCTGCAGAGAGCAGGACAGAAAGCACCTGTCACTGGAAAACCACATAATACAAGACATTTCTCCTCAAACTGATAATCCTTCTTCTTATTCCAGCAGTATCCACTATCCCCCCAGCCTCTGACGTCACAGTTTATTCACTTCTAAAGCTCTTCATATGGAAACATGACAATTATTATTCAAATCTCCTTCTTCTCGTCGCCCTCAGCCTCACGTCAGAATGAAATGGAGGCAGAAAAAGTGTGAGCGGTGCGGCACCGTTTAGGCAGGTGAAAAATGGCTCTTCATTATGTTGTTCCAACCATATCCTGGTTTCAGTAATTGGATAGACCACAATATGTGCAAGGGCCATTTCTACAAACGAGCGGAGGGGGGGTTGAACAGGTGCACAGGTCCTCAGTCCATCACACGAGATGATACCAGAGATGCCGAGATGGAGGAACCCACTTAGAGAAGGACACTAGAGGATCGATGAGACACTAATTAAACCATAGCTTTTTCTCCAACAGATGCTCAACTAATCTACATCCTGTTCATTTAAACAAACACATCAACATATTTCTGTTTCTCTGTTGCATTATAATTCCTTGATAGTGAGGACTCTATAACTAGACTAATGACACGTTTAATGACTGCATGAAATGAGACGTTTGTTACTGTCAGTGTTGTTTTTGACTCTTCCCACTGCATCAGGTTGTCATCAGTCATGTTTCTTACTCCTACTGTGCCCTACACAGAGTGCATCTATTGGGTTATGCTGAACGTGTTGTCACTTGAGCATCTGAACAGTTTTAACAGATAAAATGAAGAATGAACAGACATATATTTATTTATTTTTTTCCCATTTACGCTTTAGAGTTCACTTGTATTTTCTGGAAGAGTAAACCCTCCTGTGGCTGCATGTGTTTACTCACTGCAGGCTGAAACGACCTCTAGGATAGTTGCTCAAGGCTTAGCAGCTTCCACAAACACTTGGAGCCAATCTGCTTAATCAAATGTTAAAGAGCCCAGCCGTCATGTTGCTGTCTCTGAGTGGGAGGGGGGCAGAGAGGGACAGAGAGAGAAAGAGATGAGGTGGGGGGGTTATAAACCAAACAAAACAAGTGTGTTCACGAGCGCTGGCGGCTGTTACAAATTGAAATTGTGCTGAGTGACAGCCAGCTCGACGGTCATTAAACGTTTATTGCAGAGGAGGGTTGTGGGATGTCAGAGTCATCCACCAAGGTCACACCGCAAAACAGGCAGCGCCGCATCGTAACCACGTGACGCGCTGCTTTTCCCGCCAATTTATGTCCAGTGACAGGCCACTTTTCAACGGCAGATGCTGGCGATACGGCGCAGGGACAAGGGCCGCTTCAAGAGATTCACGACCTCAGCTCACTTCAGAGACACGCTCGTACACAAAGGTCTGGATTAAATCTGTTAAAATACTACACTATACTTGAGTCATTCAGTGCAGCTTGAACAAATGAGCACTGGTTAGTGGTGGTTGAAGTCTTTCCCAGCTCCGATACAACATACACAAACTGTAGCTGTGATGAAGAGGCGTCGTAATATGAAGGTTCAAAAGTGACTAAACCCACCAGAGATTGTGGTACACTGTGCTGCATTTAGAGCAAGCTATACCTTTTTAAATGTTTTGTTTCTGATGCTTTCATAGATTAAAGCTCAAGTAAGTGACTCTCATTGGCTGAGGCGTTTTTGCAGACACAGTAGAGAACTGTTTCTCATTCTAACCTACTGAGCCAACAAACAATGTAGAGTCAAATCCAACTCTGTACCTGCTGCTACTTTTGCCCGGCTCCACCACTGTGTCTGAAGCACAGACCTTTTCAGGCTCTGGCCACTGGATTAAAGTGGACAGGAAACCAGAAAATGGATCCTTTGTTGTAAAGCAAAGAAACAGAAATGTTGCTGACTCAACACTCTAACAGTGATGCCTGTTTGATTATACAGCTGATTAATGCTTTTTTTATTGGAATTATGTCACACGACTTTATTAAGCACCTACTTTCACCTCAGCTAATTGGTGTTAAGGTGAGCCTGGGACAAACCTTTCGTCTGGATTTATTGTAGACACATTCACTCGGCTTTTCTGGCCACTGTTGCCACTACTTTGACGATTTTAACACCAAAGACTGTAACTTTATAGAGGTTTAAGCATAGCCTCTTACTATCTTGTGTTGTTTGTGGGGACATCTGGGACATTTATCTTCACAGCACAGTGGGACTCACTCCTCGATAACGTCCAGTCCACATTGAGAGTGAACGCTCCCCATCGTGTCCCGGGGCTGTTCCTGTCAGTGCTCCTCCTGTAGCTCCTCTTTGTGCACACGAGCTGCTGCATTAATAAAATCGATTAGCCTAATTACTGTCTATCCACAGCTTCATGCGTGCCCTTTCGTATTTGTGAAACATGTTGACAGCGATCGCCTCTAAACCTGGGGAGTGTGGACGTAGACAGCAGTGTGACCCGGGCCGAGACGTTAAGTGCAGGCGAGTTGTTCTGATGCACGGCTTGTGATTATGACGTACTTGGGGATAATTCTGACTGGGTTTGTCACGTATTTTTCCTCATTCACACGTTGCTGTTGTCAGCTCACACAATAAACCAAAATAGATCCAGATAGGTGTCGATATTTAATGAACTCTCTTAAGTTTGTGCTGTGACACTTGGGACCATGTTTTAAATAGCACTGTGTAGTTTACTGTTGATTAAAATGGAACAACTTGATCACAAATATATTTTTATTAGTAAATAATCACTCTTTGCCTTTGCTTGTCTAATATTTCGGTCTAAAGCACCACACAACCAGGAATAAGCACAACCCTACAACAGCCCAGACAAACTGGACACTGCTTTATTTAACACACAGTCTTACAGGAGCGCTTACATTTATAAACTAAATAGAATTTGTTTCTAAATTGTTAAGTAAAGTCATCATGAGACCCATTTTATCTGAGTTTGTCCTACAACAGTGTGTCCCTGCAGGGCCACCATAGCTGTTCATGGGCTCTTGGGTTTCTTTAGTTTTCTTTCTAAATCAAACACATTTTCCCCTCTGCTCTCAGACTTTGGATTAAAAATCAAAACCAGCCAAGACCAAGATCTATTGTACTTGTTTTTTTCCAGTTCTCCAAGAATATGGCTCATTTCTATTTAATTTTTTCCTTTATTCCTTCACCAAGGTCGCCACCCCCCTCAAGACGTTGGCATTGGTCTGAGACTAGACTTGTATCATACACTGGGCACTGGATAGTGTGGTCTTGACAAGTATTGTAGCCAGATTTTTGTCTTGAGACAGGTCTTAGGCCCACTTTTTTAAAGTTCTTGATCCTTTTAACCTATCCTAGTTCACCCAATGCTAACACTCCACGAGTTATGTCTAGGACGGAACCTGAACTATGTAGATCTTATAAGTGTATGATGGGTTCTGTTTCTACTCATCACTGACACTGCTATGGGTCTTGACTCATTCTCAAGAGTCCTGGTCTTGTCTTAGTCTTGATACACTCTGGTCTTGGTTATAACCTGGTCAGTGAGGAGTCCAGTCGGGCAGTTTAGGCAAATAAGCTGCAAAAATCCCTTCTTCTAAAACACAATATATATCAATATCCGACCATGCTGTTAGATGATGGCTGTGCAGACCTTCACATCGCAGTTTATAGGAAAAATCAAGGAACAACCGAATCTCAACTCTTAACTTTCAACCAATTCCTCCAAAATAAATCAGAATAAAAGTGCTTCTGCCCTCATAAAAAAAACTACACCACCATCAAACACAGCCACAAAGGAAGGATATTAAATCGAGTGAACATCTCCAGCCTCCATCACCGGGCGCTTTTCCTCGAGCTGCATAAACAGGCCGACATAAAAGATGAAGAAGTGTTCTCACTTTCCAGGAGCCTGTCTTTTGCAGAATAAAATCAATACATCATCTCCAGAGAGAACTATAAAAGCGGCAAGTTGTTTACGACATGCACTGATTGCTTTTCATGGAGGATTTTTTACATGTTTTAGCTGCATTAGAAGCAGGGCTGCGGTCTGTCACTGTGAATGCACAGCACGCTTAGCCACAGCCGCCACGACGCACCGCTACATGGGAAAGTGTGGCATGTGAGAAGAGTTTTTTGAATGAAGACTGAGTGAAACCGCTCTGTGGAGGAATGTAGGTCATTCAGGGAGATTTATGAGGCAAAACGAGCTGCTGTCGAGGTTTAACACAACTTTAAATCCCCTTTTTGTGCTTAGTGGTGTTTTTGGTGACACCACATTAGAGTTAGATTCCTGTTTGTCATTGTATAGACACTTTTACTGGTGTTAAACATGATCTCTGTACACATTTTGGCAACAGACTGCAGAGATTTTGAGAAATGTCATCCATCCTGTGTGTGCAGTCAGTGAGTGGGTAGAGAGCACAAACACAATATAGCCACAAGCTGCATATCACTGTAGGCTTAGGACCTTTACCACATAACAAATAACACCACAAGGAGGAGTCAGAGCTGGTTTTAGACCTGTGCTTCCTCATCAAAGACTGTTAAACTGAGATCTGTCTGACAAGATTAGCAAACACATTGCAAAAGCCACAAAAGCTAGATTAAGGTACAACACACATAAGTATTGACATTATATGTACAAAAGCATGTAACATAAAAGAACACACACATTTTAGAGTGGCCTTTTATTGTGGCCAGCCTAAGCACACCTGTGCAATAATCATGCTCTCTAATCAGTATCTTGATATTATCATGCTCTCTAATCAGCCTCTTGATAATTTCATGCTCTCTAATCAGTATCTTGATAATTTCATGCTCTCTAATCAGCCTCTTGATAATTTCATGCTCTCTAATCAGTATCTTGATATTATCATGCTCTCTAATCAGCCTCTTGATAATTTCATGCTCTCTAATCAGTATCTTGATATTATCATGCTCTCTAATCAGCCTCTTGATAATTTCATGCTCTCTAATCAGCCTCTTGATAATTTCATGCTCTCTAATCAGTATCTTGATATTATCATGCTCTCTAATCAGCCTCTTGATATTATCATGCTCTCTAATCAGTATCTTGATAATTTCATGCTCTCTAATCAGCCTCTTGATATTATCATGCTCTCTAATCAGTATCTTGATAATTTCATGCTCTCTAATCAGTATCTTGATATTATCATGCTCTCTAATCAGCCTCTTGATATTATCATGCTCTCTAATCAGCCTCTTGCTATGCCGCACACGTGAGGTAGATGGATAA
Organism: Neodontobutis hainanensis; assembly: GCA_024349245.1. Classification (NCBI taxonomy): domain Eukaryota; kingdom Metazoa; phylum Chordata; class Actinopteri; order Gobiiformes; family Odontobutidae; genus Neodontobutis; species Neodontobutis hainanensis. The sequence continues at coordinate 4,168,998 of JALDNG010000029.1, forward strand.
TCTCGGCTCACTAACACAGATTTGGACAGATTTGTGAACAATATTTTGTGTTCATAGAGAAAGTCTTAGATCTTTAAGTTCAGCTCATGAAAAATGGGGGCAAAAACCAAAGTGGTGCGTTTAAATCTTTGTTCTGTAAATATTGAATGACACTGGGCAAAGGACCCGTTTGTGGGGTATACACTCTACCAGGTGAGCCACAAAGGCCTACATTTAATATTCTTTATACAAACTAAACTATTTTTTTAAACTAACTAACTAAACTATTAATTTTAGTTAGTTAGATTATAATTAATAATCCAGCCTGGATATTCTCCAACAAATGTATCATAAGTCAACCAAAGAACTCTTCCGCACTGGGCTTTAAAGAGATCCAGAGATTTTAGATCTAATTCATTTCAACCATTAAAGAAAACCACCTTTTCTTTATATTTTTGTTGGTAGTTAATATTATTAGAAATAATGGAATAACAAAGGAAGGTAATTAATCCTCCCTCAAAGTCCAGTGTGTTTGATTACAATTTAGTCGTTTTGTTTGAGAGGGTGCTGTGGTTTAATCAATTGTATTTATTAAATAATTTTAGTTAATAATAAACTCTCACCAAAGATGGTTTGGTTTCTATAATTGAACCAATACAATATCTAAACCCCGTCACAAAGAAACGAGACGATGATTCCATGTGTTAAATCAGAAATGTAGGGTTGGGAGGTAATATTCCTGTTTGTATGTTTAGCTGTGACCTGGCAGTAAACCCCCAGCTGCAGGGTGGGATCAAGGCTGGGGGGGTGCGTGTTAGATGTGTGTCCGTATGTGGAGGAGGGATCAGTGTAAGACCCTGCTTTTAAGCCTGTGGCGGAGCAGACCCCCGTCCAGCTGTCAGCGAGCACTGCCTGGCTGCCGTACATCCCGCTGACCCCTGGCACACACACATCCACGCGCTCTAATCCACGTATGAGCATACCACTTTGCTTTAATCTGCCGGTTACACCAGCGTTTGTGACATGCACCGCCAGCTTTAAACTGGCTCCTCGTTTCAAACCTTGTTGTTGATATTAAAGGAAAGGAAACACTTTAATGTCACTTCAATCTGTTGATGAGTGCAGTCCCAAAAGCAGCCTCAAAGAGGTCCACTGTGTTGTCCAAGAAAGGTTAGACAATAGTTTCTACAGTCTCAAAGATATTCCAACAGTAGGACAAAACACAAACGAGTACTATCAGATTCCAAACACAAGCTTCAAAAACAGGCCCTTGCTAAAATGGATTACGTTGACTGTCCTCTGCAGATTACTCCAGACAAACACTGACGTACAGCTGTTCAATTCCACCACAGGCTGCGCCGGCAAAGGGACGACGGCTCACAGTGACGATGGTGGAAGTGATAAAACTAAGAGTGATGTACGTCAAACATCTGGACAGTGAAAGGCGGGAAAATGGGCACCATGTTTCTGGAAAAAAAACACTTTAATTGATCATGTGCCCAGCTATTGTAGAAGATGTTATGCAAATTCGTTATGTTTGCTCAACGTTAAAAAGGCATTCGAGGGAGAAATATGAAGATCGTTAATTTTAGATTATGCATTTAACACAAAACATGCTGCACTATATTTGACAAAATGTTGTAAAGACATGTATTTAACAAGAAAAAAAGTTAGTCTAAAATATCAGGTTAGAGCCTTACCTGGTCATGGTCTGAAAATACATTTGCCAATGGTGACTTTATCGATGGCTTGCAGATTTACATTGTTTTACAAAGTGTTTAATGTTGCATTCATGGCACAAATACTACAGTTTTCTAATTTAATGAGTGAATTAGTAGTGCTTGGTGTTTTACTGTAGTTTTATCTTATATTGGTGGGAATTTCTTTCATCATTTGCCCGTCTTGATCAAAAAGACAAGACACCGTCTGTTGTGCTGTGTTCATGGTCTTCTGTAAATTAAACTAGTTTCTGTGTCCAGGAGAAAAGGGCTAAATGAAATCTAATCTAAAGGCACATGGCTCAAGAAACACAAATGTGGCATATTAAAAAACACATTATCTATTTCCCCATAATGCTGAGCTGTCCCATTTATGCTCAAGTTGTCTCAATACGTCTCACTTCTGACAGCTTCCTCCAACTTCACGCTCCTCATGGTGCATTAAACCTTTTAAGAATGATTAACACCAAATATTCAAACAAGCAAATGACTTGTGAGGGTCGAATAACACATACTGTTGGTTTAGTTGTCTCTGTTGATGGGAACATCATTGAATAGTAATAAATATAATTTTACTTGAGCATTGAGTTAATGTCCAAAAACTAAAACAAGACGCTGATTATAATCCGAGTTTCTCAACAATTGTTCAGACGAGCAGATGTTTATGTGCATTAAAACAAAAAAAAGTGTACAAGAAATATGCATCTGTCTAAAATCAACCTGTACCGAACCAGACTCCTGTTTCTGTAGACGCTGACCTTATATTTATGTGATTCCAATCATCTTGTTTGAAGCACTCTTTTGTACTTTATCCATCTATTTCTGCCTGATTCCTGGTGAAGAGGTAAAAACCGATATGAGTCACTGAAGGTTTTACTATAGATAGGATTTAATAAAGCCGTGTCTTCTCATCTGTGGTGACATTTAAAACCTGCTGATCAGTCGCCCTCTTGTTCCATAAAGTCAGAAAATCCACCGGCTCTGTTCAGCACCACTTCACTCCTGAATATTTAAATCCCTTTAATGCACAGAGAGACATCCATGTAGCCCATCGGTCCCTTTGTATGTGTTCAAACACACACAGGGGACATTTTAAACAGAAATACATTTTGATTTTCAACGACATCTATGCCATGAATATATGTCTCTGTAGGTGACAGTTTGTGGTTATTGGGGTTTAACAAAGATTTAATTTCAATTTAATCAAATTTCCAAAAAGAATTGAAAAAAATTGATTGATTTTGCTTTTTCAAGTTATTTGTTTCCAATTTTAGAATAGGACAAGGAGAAGACCAAATTTTTACTCTGCTGAAAATGCCCTATTGACATATAACAATAAAGGCAGAAAACATTTACCCACAAAAACTCTTAAGCTCTTAACCTAGATTCTTGTAATGCTTTGCATGTTCACTGCTGTTGAAACTTCATATTCTCTTTGTATTTTGTGGAGCTAGTGAGAAGGTTTTCTTCAGTGTGCTCACGCTCACTGAGACACACGGTGCAACATTACCTTTTAAAACCACTAAAATTCAACTCTGCATGACCTTTTTTAATGGATGTCATTGAGAGTATTTGGACCTAACCCATGACTAATCTTAATTTCTTGTTGGTTCCAGAAGTTTCTAATCGTAACCATGCACTCAGTTTAACACAGGTAATGTTTTTTTGGTGTTGGGCAGAGGAATAGGCTTTTTGTCATTTAGCACTGTTTGAACCAGCCACACTTTAATGAAAGTGGAAACAGAAAAGATTTTATTATGGAACCCTCGGAGGACTTCTACAGAAATATTCAAGTGTCACCAAATATAACACTACTTTTAATATTTCAGTTTGTTACACTTTTGCTTCAGGACGCCGGTTCGAGCTGCAGCAAACCCTGCAACTTCTGCCTTTTTTTTACAAATATGGTCAATACCTCTGCTTTCATAAAGTTAATAACCCATTGCAAATGTCCAACATCCAGTATTTAAAGCATTTTTAAGCACTTTTCGTAATTAAGATCCTGATTTGTGCCTCATCAGTGATAGTTCTTATGTCATTTTATGCAGGAGAAATTATTAGCTTTAACTTTTTGTCTGTGCTATATACTATATGTGTGCACCAAATCACAATTAAGAAAAATGTAATTAACTTAAGCTTTGATTTAGTGCATTCAGAGGCACACCCACAATTCCTGTCTCATATTTACTTTGGAGTCTCCAGTTAGACCCGAGTTAAGTGCCCCATTTTTATCCACAGCTGTTAAGATTTGCTGTTATCTGAGGTGGCCATCTTTTGGACCCGGGGCAGATCCATCACTTGTCATGTTTGTCATGTCCACTTAATGTAGAGCGCTGTGTGTCGACCTACAGCCAAGGCTCGGTGACAGAATCTAATATCTATGAGTGAATGGGTCTGATGGGTTTGAGGCTCTGGGGTGAACTCAGAGGCATACATCATTTCAGGTGAAGAGCTCGTACGACGTCCTGGAGAAGAAAACCTGGAGTAGGGTCAGCCAGGTTTCTCAGTTTAACGGATGTATATTGAAATAGACTGGTTTAGAGTTTAACAGGTCGCTCCAAAAAACAGCAGCCACACAATTCTTTCTGGAATTTTCCGAATGTCGGACAGCAGATAACTGTTAGCTCAGTAGGTTTGGTCTGTTGTCAATGGCAGATTTTACAAGTTTGTTTGAGAAAAACTGGACTCCAAAACTGCTTTGGTTAACGACCACATCCTATTCTCAATTACGTTCTTCATCTTTCGGACTGCGTAATGGGAGACAATATAGATCTGTTAGGCAGTTGGAAATTCTCATTTATATATCTATAGCTAGCTTATGAAAATGGTTCACAAGTAGAAATGGTCTGGGTTAAAAAGAAAATGCTGTGATTAACATGTATCAGACCAAACCTCTACAGACTGGGAGATTAGGAATTAAAGACATGAGGCACTGTGGGGCTTTCTTGAGGATGACGAGCTGTCGGGAATTGAGCTTATTCACGAGAGAAGAGAACAATGAAAGGATTACACCGGATGCTATTTATAGGCCTATGGCCCAGAAATAGGCAGGTTTGAGGTCCTGTGTGGTCCTCCTCTTTAACCTAACCGTATCTCCATTTAAAGTACTCACTTTTTACACACTTTCCCAGTACAATTGTAAAATGACTTGCTCACACTTGGTTTTACACTTGACCTTTTATAACTGCTAAGACCCTTTCCTGAGCAGCCATTTGATTCTGTAACTGTCCTTCACGTCCTGCATTTGGTCTGACTACAAACTATTGCTGAATGTGCTTTAAAACAAATCAAGTTCAGCTTGGTCAAACCAAAGACCAGCTATTTGGTCCAAGCGTTTGTGTTTTCAAAGCCCACATACAGTGATGTGCTATTTATTGTCCTCTGTTGTTGATAATCACTGATAATGTCCTAAAAACCCTGAATAACTATCTTCAGAACAAAGTGAGAGACCTCGTTTTAGATGCACTTCACCAGAAATGCCCCCAAGAAACGAGGCAGGTTTTAATAATGCTTTATACGAACGGAGGCGGCCGTTTATCACAAAGCCACGGCACAGGAAAGCACAGGGTAAAGAATGGAGTCGTAAATCAGAGTTTGGGTTCAAAGATGGCCAACGGGAACGAGGCCTGGATAAATGGAAAGTCAGCCTTCACAGAGTGGGGCGTTTAGGCTCGCTGCCCAGTCCAACACCGTAAATAGGCCAGTTTCTAACAAGACATTTCGCTCGGAGACTCACATTAGAAGCTTTTACACAGGATTAATTATGGTTGTACAAATTCATAATGAAATGCTTTTATAGCTAAAAGTCACTGTTTGATGGGAATGCCTTTGACTTCCATTGATTTAAATAGTTTAATTGATTCTATATCCTTCTGTTCTGTCTGATTTTGAAGAGCTACTGTACGTTTGTGTGTTGTAATTATAAAAATACTTGGGTCTAGCTCTGGTTTAGTCCTAGTCTGTTGAAGGGAAGGCACAATGACCCTGCCTAAATCCTGGCCTGATCTTTGAGCCTCGTGATACTACTACACGATCATTGTGTGGCTCCAGGGTCAGAGTAATATGTGTGCTCAGTGGGTTAAATCCTCTGCAGTGCCGAGTGCACCAACACCACGTGCTGCTTTAGTTTTAGCCTCTGTACAGGAAACACACATGTTTAATGTTAATTTAACTTAATATAAACCAAAGATGGGACAGAAAAATGGAGATTCAACGCACAAAGAGATTGAGTTTAGCTACGGATGTCCTGAAATTACAAACTTCTGTTGTGTTTTGTTCTTTCATTCAAGTTGTACGATTAGACTTAAGTAAGTAGAGTTGAAAACCTGGGTAAAACCGGGCCTTGAACTTCAAACACAGACGGAGGGTTTAGCAGCACATCACATAAAGACCGATTTTAGATCAACAGTTATAATTGCTCTTGTTGGATTGAGTTTGTTTAAAATGGGTTTCAATGGTAAGTGTTGCAGACCCACTCCACTGAGAAAGTGAATGGGTCTGGCTGGCCAGGCTAAGTCCATGTGTTTTGTTTTTTAATCACATAGTTTAGGACGGTGGGCTGCTGTTGTGGATTTCACTAAATGCAGATTATTCTAATCAATGCATTTTTTGGGGTTCGATCTCTGCTCGAAACATCCCAAAACATCATAACATCCCGCTCTCCCACACATTCTGTCATTGTGTCCTTGGGCAAGACACTTAAGCCACCTTGCCTCCAGTGGTGTCTATTCTAACACTGGTAAAGCGCTTTGAGTGCCTACTGGGTGGAAAAGCGCTGTATAAATAAAACAAATAAAAAAAAGACATAATAGAGCTCCAAGGCTCAGCTGTAGGGTCTCTTGTGTTTCAGAAAACACACAATATAAGGCTATATAGTCTTATTACTCTTGTATATTCAATACTACACTGTGTTATCTGTTCTGTCTCTGGCCTCGAGTTGATGGTGAAAGAACTTCTCCTGCCTAAGACTTCCAGAAAGTCTGTCTTTCTCTCGTGGGTCCTCTCGGCTCCAGGGCAGCTCAAATATAACAGATTTTAACGGAATCGTGTCCTACAGACTTCAGACTTGGAGGTGACCCTGGTATCTTTCTCTAACCTTACACAGATGATATTCTGTCTAAACATAGTCAACATTGAACTTACTGACTACAAACGGCTAAACAATAGAGTAATGTGTCTTAAATATCATGCGGCAGTGCTTTGGACAAACATGTTGAGAAAAGCTAACATTGTAAAACAAATTATTTCATCTCCAAGAACAGTATTACATTCAATGTTTTTATGTCTGAAAAGGTCTTGGTCTGTTAATCTTCTAAAATGTAATTCATCTTTTCTTTATGGTTGTTTGAGATTATGACCAAAGCCTCTTTTCACTGTCGTCCTGTTTGTTCAGAAATCAGATAAAAGGCAGTGTGGACACTCTGTGAGACATTCATTTTGATTTATAAAGCTATTTGTTGTTCTGACGTTGTGTCCGTTATCAGATCTTTTAGACGGATCACAGTCACGACGGAGAAACACAAAGTGTGCTGTGGCTGTGACATTGAGAGAATTCCGTGGAGCGTCGCCAACTGTGTCACAGCACCTCTTTTTGCTCTCACTGAATCCACAGATTAAATTAACGACCGTAGATTTTAGGAGATTAGCGCAGATGTGCTTTTAATCAGCGCTCGGTTAAACACAGTTGTACAGGTGGAACAAAAAGACACAAGGGGGACTGGAGATTTGAAAGGTCTAATAATCATTTATGGATTAATGTTTTGCTTCTACTAAATACAAAGTCAATGTTTCTATGTAACATTTAATAAAAGGTTACTAATAGATAATAGAACAACTCTCTGAATAGAAGTGACCTTTTGCACATTTTACAGGAGGACCTAAAGATTTTCTATATTTTGATTGGACTTTGTAAAAGTTTATAGTCTCAGGTTAAAAAACCTTCTGTCTCTCTAAAAATCGTAAAGCCTATTAAACTGTCAATAGTTTTTCTCTAATGCCAGTTTAATCGAGGAGATTTTATCTGTTTGAGTTTTAAAACTAATGAAACACTGGTGTCCTTCGGTCTCCAGCAGAGGTCACTAAAAGATCCTGGGCATAATAACAGGGTTCATTAGTTTTATTAACAATGACAAAAGTGGGAGGGGCTTGTGGTCATGTGACTCTGCAGATCAGAGTCAGTGGTGCAGCGGGGGTCGAGTCAGGTATCGAGTGTTGAACAGAGGCGTCACAGGATGAATGTAAAGACGCTCATTAAACGCTCACGGCTCAGAGCGACAGTGACCTTTACAGTTCACAACTCTGAATCAGGACCAAGAAACGATGATCACCTTTTAGTTCAGAGGATTCAGTAAAAAGGCTTAGTATAGTTTAGTTTAGAAGGTTATTTAATTAAGTGTTGGAGTTATTTACTGTCAATATTCTGAGACTGAACGGACTCTTGATAAAAAACAAATACAGATAATCTCAATGTCCTTAAATCCATTCATGTCAAAGGAGCTTTGACATGAATGGATTTAAGAACCAACCAGAAGAAACTAATTTTTACAACCGAAGATAAATGTAGAAAATTATTAACTACTTGTAAAATGGACTTAATGGACTTAATGATAATCTAAATATTTATGGAATCTGGATTTGTTTGACTTCAGTCCATAAATAAAGTATATATTATTTACCCAATACCATTATGGGGTCATATTAATCCACCAGCTCTGGTATTACTATAAGATTAGACTGGCAGCTGAAATATCTATTTGGCAGTGAAAAATGTATGCAGGGTCTTTAAAAAAAAAAAACCTGTCCACAGCCTGTTTTTTAACACGTGCAGGACATGCACATCGAGCTGGAGCTGTCAGCTGCAGGAACCCCATCCGTCTTATCAACAACATTCAATTTACACAGACAACATGCACGCAGAAAAACGGAGGTGGGGTTATTACACAAACGTCAGTGCGGTCGGAGGGTGGGACCATAGACATGACAGGAGGGTCCCACTGTGTGTCGCTAGAAGGAGCTACGCATCAGTGTTCAGGGGTCTGTCAAGCAATAACAGAAGATAAAGACTTGGTACACCCTCAGATTGTTGTTTTAATCAGTCATGTTTGATTATACTTTTATCATTAGTAAAGCTGACGATTACGGCAGTGATGTCCAAAGACGGGACAATGCAGTTTTTGTTTTGGTGAAGTGAAGTCTCTCAGATGATGGTCCAGTAAATTAATAAAAGTAGTTGGTTAAATGGAAATGGGTTAAAATGGTCAACATTCTGCAAAAAAATTACTAAAACATCTACAACCCAAAAAGGAGGGAGTTAAGTGATGATTGATTTTTTTTATTTCAAAAACAGGGAGCCCCAGGAAATGACTATACGACTATAAGAAAACTCTCAGGGTTTATAGGATTGAGTTCATTAGCACATGCTTCAGAGAGGCGTAAGAAGACCCTCTTTGAGCCTTTGTCTTTAAGCCCCTCCCTCTTAACGCAGTCTGCTCTGATTGGTCAGACGGCTCTTGTCATTGGCCAACAACAAGGTCTTTCTTACTGGGCTCTTAAATCCTCCTTAAAGTCCCACTGTGTTACTTTTAGACCTCACTATGTAACAGTGAGCTGCACTGATCATAAAGAAAGCATGAACAGGTGTCTTCCATTTCAGGGCATATCTCTTTATAGGTTCGACCTGCTGGGATCTGTGGGGAAGAATATAATGTGTGATTATTGATTAGGTCGTAGTGTGTTTGAGGGAGTGAGTTAATAGTGGCCCATGTGCGAGTGAAGGTTTTAAAGGAGGGTCTGCCGTTCATAAGGGCATTGCTTCTCCTCACAAGTTTCAAAGTTTAACCGTCAAAACAATAGAATAGACAGAATGAAGAAGTTGTGGCTAATTTTCTAATGGCACTACCTATTTTCAACAAATGTAGTATTTATTACAATAAAATCCAGGCTCCTTGTGATTATGAAGACATGAAAACCCTACGGTAGAGGAAAAGGACTGTTGCATCATAACGAGAATGAACTGAAAGTGGCTTACGTCTGAGGTTTATTTTTAACTTCAGATGGAGCAGGTACAGCTCTGACGCAGGCTGAATTCTGTTTGTGTTCAACATCGTGACACAAACTGCAGCCTGGCTCCTGTCCACTTCTCCGAGTCAGGAGCAGCATTATTTGTAAAAAAGACATGCTCTGAAAGAAAATTGGAGTGACACAAGGTCATGCATTTTTGGATATTACTGCACCAACTTTTCATTTTAAACAGCAACAAGCTGTAGTCCTTCTGCTTAGGACCCCTTAGCTTTTGGAAAACAAATTATTTTTAACAGCCACTAGTCCAGACCACGGGCTCACTGTCACCAGAGGTAAACCTGATTCAGATGAACACTCTCTGAAGCAATCCTACGACTGAAACCTTTTCTGACCTGTTTTAGTTTTAAAAGCCCTGGGTGTGTTGTAATGCCTTTTTGAAAATTGTATTTGCTGATTTTTGTATAAACACTCTTGACCCTGTCTGATTCTTCTCAGCTGTAGCTGCAGTGAAAACAACTCTCTGTCCTCATGAACATGGCATTAACAGAGTAATAACATAAGTAAAAGCCAGTTCTCATATAGGGACACACGACCTGAGCGTACCGAAGGTCAGTCTGTGAACGGACGCACAGCAGCTACGAAACAAACACGACCAGACAGAGTCGACTGTCCACTGCTTAAAGCTTCAAATAACAAGTGCACGCTTTTAGAAAAGTCAAAGCAACAGTTAACAAAGCAAATGGATCTTTGTTTTTTCTCTTGGACATTGATGATCTAAACATCGAGAAAATGTTACATAAATACATTGGATTTTGGAGAAAGTTACTCGTCAAAAGGACATTTAATATTTGTCTTTGCCCTGTAGGAATCTCAGGGCTGAGTTTGAGACATTCAATAAATCCATGCTGCCACTTTCTTTAACCACAGCTAGAGTCTGCACATTAAATTCCACATGGGGGTCACGTCCCGTTGTCTAAGACACTTATTCATCGCCTCGGTGTTACATGTCCACAGTCCTAAGTTATCGATGACTCACTCCCTGTTTGCTTTAATGCTACATCCCAGCGCCGCGTTGACCTTCATATATCTGTCTCAGCTGTTTCCCAGGCTCTGATTAAACACCAGCAGGACGGACGGTGCTGCTGTAAGTATTAGCTGCACGTAGGCCCACGTATTAACCCCTAAGTGTCATGGTGCTGCCGCAGCTCAAACTGGGGCCTGTGTCATTGGAACGTCACGGATGCCCTCTCACGTTGACGACTAATCAATTTATTATAAGATTTATGAGAAAGTGCTGGCCTGGAGAAGCACATGTAGGACACAGAGCAGAAACACAATGAAGCTGTATGTATTCAGGTGGACACCTACCACCTTTCTGTGTTAAATGGTTCATAGAAGGCAATGTTGGACAAGCAATTTAAGTCTTAATTAATGCCTTCATAACTCACTTTAAAGCTACGCGCTGTTATATACAGAACCTTCTCCTTTGATTGTGCAATAGATCAAAATGTTGTGTATGTTTATGGTCTAAAAAAAGCTGTCCAGTGACGTATCCTATACATGCCACTCAAGGACATTACACAATGATCATCAACTGAATGTTCTTTTCATGTTTTCATTCTTTGGAACCTCATGCACTTCTGTAACACCACCCATTTGTGTTTCTGAGTGCGGTTCTTTACTGGGAACATAGAAAGGCAGGCAGGAGACTTTTTGGGACAGGTTAAGTTACCGTCAATACAGGAAAACTGAGGATTACTGACAATCCAAGTCTAAAAATACTTCTGTTGTATGGGTTTTTCTTTCATATGATACTGAAAGATATGAGTCATCCAAGGTTGGGATTTTCAAGATGGTTATCTGCAAATAGGCGTTAAACAGGAAATCAACTGGTACAGACAGAACTGTATGATGTGTAGGTATTTAAAGACCTTTTATTAGGCCATAAACTAGGAGGTACTGTTAAAACTGAACATTTGTCAGGATAGGTGTTTTGGTGCCAAAAGAAGTATTTATATTTGCATTAAACACTAATATAATACAGATCTATTATACACTCTAATGGGATGGATCAAGCATGGCGAGGTTTGTAGCTATAGGAGGTTAAGGCCTTCTAATGCCAAAGTAAACATTGATCAAACAAACCTCCAATCTGACTGCTGTTATCCGAACACCGCATTTCCATCCTTTTCTGCAAATGTGTGCTCCAGAGTGGTCCTCCCGATGTAAGTGGATACAGTACAATCAGCCGGCAGCATGACGCCTGGCAGGGATTACTGAGGGATTACAGTATCTTCCCCAGTGGCACCCATCACATGAGGAGCATTTGACAGGGGCCCAGCGCTGTCCCATGGGCCACGACTGCACTGAGAGACAAAACGCTGTCTGGAGCTGACGAGACGGCTGCCTCTTTGGAGGCTCGGGGTACTTGCTGCAGGAGGCAAAGGGACGCAATTAGATTTTGGAGCTAAATTGAGTTGTTTGTCCAAGAATTAGTGGCAACGGTCCAGATTATTAGCAAGGTTTATTCTTTTTGGAAAGAGAAGTCTGAGCTGGAAGAATCACAGCAGCAGTTTCAGAACTTTTCAGCAGAAATGGGTCAAAGTAAAAGAAGTGTAAGGTACACACACTTGGGCTGCAAGATAAGCGTGAAAACTGTTTTACTTCAGTCAAGAAATATAGGATATTATAATTCATTTAATTTATATAGAGATTTTTCAAAGGAGAACAAAGGTATTAAGGCAATGGGTTAGTTTTTGGCTTTTTGTGATGAGTCTGAAATTCCGATCTCTACAATCCTTAATAGATTATGTACAATGGGTTAAGGTTTTAATGCAAGTTGAACAGTGCTTAATGTTTAAAGCTTGAGGTCAGATTGAGGTTGTATTTTAGGGTCCAGCTTCATAAATGCTATATTTTGTAACTAAACAATGCCCTTTTAAACCGATGGGGAATTTTTACGAGTTATAAATCAGAGTAAGACTTTCAAAAACAAAATAATCAGATTTGTAGCTCACATAAACTCCTACTTTAACAAAACGTGCCACTGGAGGCACAGAGTTAGCCTGGTTCTACCAGACTCTCGTACATTTCATTTGTACAGAGAGTCTGGCCTCGCTCCATTGACAAGCGTTTACTTCCTTGTATGCGGGAACTCTGTTGAAGTTTAAAACTATTGGATCTGCCCAGAGTCACTCAGGATCTGCCATAGCCAATCGCTAACGTGTGGTCGTGACGTATGTCATGCGCCGAAACTGACCGGAAACAACAAGTCACTCCCTCTGTTCGCTGATTGGTCCTACAAAAAATTGATTTCTGGAAACCTAAGAATATACAGCGATCCCAGACTAAGTACTGAAGTGAAATGAAATTGAGCGGAAGTACGTAGGAGGGCGGAGCCAGGCTAGCACAGAGTACCATCAAAAAATCAAAAAAGCTCAGTCCTGCTTTGGGAGGGGGGGGGGCATGTTCCAGTGCGGTCCCTCTCAAATTAAACCTCTACGTTGTTACACCTGTCAGTCCAGGTAGCTCTGATTTAATGTAAACAGCTCAGTCTTGCTTTACTCGACCTCATATGTCACCTGCTGTTAAACAACTGAGCCGCGGGACTTTGGCGACTGCTCTTTAAGCTCCTCATTTTATTTTTAAGTGACACAGCCTCCCTTCAACCTCGCAAAGCTGGGTCGTATCAGTTATTTATAAAATCCTATTTGGTAAAGGTGCAATGTCAATCAAAATATAAGCCTACAGCCTACTTATTTTTAGATTCATATATGGTTTAGTAACCCACTTCTGAACAGATTTCTGACGATCATCGCAGCACAAACAACGTAGTAAACCTCCGTCAGATTATGTTGCTGTAAAAATTAACTTCAAAAGTAAAGTCACGAGAGATAAACCCTCTTGTTCACCATTTGTTGCATTAAACAGTGGCCACCATCTGTTGGTTTGTATGCTGGGCCGCAGCAGCAGCAGGGTGGCATCTGCCGCTCGGTAAGACCCGACAGTTCAGTCCCGGCCTTGTGTCACTCGCTGTCGCACTAAAAATACTCGAGATACGGCCCCTGACGGCTCCTGCACAACATGCCACCAAAACAGTGTTAAAGGTTATTACGACAAATAAACCAGGTCTGAGGATGAGATGTGAGATTAAGAAGAGTTCTAACAGTATTTCAGGAAGAGATGATGACAAAGATACTCGCAGTAAGGGTCACTCAATCTGTTTTTGTCTTTATGGACACGTCTCCAAAGGAAATGTATGATTGTGATATTACTGCCAACTACTCCATGGTTTTGAGATGTTTGACCCAGATTTAAGGGCTACTGTCAATAAACATTTTGGAGGGATTTGTCTGAAAGAAAACATGGAGCTGGAATAATACCGCTATAATTATGTTTTGTTTACAAAAATTAAGAAATAAAACAGACAAAAAAACCCAGTGATTAGCCCATGCCAGGACAATAGCATGGAAGCAGCCACATCTTAAATAAAATCACATTCTTATTGCACTTCTGCATTACATCTAGTGCATGTTAATTTATCAGTGTTGAAGCTCATTAGAAATGTAAGTCGGTCAAGTAACATCATAGTATTTAATTATACACACACAAATCTGACCTGTATTTTAGCAGATTAAGCATCTTCCGTGTAATTTAAAAGTATATAAAACTCACTTATGATTTCATTTAGGCAGTAAAGTGTCTTTTAGTAGACTAACAGTAACACCAAGAAACCTCGTGAGCTCAATCAGAGATGCTAATGTCTCTCTGGCAGGACTTTTTCGATAGTTAACCAATCATGTTAAATATTAATACATTGTTTGTGTGTAGAATGTTAGAGTCTAACATGAATCTATGCTTCTAATGTCCCCTTTCAGGCAGTAGGTGAGTGCGATGGGCGTTCGTGCGGGCCGTCAGAGCTCCCCCTGGTGGCTGCCTCTGGTGCTGCTGCTCTGCTTCGTCCCGCTCTGTTTGGGCCGTCCGTTCGGGATCCCCATTCCATCGGTGAACGTGGCCGTGGTCTTCAGCGGCCCGGCGTACCAGAACGAGATCAAGGGCCGCCTGAGCAGAGAGAACTTCATGGACCTGCCTCTGGAGGTGAACCCCATCACGGTTTTGGTCAACAACACCAACCCCAGAGCTCTTCTGACAAGGATCTGCGACACGCTGTCCACAAACAGAGTCCATGGGGTCGTCTTTGAGGATAATATCGGGTCAGAAGCAGTGGCACAGATCTTGGACTTCATCTCGACACAGACGGCTGTCCCCATTGTGGGCATCAGTGGGGGCTCGGCCGTCGTCCTGCCCTACAAGGTCAGTCATTCACAACAATTACATTTACAGTTTATCTTCAGACCTTCATTTCATTTTGTACCCTGGTCTTATTACGGGCCATAGGAGGCTGGAGCCTGTGCCGGGGCAGTGGCTCAGGTGGTAGCTCCCCGGTTCATAGTGTTTATGAATGTGCAAGAATATTTGGTGATGGCTGGAGAGGCCGTAGGCACAAAATGGCTGCCACGTCTCTGTCAGTCTGCCCCAGGGCAGCTGTGGCTACAGACGTAGCTTACCACCACCAGTGTGTGACTGTGGAGTGAATGAATAATCACCTGAGTGCTGTGACTTCTTTGAAAGAAAAGCACGCTACGAATCTTATTTATTAGTATTCCAGTTGTTTTTGGTGTGAGGTGGATTCGCAGGGCTAACATTTTGAGACATGACAAACAATTATTAACATTCACTATGTAGTTTACATTTGTTAGAAAGAAAACCAATAGCCCTGGTTTTTTATTTAATTTAAATTTTTTTGTTGCATTAGACAAAAATAAAGGATTTTGTTGAACAAATTAAAATTAAATTTGGAAACCTCACCATTTGAGGTGGACCTGAAAAAGCCAATACAACGTTTTTTTTAATTATTGACGACCAAAAAGCACCACAGTAGCTTAAACTATGTCCCTATTATCACTGATACCCTTTGTTTTTCTTACTTACCTGTACAGGTGCACTCAGACTAAAGGTAGCATTTGTCTTACTGGGCATCTGTATGAACAAGTGAAAATAAAACTTAGACAGGGTTCAATGGAAAGAGGTATTTTTATTTCCAAGATAGAAAACAAAAGAGTTTCCAAAACTACTGTAAAAAAAGCATGTACTGTAGTCTCCATTAGTAACAAGATAAATTAAGACTCTGGGCATTGGCAGGCTACAAACTGGGTCTGTATGTTGCCGGTTTATTAACCTTTATTACCCAAACTCAACATGGCAACAACAAATCTTCCATTTATCTTTGTTTTATTTAACTGTTTTCTGTGCACTCACATTTTTTACGTTGGCAGTGTCTGAATCAAGACACTAATCACTTTATAGTGTGGTTCCCAAAGTCTAGTGACTGAAATGTAGTGAACTCAAAGTTTTGCAAAAGTATTGAGGAGCGGTGGTCGCTAAACGATCAAACAGACCATAATGCTTTCGAATTGTGAAGAGGAGAGCAGCGTGTCTTTAAACTGAAAACAACAGGCTTAAATGAAACAAGTTAGAGACACAAGTTTGACTTTTTCTGGAAATGTAATCTGTTGTAAATTGTTATATCCAATAAACCATTACGATGTAAAATCACTGACATTAGCGGACCTTAATGATTGAGGGGTTAGCGACAAGGCCGTGGTTTTGGACACAGCCCATGTTATAAATGCTAATGCTCTGACCTAATGACCATTAGTTTGATTAACAGGAAGCTGATGATTAATAAATATCAGAAATATATTTTTGCTGCAGTTGCATCAGAGTTATCTCAGCTCTTGGGTCAGCGATCCTTGGCTAAATCATTAAAGATAAATTGTGTCTGTACTGTTTTATCTGGATTTGAAGGGTCACTGTGTTAGTATTTGATTTTGTGGAGCTGAATGAGAGCTGCAGTCAGTGTCAGGTGAGCTAAACCACGTCCCATGAGACACGGGTAACACACATCGCCATTAAATCGTTAGAGGCGGTCGCTTTAGTGCAATGATCCGTCGAGAAGAGCACAATCGTCTGCCACACGAGTCGCAGACAGAAACAGCTCTAATCCTGTCAAAAGGGCTTTCTGCGGATGACATTTCGGCTCCAAATGCAATAGAAATGGCACCGATAGGAGCTTCAGACTTGGTCAGACTGGGCTTTGTGACGATGTGATGAGACCCAGACTGAGGCCGAGGAGCTAAAACATGAACTGAGCTCTCGGAGGAAAAGAGACTTTATTTGTAATATTTTTATTTTAAGACTTGGGTTTAAAGTTATATCTGGGCTTTTCCTCGGTAGGCCTGTATGCTCTAGTGCAGAAAAATCAAAATGAAGCTTGTTAAACAACTTTATAGAAAGGTATTATCATAGTTAATTGTAGCTATAGTTTGTGCTGTGTTGCCTAAAGGTTTGACTTTACTATGGAAATTTGCCACAGTGAACACAAACATAAGCTTGGCAGATGTCATAGAGTTTTGGGTTACTATAACGCAAATATAATAATCTCCACAATCACTGAAGACAATAAACCTGATGTTTATTTACACCTCGACTTAACGGACAGTCACAGACTCTCATTCATAATAAAACTGATCATCGTGAACGACATCGGCTGTGATAAAGTGCTGCTCTTTAACCATAATTAGCTCCAGACTAGATTCATGTGAAAGAGCGTTAAAAGAACATGTTTAATTCATGTGGACAGGCTCAGCTGGGGACCTCCGTTATGTCCCACTGAGACCCACTCCTGACGACACGGACGCCTCGAAGTAATCACATTTTTACACAGATAACCTTTTCTCATGCTCTTGACTCCAAACTCACACTGGGAATTTGCATGTTCCCTGAAAGTTATAAAGTGACTAACTTTCTGTCAGTTTCTCAAGTTTGAATTGGATTTTTGGCTTTAATACAAAAAGCTTTTTAGACATTTTGTAATGACAGAGTGACTCCTACATTTATGGGACCGTTTTTTCCTCCATTTTGCCTGTGACATAAAGACAGTGTGAAGCTTTTCAGTCTGGCCTTGCAGTCTATCTGGGCTTGGGACCGGCATAATGGAAGACTAACTTGTGACCCCTTGTGCCTGGAGCTTTGGCTTTCCGTGGAACACAAACCCAAGACCCTGAGAGTCTCAGGCTCTACCAACTAAGCGATATATTCCTTCTCTAAAAGTTCTCTCAAATTGGATGTAGTTTTAACTTTTTCTGTACATATTTCAGACTTTATTGGGGCGTGTACCAAAGAAAGTTAAATGGCTCCGATTTGGGTCGAGTCTGGCCCATTCTCTATCGATCCCATGTTTCCTGTCTGCTTATGGGATCTCTAATAAAAAGCTGAAAAATGCTTTAAAACTTATTAGATTAAATAATGTCTCATTTTGTTAAATTATTACATCATCAAGAGTTAACGAAATCAAAATGCTTCTCCATCCTCATAAGCTTTTTCACCCATACAGTGTTGGTCTGTAACTTTGTGAAATATAAGTCCTGTCCGGTGTCTGCCCTGAGCAAGATGGCCACCGATAATGAGCTGCTGTAAAACAAGAGGCCTTTAGTTTGTGAGACCAAAGACAAATTGTGCCATCTTCTCAATAATCAAGAGACTGTCTGTGTCTGATTTATGAGGCCTGTCAAACGACGTCAGCGCGGCGACGGCCTCATTCATTTTCAATCATATCACTGAGGCCCGGGCTCTATCAAAGTGACAGCATTAAATTAGGCTCAGACTGATCCTGTCCTCAGGACGTTTGATGATTGGACAACTTCTGTGGAGGAGCAGGAAATGATGGCACTTAAAGATTGAGCTTATGTCAAATTGGAAATATCTCAATTTTGTCTATGAAGCATGCAATATGACTTATTTTAGGCACATACTGTTTCAGCATATTATATTATATTATATATTTTATATATTAACTTTGGTCTTTAAAAAAATCCCATTATTACAGTACAACTACGTAAATGAGTCAGAGTAGTGTGTTACAGAGCTGCACAGCTCCACTGTTGCTGACTTTATGAGGTAAGCTGTAAATTATTTTGTTGATGGTGCGATAAGAAGAGGTACTCATACTCATACTCATACTCATACTCCTACTCTAAACTAAGTTTGTGAGACATTTCTGGAGTTTGTAAAATGCTGTATTAAAATAAAAATACATTAGTTTAGACGTAGGGCTGAGCCATGACCCGATCATGAGTAAGATGGGATCACCAGGAAACTCCTGAGGGAGGATTGTCCTGGTCCTGGTTCAGACCTGGTTCAGACCTGGTTCAGACCTGGTTCAGACCTGGTTCAGACCTGGATCAGACCTGGTTCAAGCCAGTTTAAGGTCAAAGCACTTGTATTATAAATGATGTGGAAAAGCAGACTCATTTTAAACTGTTCCTCTAATGTAATATAATAATGAACTTTGCGAACCACAAAGAACTAAAATATTTACTCTAACTCACAATAGCTGCATTATGGCTCACAATAAATTGACAATATTTTCAATAATATAGTCTTCATAGGTTTTGTACATTTTGTGTGTCCTTATTAAAATCTGCACAAAGCCACAGTTTAAACACATCTTTAGCATTTTTAAACATGACAGTAAAACACTCGCAGGGCAGTAAGAGGGTTTTGTCTCACAGTTTGTTCATTCATTTCGTTTTTGTCACTCTCTTTAATCCTCCTGCTCCATCAGACTGAGGGAAAAGGCCGGGGCTCTCTGTGTTAGTGTCTCTGCTCTTCACGTGCTTTTATTTACTCTCAACTGAATAAAAGCATGACTTCAATGTTCTGCCGACGCACGTTTACTCAACTTAAGTCTGTCCTGCCAGAGACCAGACCACAGCTGGAATTTCAATCTGTGAGACAATCTTTTAAAAGTGATCTTCATGAAATATGTATGGAGATATGCATATTTAAGTAAACTGTATTTTCTGGACTGTTAAATTACCACAAAATCTAAAAAAAATCCACCCTTTTGAGTGAGTTGTAGGCTGTTACATGACACAAGTCATTTTACTTCAGCTGAATTGGCAGGAACACTATTGAACCAAATGGAAATGGCTGTGCTGTAATTCCGCCCGAGTCTCACTGTGAATATTGCCTGTTTGTGCCGCTCTAAAGCCTCTCGACTCAACTCCAGGCCATACGTCTGCTCTAAACGGACAAGAAATCAAAGGCCAGTGCTTCAGCGCTGCCGCTCACATCAATCAGCTCCCATGAGCCTCTGCTGCGGTAACAAGAAGCCAATCGATAGCAGTTATCACACCTGACACTAACCACTCACTGTAGCTCTATCGCAAAGCTCTAATGAAACCGACCAAAAGATCTGCTGCTTTCAGAGAAAATCTGTTTCCAGGAATGTGACCATTTGATTCAGTAATTTTCAGAACCAAAATCTGCACTAGAGTCAAATATATATAAGAAGACGATGTTTGTATACGCCATTTCTTCTACTTGTGTTTAATGCTTGTATCGTGTGTTCACAGCGCCCCTACTGGCCTCACTTACATACTACAGTGTGCTCAACAGCGGAGTGTATCTGCATGAGCACAGATTGTGTTGATTATGCTACTGGCCAGTGTTTGTCATTTAGTGTTTTGTGTAAATGGCCCTGAGATTATGGACACAAAGGTAATTACTATATTTGAAGGAAGTGCAGGAGTTTAGGAAGTGAAGTATTAGATGTTGCTACAACCTTTGAGTAATTTCATTATTTAGTTTAGAAAATTGTCTGTAATTGTCGTAACGATTAAAGAAAACAGTAAAATTTGCAACAGTTCTGTCTGTGCGGAGCAAACGAACAGCGTACTCTGAAAATCCAGATGCTGTGCTTGTCTGGGTCCGGTCGGGTACGATGTGATCTGTGCAGACTGTCGGCTCCACCGTCGCAGAGAAATAGAACTGCTGTGTATCTCTGCTCCGCAGATGTGTGCAGTGTAAATTATGGGTTTGTCTCATGAAACATTGCTCACATCTTATTTTAAACTTTGTGTCTCTGATGTGAAGTTTATTTGCATGTTCTTAAACCCAAGTATTTAACACTTTTTCTTATGTGACATAAACTGCTGTTGTAAAATGTTGTTGCACAGAGGATAATGCAGTTTCTATTGTGATTGGTCATAGCCTTGACTCGTTCTCAGTTCCAAAACTCTGCCTTGATCCGGTTTGTATGGTCTCGACTAGACACTGGGGGAAAGAAGTGTTCAAATTCCAGTAGATCACATTTTCCGAGCCACTGTGAAAAATATAAATGAGACAAGAGTAACCTGAAGTTTTCTCTCTAAAACCGTTCTTCCCTCGTTACGTCTGAGTCTGAAACTCTGCAGCTGCTTTATAAAACCAGGCTGAGTTCTGTGAGACCTGTCGAGAGCGAGACGAGGTGTTCAGATCCTGTTCAGATTGTACTTCCACAGACTCAGGACATTCTATATCTTTAATACTTCACACACATTTATGTTTTAAAGGATCATGTTCAGATTGTACTTCCACAGACTCAGGACATTCTATATCTTTAATACTTCACACATTTTTGTTTTAAAGGATCATGTTCAGATTGTACGAGTACATCCACAGACTCAGGACATTCTATATCTTTAATACTTCACACACATTTATGTTTTAAAGGATCGTGTTCAGATTGTACTTCCACAGACTCAGGACATTCTATATCTTTAATACTTCACACATTTATGTTTTAAAGGATCATGTTCAGATTGTACGAGTACTTCCACAGACTCAGGACATTCTATATCTTTAATACTTCACACATTTATGTTTTAAAGGATCCTGTTCAGATTGTACTTCCACAGACTCAGGACATTCTATATCTTTAATACTTCACACATTTATGTTTTAAAGGATCCTGTTCAGATTGTACTTCCACAGACTCAGGACATTCTATATCTTTAATACTTCACACACATTTATGTTTTAAAGGATCATGTTCAGATTGTACTTCCACAGACTCAGGACATTCTATATCTTTAATACTTCACACACATTTATGTTTTAAAGGATCGTGTTCAGATTGTACTTCCACAGACTCAGGACATTCTATATCTTTAATACTTCACACATTTATGTTTTAAAAGATCATGTTCAGATTGTACGAGTACTTCCACAGACTCAGGACATTCTATATCTTTAATACTTCACACATTTTTGTTTTAAAGGATCATGTTCAGATTGTACTTCCACAGACTCAGGACATTCTATATCTTTAATACTTCACACATTTATGTTTTAAAGGATCATGTTCAGATTGTACTTCCACAGACTCAGGACATTCTATATCTTTAATACTTCACACATTTATGTTTTAAAGGATCATGTTCAGATTGTACGAGTACTTCCACAGACTCAGGACATTCTATATCTTTAATACTTCACACATTTATGTTTTAAAGGATCATGTTCAGATTGTACTTCCACAGACTCAGGACATTCTATATCTTTAATACTTCACACATTTATGTTTTAAAGGATCCTGTTCAGATTGTACTTCCACAGACTCAGGACATTCTATATCTTTAATACTTCACACACATTTATGTTTTAAAGGATCATGTTCAGATTGTACTTCCACAGACTCAGGACATTCTATATCTTTAATACTTCACACATTTATGTTTTAAAGGATCGTGTTCAGATTGTACTTCCACAGACTCAGGACATTCTATATCTTTAATACTTCACACACATTTATGTTTTAAAGGATCATGTTCAGATTGTACGAGTACATCCACAGACTCAGGACATTCTATATCTTTAATACTTCACACATTTATGTTTTAAAGGATCATGTTCAGATTGTACTTCCACAGACTCAGGACATTCTATATCTTTAATACTTCACACACATTTATGTTTTAAAGGATCATGTTCAGATTGTACTTCCACAGACTCAGGACATTCTATATCTTTAATACTTCACATATTTATGTTTTAAAGGATCATGTTCAGATTGTACGAGTACTTCCACAGACTCAGGACATTCTATATCTTTAATACTTCACACATTTATGTTTTAAAGGATCCTGTTCAGATTGTACTTCCACAGACTCAGGACATTCTATATCTTTAATACTTCACACACATTTATGTTTTAAAGGATCGTGTTCAGATTGTACGAGTACTTCCACAGACTCAGGACATTCTATATCTTTAATACTTCACACACATTTATGTTTTAAAGGATCATGTTCAGATTGTACGAGTACTTCCACAGACTCAGGACATTCTATATCTTTAATACTTCACACATTTATGTTTTAAAGGATCATGTTCAGATTGTACGAGTACTTCCACAGACTCAGGACATTCTATATCTTTAATACTTCACACATTTATGTTTTAAAGGATCATGTTCAGATTGTACGAGTACTTCCACAGACTCAGGACATTCTATATCTTTAATACTTCACACATTTATGTTTTAAAGGATCATGTTCAGATTGTACGAGTACTTCCACAGACTCAGGACATTCTATATCTTTAATACTTCACACATTTATGTTTTAAAGGCATGTTTTATTCCATTCTCGTGTCAATAATCCCTCTGTTGGCCTGTGTCCAATGCAGAGGTGGGGAGGAACTAGTTATGTTCACACATTAAGAATAATACTATCCATACAACAAAACTGTAAGTATAAGTAAGTTTAAGTCTTTAATTCAAGCCAGAAGTGTTAGGAGTAGAAGAAATAGCAACAGTAAACTCAAACACATAATATCTATTATGTATAAACATACACAAATATATATAAATATTTAATATGTGTAATAAGATTTACACAGAACATTTGAAAGTATATGATGGCACAGGCTTCTATTGTGTCAGCTTCCATTTTGTGATTTCCATTTTATAAAATTCTGAACATCAAGGGCAGTACGAGCAAAAAGGTTATGTACAGGTGTAGACTGAGAGAATAAATCCAAAATAAATGAAATAAATACCCTAAAGCCCTCGTCTAGTAAACACCACTCATCATTAGAGGATGTAGTGGCAGATACGTCCCTGAGTCACATGACCCCCCCCCCCAGAGGGACTTCTGGCCCAGGCTCAGTGGTGCGACATATGTTTGCCTCCGCCACTCAGCAGGAAGTGGCCTTTACTGACTTCCTGTTCCAGCTCACGTCACACAGAGCCTCGAACGTGATCACACACAACCCAGAGCAACACAGCAGAAGAGACGCTCACTTTTATTCTTTCATTGATTCAGAACTTGATTTGAAACACCTAGAAAATTTATCATTTAACCTCGAAATCACTTCCATCATACCGTAAAAACATTCTATTGATATAGATGCTGCAAACCTGTCTTTTACCAACAGTATTTTTACAGTAACCAGGTCAGGACAACGCAAGACAATATAATAGTTAAAGTTAAATTTGTTTTTACTTTTTGTAACGTTAACCAGTTAAAATGTAACGTTAACCAGTATGTTCACTCGAGTCCTAGTTTTTACAGGGTTTTATGTCCCGTACACTGTCGAAACTATGGATTAATGCGGCGTTAATGTCGTGCACCTACTAGGGTACATAAATGCACTGATTCAAGGTAAAATTATTGAACAATGTAAAATAAAATGACCATATTGCGTAAACAAATGTAACGGAAATAAGTTTCTTTAACCCTGTGCGATCCGTTGTGTTGTGGCTAATGTTGCTGCTAGCACCAGAACAGCTCATATAATGTCCATTAAGACTCTGCAGACAATAAAGATAGTCATAATCAACAAAGAAAGCAGTCATATTACCTTGGAAAATAGATTTAAACAGGAACAACTGTGCTTTGTTGCATTTTTGTTGGTTTATGCTAATAAATAATCACTCACCAGCGAACTTAGATTAGAGCTGGTCTATGGAGAATATAAGACTAAAACTAGCCACTGCTGTTGCTTATGTATTTTTGTTAGCATTGAGCAAGTAAAGATATTCAATATAGTAATATTATGATATTGTGATTGATTATTATCGTACATTGTCTGAAAAATGAGGGAAAAAAGATTGTTTAGCCATAACACCAAACCCTTCTACATATTATATTCTAGATGATGTACATATCTGGACAGGAGTTGTCAGAGTTGGCTGAGGACTTTTACTATTATGGCCTGTCATTGCTGTAAACATATCTATCACCGCTGTCCCGCCTCCAGATGCAGTCTGTGAGTATTGCCCTGGCTAAACCTGAGTAAAATATCTCAGATTTTCAGACACATATCCAGCGTCAGATGTAAACAGCTGGGCTTCAGAGACAATTATTGTATTAGGCCTCGGTCTCAGTCAGCTCTGACCAGCATAAAACATTCGACAAGTAATCTCGTTTTTGATAACGTTTTTGATGCTACAATGGCTGGCCAAATGCTAAAGTGCTGAAAAGTGAAAGTTGAGTGAGCGTACAGCCAAAGTATTTGTCCACAAAGATGAATAGTTTTGTTTGTTTTACTGTGCCAGATGTAATCTGTAATCTGCTTTGGGACGGTGGAGTATTAGAGCTTCAGTGGACGACACAGTGGACCTGCAGCTTATACAGACTCCATACATCTATAAATATCCTGTTTATTATCTTACATTTACTGTTCAGCAGACCGGGACATGGGACAAGATGATAATAGGGATTACCATCAGTCAGTAGAAGTGTCTGATAGTAACCCAGTTCGGATTGTATTGTATAGTCAGTATGTTTTGATTGGTTGTTAGTACTTGATGTCACTTCCTGGAGAAGCTGTGGTGTAAATTTCAGAGCCTCAGACTCTCAGGCAGTGATTCTAATGAAGAAGTCTCTGGTGCTTTACACCTGCACAAAGACATCATCCTCTAACTCTCTCAAAATGTCATTGTCTTGTAAATGAAAAGCCAAGATTGAACATACATTTTGTACAATTAATGAGCCATTGGCAAGTTTAATTATTTTTTTTATCTCTACAGAAATATGTTTCTTTGAAAGGCAGAGGCAGTCTTGTGGCTTTGAGGCTGTTATAAAAGCCCCAGTGCTTTACATTCACCTCTGAAGCTGATAACAGGTCGTGTTTGTTCTGAGCGTGTCCCGTTGGCTCACACACACTGACGGGACGGGTTCAGACTGCAGTCGTAGCCCAAGGTAAAGCCCGGGGCTCGTTGGGGCTGCTCTGTCTCAGAGCTTGGCGCTAATTGAGTTGTCCCTGACACATACTGAGGCACACAAACACCGTACAAGCAGATGACAGACGTCTGACTGAGGCAGCAGTCGCACATTCAACATGAAAAGAAGACTAGACCCTGGTCAACAGTAGATGTTACTCCAACAGTATTTATTGCAGTGTCCATAATGTCCTTCTCTAGGACTGTACACACAACAAAGTATTCATAAAATCAGAAGAGCAGCAACAAACAGGACTGTA
Organism: Neodontobutis hainanensis; assembly: GCA_024349245.1. Taxonomy (NCBI): domain Eukaryota; kingdom Metazoa; phylum Chordata; class Actinopteri; order Gobiiformes; family Odontobutidae; genus Neodontobutis; species Neodontobutis hainanensis. The sequence goes on from JALDNG010000029.1 coordinate 4,195,085, forward strand.
GCTTTAAATTCTTCATCAGCGTCTCATTAAGTCACAGAAGATGAGAAATGACTTAAACGAAGCTGAATATGAATCAGTTTTATGAAATGGACAATGTAACATGAGCCTACGGTTATACTTTAATTCCTCTATGAAGCATTTTCATTTCCCTTTCCCTGTTTTATAGAAGCAGTAATGAAAATTGAACATGAATTTAATAGAATGTAATGGTAGAACAAAATAATCAGTTATAATTAAACGTCTGGTGCAGCTGGGAATCTTTTATTACCATGAAACCATTTTGATGTCGTCTGTTGTGGGGAGTCTGAAACAGGATGAAGCGCAAAACCAAATCAAAACTAAATCTAAGCTGAAGTTCCAAAAGGGGAAAAAAAGTTAATGTGGGTTAAAAAAAATTATAATAATGATTAACAACAACATCCAATTTTAGATAAAACAATGCATTTACTGTCTACATTGTAGTAAAGACACAAAGTAAATGGCTGTACTTCAAACCTCCTACATGCCCTACTGACCTGAGCTGTGCCATATATTCAGTGAGAACATGTATCATATTGACAGATTGAAGTGTTGGACAATAACGTTGATCTGGTAACATGTTTTTTCAATAGAAGTGTGCTCTATCTTTTGTTTTACTTTTCTGGTAAATAATTTGAAAATAGAACAAGGCAAAGCTCAACAAAAGTGTTTTTATCTGGTGAAAATAGACGACAAAATGCCAGTGTCATTGCACAGATTGTGAGCTCAAAGACACTATGTTGGCGGATGTAGCTGTTGTGTCTAAAGCACTAAGACGCTCATACATCACCAGCTCCTCCTGAAGACACCTCCCGCCCGTCCTCACACTCCCAGGGCGCTGAACCAGAGTCTGTCTTGGAGCTGAGGATGGAGTGGATTGTCCCCAGAGACGGACAGGGTCGATGGAGGACACCTCACAGAGCCATCAGGACTTATATAATCTCACAAAACCGGCACTTATGTCAGCAGCCCAATGGGAAATGGGACAAAAACTGTTCAAAATCTCATATCCTGGAAATAAATAAATAATGTTGCAATGAGAAAATACGCATTAAGAGCAGTTCTGGCTTGTTTTGTCCCTGTTTAGCCAAAGTTTAGTCATTTATAGATGTTTAATGGCCAGATTTATCATGTTCTGGAACGTAATAACTGTTCTCTTTCAGCATAATTTGGTGATTTATTAGCTCTAGAGTTATGTTGCTCATATTCAGCCTTGTTTTTAGTCTCTTATAACCAATAGATTTCAGAACGCAAGCTTCTCTGCTGCAGTAATTATGAGACTAGTTACTGAAAGAGTAACGTAATGAATATTGTGGCACTCAAGTCCACTCAACCAAAAAATCTATTGGAATTTTTATAAAGCAAAATTACAGCAAAAGTTCTTCCCAGCTTGTTCAAATACACCACTGAACTTCTGAAACACTTATTATTAAATCCACAAACCAAATTCATACATTTCCTGCCTCTGCCCCATGTCTCAGTGAGTTGTAGAAATGCCTTACATTTGCATTGAGAGACGGGTTTGAATGTAAAGTTTAAGCCTTCCTCAGTATTCTCAAGGTTTAGTAGCATCCCAAAGGTCTGCACTCATGTTTTCTCACACCTTCAGTGAATCCATCTTCCTGTTTGGTGTCTGTTTCCTTTCGACAGATACGAGCTCATGTGTACCGTGAAGGTGACAGACCATTCTCCTCCTCTTCTACAATAACCTAAAGCACAGTTTTAAACACTATGTCTCCTTTTCATCACATCTTTACAGACAGCAAACAAGTTTGTTTGTTTGAGCACTATGTATTTCCTGTTTGGCCCAGTTGAAAAAGACTGACACCAGCTGTGAATTTGTCCTTAATCAAAAGAGAAACTAACGACGTTTAAAACCAAACAAGACCTTTTTGCCGTTCAGGTGATAATAAAGCGGAGACAGGGTTTTGTGGGAGTTGGTGGGACTTTTGTCTTTCAAGGTCATAAGGGATGGATGAAACACAACAGCGACAGTGCCATCCCTCTGAATTTGCGAGTGCAGATGACGACGTATGTTCGGAAAAACCCAGACGTGTGGATTAAGTGATGAATGGTCTGTGGCTGCTCCAGATCGGAGTAAAGCACAGGCACTTAGCTCCTGTCAAAGGCACCGCCAAACCAATCAGCCCAACTACACGCTGCTCTGTGTTCGACTGGGCTGAGGGTCATTCACCTGCATGTGCTTTCAGTCCAAAGAGGTCTAACAAAACAATAATAATAATCTTTTTCACATTAACTAATAACTAACTGCTTACTACCTTGTACAATACATGTTCGGACCTTACAATGCAGAAAAGTTCACCATGTAATTATTGCCATGTTTATTTTAGCATTGTATCAAATGTTTAAAAAAACTAAATAAGCTAATAAATAAAATTAGACTGAATTTGATAAATTGGGTTGATATTAATTTGCTGTGTTTGGTTGCAGTAGTCCAAAATCTTGTGGACGGTTTAAGACAAAAATTGGTTGACAGGATTTCCTTGTGTGTAAAAGCTTTTACTAAAAATGGCAAAATGAAAAGTTATTTTAAACAAAGCTTGTTTTTTTATATAAAAGAAAAGAAAAGAGAAGAAAAGAGGTGTGGGGGGATTTTGAGAAAACTAGAGCTGAGTTGGAAATTACGACTGGGTCATTATATAATAACAGTTATATAGTACCACTATTTTAGACAACAAATTTTCTGAATAATAATAATACATCAAATTTGTATTGTGCTTGTCAGGGGACACAAAGACGCTTAATAAACATTCACACATGTTAATTATTATTTATTATTATTATTAACATTATTATTATGTTATTATATTTATATACTACATACTACTAATATATTTTACTACTACTTGGCGGCACAGTGACTGTAAGCACGCCTGCCTCACAGGAAGAAGGTCCTGGGTTCGAATCCCATCCAGGACAGGGCCTTTCTGTGTGGAGTTTGCATGTTCTCCCTGTGTCTGCGTAGGTTACCTCCCGGTACTCCGGTTTCCCCCACCACCAAAGACATGTACAACAGTCCCCCCCAAACACACATGGGGCCAGGACTCCCCTGCAAAAGAGATTTGTAATCTCAGTGGGACTATCCTGGATAAATAAAGGTTAAATAAAAAATAAAAAAATACTACTACGACTACTAGCAATAATAATAATAATAATAATAATAATAATAATAATAATAATAATAATAATAATAATAATAATAATAACAGTAGTAGATTTTATTTATAATGCACTTTACATTTAAAAAACAAATTACACGTGTTCCAGTACAGGGTGTAAAAAAAACGGATGACAAAACATCAAAACAAGACAGACACCCCCCTACCTGGGGAAGATTAAACATAAAAGGTTATGAGGATTTTGTTGGACATTGAATTCATTAAAAAAACACATGAATATCAAATAGATTAACATTAAAACTATAGTAAAAACTCCAAATGTGGACATTAAACTATGGCTTTCAAAAAACAATCTGCCAACAACAAGAAGATCCCTGGCCCAGTTTGAAAGCGTGGCGCAGCAGTTTATTATTTGTATTTGTCTATGGCTGTGATATGTGTTTTGATCCCACTTCTCATGATATTGTTCTTTCAGGGTGAGGGCTCAAACTTCCTGCAGCTGGGGGCCTCCATCGAGCAGCAGATTAATGGGATGTTCAAAGTCATGGAGGAGTACAACTGGGACAGCTTTGTGGTCATTACCAGCCTTTACCCGGGCTACGAGACGTTTGTGGATTACATCAAGTCTTTCACCGACACCAGCTACTTTCTGTGGGAGCTACAGGACATCCTGAGCTTTGACATGTCTGCGGATGGCCTCAGCGACATCAGAGCGCGACGTTTGCTCCAACAAATCGATGCCCAAGTCCTACTGCTGTACTGCTCCCACGAAGAAGCTCATTATCTGTTTGCAATGGCCAAAGACACGGGTTTAGTGGGACCTGGGTACATCTGGATAATCCCCAGTTTGGCTGTAGGGAACCCAGACATCCCACCACCAGATAGCTTCCCAGTGGGGCTCATTAGCATCATTACGGACCGTTGGAGGATGAGTCTGAGGAAGAGGGTGAGGGATGGTGTGGCCATTGTGGTCAAAGGAGTTCAGAGCTTCAGGAAACAGAGAGGGTTCATCCCTGAAGGACACAGCGACTGCCACAACCCGGTCAAACCTACTTATGCAAATGACACGCTCTTCCGGTGAGTTCAGTGACTGTGTTTCCACTAGCACCCTTCTACAGTTCAATGGAAACTATGAGCTAATGTGAAAAAAGTAATAACAGTGTGTTTAAGTACAGTAATCACCGCTTTACACTGATTAGAAACAGCATCATATAGGTTCTTATTTTTATATATATATTAATCTTTTCTGCAGTCTCTTGGTGTCTGTTCTAGAGTCAGATTCTGTCTGGAGACATTCGGGAGAAGTTTATTTACCATCAATACGAGAACGGGAGACAATGAACATTTAAGTCTTACTTTATTGTGTATGTATTTAGCCAAAAAGATGACACATGTCTGAAGATACAAAAAGTACTCTATTAGTCATTGCCTGTGGTAATTCTCCGTCAGAATCCAATATAAGGTTAAAAAGAAAGCATCTGGACAATTATTGTAATTAGTTATTAAAAAGATAAGTACAGTATGAGGTTAGGCTCTTATGGGTTACAAAACAGACAGTGACTTGTACATAATGTTAGGCCATAAACTATAAAGTGCAGTTAAAACTGAATGATTAGTTAGACTTTATCCTACAAATTATTCTGACATTCAACACTTTTTATTTTTTAAATATCCTCTCATACAGCAAGACATTAAAGTAGTAGTGCATGCCTCATTTTCAACAATACACAAAGTCATTTCTCCTGTCTGCTTCTCCAGACGGAAGTATTTAATACATTATTTATAAAACACTAGTTTGAATGGGATTTAGCTTTTTTAGATTGAGGGAAATATGTCAGTGTTTAAAAACTAAAGTCTGCACATATAGAATTAAGTGCATTTAACATACTTTTTAATATATTGCACACTGCCTTTACCTGACTCTTACCAAGGCTGTTCTAAGAATTATCATAGAAGCCATGTTCTATAGATAGACACTAAGTTCTTACAAATTATCTTTTGATTAGTTGTTTTCCTAATCCAAGGTGGTAAAGATATAATTTATTTAGAAGATTTAGATTTGGGTTATAGCATTAACCAAATATCAGTGCTGTGGCTTTAAAGAGGTTTTACTGCACCTTCCTATGTTGAGTAAAACAGTGGTTTACATATTCATGACCCCATCTGCCCAGGGTTTACTGTCCTTCCCTTTATGTGGCGATTCTAACAAAACCCAAAAGAGCAATCTGATGCCATCTGTGCAACAAGGAACACATGGAGTGTCCTATTTGTGAGAGAAATGTTTTCATAAGTGCCTCAGACAAAGGTCAAGCAGAGATCAGCGGAGATTTAGTCAGAGTCTTGTGTTGCATCATGAAATATACCCTTTTTCTGAGACAAGAAGTCTTTTGGTTGAGTGTCCCTTGAGCCAATCCAGTCTGCGGCAAGCAGTTACATTTCAATAAGTGTTTTACTTATGAATATATACACTGTGGCAGTGACAAGGTTTGTGGAGTCCGAGATTAAACCAAGACCAAGTTTATTTATACAGCACATTTCATTCATACAGCAATTCAAAGTGCTTTACAAAAGAAGAGAGACAGCTTTAAAACACAAATACAACAATTATCAATAAAATAAAGTAAAATTAAATAAAATGAATCATTTAAAATAAAACTAAAAGAGAAGAGTGCAGTTGTCATAAGTTAAACAGAAGTGTTTTCAGTCTGGACTGGAGTCCCAGGTTCATGTGGGACTAACATGTCAGAGATGGACTTTGGCGCTGAGCCATGGAGAGCCTTATACACCAGCAGAGCTGCTTTCAACTCTGTCCTCTGAGAGACAGGAAGTGTAGAGACCTGAGGACAGGACTTTCTGGTCCTGGTCTGGACTCGAGCAGCAGTGTTCTGTTTGTCCTGCAGCTGTCCTACAGCTCGCTCAGTGAGTCCAGAGCAGACCATTGCAGTAGTCTGACCTGCTGGAGATAAATGCATGAATAACTCTCCTACGTCTGCTTTAGACGCAATACCCTTGAGTCTGGCAATGTTTTTGAGATGATAAAAAGCTTTTGCTGTTATTGCTTTAATATAGCGGTTAAAGTTCAAGTCTGAGTCCATTATTACCCCAGATTTCTAACTTGATTTTTAGGTTTTAGAGCAGTGGTCCCCGACCCCCGGGCCGCGGACTAGTACCGATCTGTGGGACATTTTGTACCGGGCCGCAGAGAAAGAATAGATAACTTACATTATTTCCATTTTATTTATTATCTGAGTCTGAATGATGTTTTATTTTGAAAAATGACTGGATTCCCTCTGTTACATCCGTCTATGACTCACTCTTGACACTTGTCCCGGTCACATGATACGTTGCTGCTAAAATTAAACACCCAAGCTAACGTTAGCAAAATGAGTAAAAAAACAAACAAATGTCTTTGTAAAGTTTCTTCGCAAAGAGGAAAAGACCGAGTGAGGTGACAGAAGAAGAGCACACGACTTGAAAGTAAGCTGTTAATTGCAGCTTACTTTCAAGACAAAGTAAGCTGCAATTAACATGTGTGTGTGTGGGGGGGGGGGGGGGTAGCTCAGTGGGTAGAGCAGTCCTCACTCACTCTCCCCACAGTTCATACTGTTGTTGTGTCCTTGGGCAAGGCACTTAACCCACCTTGCCTCCAGTGGCTGTAACACTGGTAATTACTGTAGAACAATGTAAGTGTCTTTGGATAAAAGCATCTGCTAAATGAATAAATGTAAATGTAACAGAAAATACCAAGAGTCCTTCTTAAAATATGGATTTATAGCGACAGGTGAATCCGGAGCACCAAGCCTGTGCAGGACATGCAGCGGCCGGCTCTCTAAAGCAGTGTTTCCCAACCTTTTTAGAGCCGCGGCACACATTTTACATTAGAAAAGGTACAAGGCACACCACCAAACAAAAATGGCACAAAAACTACATTTATTTATGAATGAAAGACTTCAGATCTCACAATGGTATGACCAAAGTTTGCCTCTAAAAAAAACTTCAAATCTTGTTTAACAGAGCAACAATCTACAGATGGAGTCCTACAAAACTAAAACAATGCAATTATGTACATTTAGTGCAATAAAGACACTGTAACCAGGATTTGAACTTTGAAAAATTCTTGTTTGATGTTTGGCAAAAGGTGAAAGGTCAATGGGAGCCAGGTCCTTCCATTAGAACACAAGACATTAAGAGCATTCATTATTGTTTTAATTTTTATTTTTAGATTTTTGGTTGAAAATGTGAGTAAATGCACATGTGACTGTTTCTGTATCTGAAACATTTGTATGTTCTTAGTGTCCTTTAGTCAGATAGATTTAATTTTAGAGATTGAATGCATGATGTAACAAGGCGTTTCTCTTTTGTCCTCTGAGCCGTGGGCCAGACAAGTTCTCTTTTGTAACTTTTATGTCCAACAAAAGGAATCTGCAAACATTATCTCAACCTTTGATATTGTACAACCCTTTTTGGACTTTTAGCCAGAAGCCATTGCTCTCACATTGAATCAAAGGTCGTCCGTGTGAGGACAAAGCCATGCTACCAGCTCCATTTGATTTAGATCAAACAGTGGTAGCCCCCTCCCTGAGCTCTCTGTCTCGCTCTGACTGGACTCACCTGTTAATGGGATTAGCACAGATTACAGATTAATAAGGCTTTTCACACACAGCGGTCGGGTTTTCATCACCTCTGCTGGAGGACGGTGAGGTGAGAGGACAGCGCCGCGGGTCATTGTCCAGTGAAAAGGGACTCTTTAGTGTTTTTGCAGTTTACACTACACATTTTTTAATTTTTCAACACAGCCCCAAAATCTGTCCTTGAGTTAAGTTACGTAGTGTTGCTAAAAAATAAAGAATAAAATAATTAAGAAAGAAAAAGTAGTCAACTAGATTGTACATGTGTGTATTTCTTCAGGTCATGATGATTTGAGTTTGACATGTAAACAGTGAAAACATCAGAAAGAAACTACGTGTATACAAACCTCAACGTAAAATACTTCTAGGGCCCTATAGAACTCAGTAGAAGTACTTCCTGTTTCAATTGCTGCCCAGACAGGACAAACTGAGCATTGCTGGAGAATTTTGATCATGAAGTTTGTTTATAGCCAGCAGCATGTCCCTGCATGGCTACCATAGCTGTGCACATGGTCTAATAAGGAGAATTGTAAGGTGTGGAATTGCAGTCCTCATTTTTGCCACCAGATGTACCCAAAAGGTTCAAAAACTGCACACACCACCTTTTACTGAACTAGTTTTATGCATTTTTATGAGGATCAGAGATTTTAAATATATGTATTTGTTATGCCATTATTTTGCCCACTTTTAGTTGATATGTATGACAACAATCATCGACCCAGGACCCAGGAAACGTGTTGTCTGAGGCGTGTTTGAGGTGAATTTTAAACAGCACTCTTCTGATCTCTTCTGCTGACTGTGAACTCTCAGTGGACGTTTGTATATTTCTGCTCAGTATTCAGCCCATGCCTTTGACACTGGAGGGTTTCAGTTCAAGGAGACAGTGATCCGGTTTGGGACAGTCAGATCTCACAGCAGCTCATCAGCACTGACTGAGATCAGCCTCAGATTCTCACTATTGTCAGGGATTAATCACATTTCATTATTGAAGGTGTGTCAGTGTCAGCCTGTAATATTTAATCATCAGAGCATTTCTCATGAGAGACAGTAATGAGAGAAGGAATAGTCCAGATAAATAAATATGATTGTGTAAAAAGTTGTTTTACAGTTGAACAAAATTAAACACAGTAACACTTTAGACACAGTAACGTTTGTCCAGACAAAAAGTCTGAAAAGAATGTACAAGTTGGAGCTCATTTGTGTCTCCGAACTGGCTTTATACCTTCTTTCTCCTGTACTGTAAAACATTTGGTCTTTTATAATAATATTGAACCTGATTTTCTAACACAGTTTTGCAAAAAGTGTAAATGATGGTGAACGGATGAACTCGTTATAATTATAATACTGATCTAAAGTCCTACAGTGTCAACCAACGGTTCTAACACTTATATTATTGGTCTGGGACAATCCAAGATTAATGTGGGACAGTCTAATAACACAGGACAGTTATATGTTGCTTGTGTTTGTCCATTTGCAGACACATGCTGAATGTGACGTGGGAACACAACGACTTCTCCTTCAACACTAACGGTTACCTGGTCAACCCTGCTATGATCATTATCACTCTGGACCGAGAGCGGCAGTGGGACAAGGTACAGTTTAACAGCACTTTTATTCCCCTTTTACAGCCCATCCACAACTCTAGCAAGGTTGTTCTACCTTCTTTTCTACAACAGGAAAATGTGACAATAATACGCCTCTGGAAAAGGTGACAATAATACGCCTCTGGAAAAGGTGACAATAATACGCCTCTGGAAAAGGTTACAATAATACGCCTCTGGAAAAGGTTACAATAATACGCCTCTGGAAAAGGTGACAATAATACGCCTCTGGAAAAGGTGACAATAAAACGCCTCTGGAAAAGGTGACAATAATACGCCTCTGGAAAAGGTGACAATAATACGCCTCTGGAAAAGGTGACAATAATACGCCTCTGGAAAAGGTGACAATAATACGCCTCTGGAAAACGTGACAATAATACGCCTCTGGAAAAGGTGACAATAATACGCCTCTGGAAAAGGTGACAATAATACGCCTCTGGAAAAGGTGACAATAATACGCCTCTGGAAAAGGTGACAATAATACGCCTCTGGAAAAGGTGACAATAATACGCCTCTGGAAAAGGTGACAATAATACGCCTCTGGAAAACCCATGTTAAGTGTGTGGTTTTAAAAACCAACACAGCCTATAATGATGCTAATAAAACTTTAAGGTACAGTGCTTAAAGTTAACTTTACCAGAGGCGCTGCATGTATAAGTCACCCAGAGGATATCCTGGTGCAGTCTTGGTGAAAACCTTTGGTTGGTGTGAAAAAGTCTTGAGAGTCTAGAGATACAGAGGAGAGTGATGTTGTTTTGAGTGATGTCTCTGTTGTGTGACTGGTGCTGTAAGCAGAGTGCACAGAGCCTGATAGTCTTTAACTCTCTGCAGCTTGTTTATGCTTTGCTTTCCTCTTTGAAAGCCTGTTGTATTAACATTATTGTATTACCGCCATCACTGCTCAGGGAGTTAAAACTTAAGTCTTCTTACACAAAGGCCTGATATCTTAATGTAACCATTAACCCAGTTTTGTTCCTGTTCAAACATAACCAAAAATGCAATGAGTGATTTGATTTTTTAGACTGTATTGTGGTCATTTCATTCAAGGAGATTCTCTGTGAACAACACAAATGGAGTTTTTAATTAACCATAACCCGCTCCAACAACGGTTTTTCTCAGAGTTATCAGAACAGGCCCACTTACACTCGTGAAGTGGAGATGCACTTCAGAGTAAACAGCCTCTGGTCAATCAGAACTAATCATGTTTTCATTGTGGCTCACATTCATTTGTCCGTTTGTTATTCACACGGTGCTGATAGAACGCCATTAGAACGGGAAGGCCTCTGATAATGAACACATTTATTAGAACAAACTTTACTTTGAAGTGTCAATTCCAGAAGAAATGCAGGATGTCCTGAAAGAGTTTGTCCTGTTGTAGGTCGAGATGTAAATCGATATGTTTCTGTGCCAGTTCTGAGGCAGACAAAAGCCGTCCTGTTGAAGGGTACTCTTCTCTGTTCAGATCCAAAAACCTTTGTGTTTTCAAAGACAAACCACAAAGACAGACCTGGAAACCTCCCAAAACTAAACAGCACTCTTTTATTTTATGAACAGCCTGCAGTTCAGTCCAAACGGACCGGATACGTGAGTTGGGTTATCAGTACCTTTATGTTTTGTTTAAACATCTCCCATTGTGTTTTTCCAGTGCTTTACGTTCTGGATCGAGCCTGTAAGTGAGTGGCTGCTCTCAAACTGCGCCACAGAAGAAGAACGCTGACAAAAAGCCAATCAAAAGGTGGAATTGATTTTCTGCTCAGGGACAAAAGACGCCAGCGGCAACTCAGAGTTAAGCCCAGGACATGGTGGAGGCGAAATCTGCTGAAATGAGCCCAGTGTTAGGCTCAAGCAGCGAGAAATGTGTTTTATTACAGCACTGAGTTTGTGGAAAGGTCAGACAATACGTTTTTAAAATACAAACCAAAGGTACTGCTCAAAATAATATTGAATTACAACTCTTTTGCTTTCACTATCAAATACTGTAGACTACTTTGTTGTGACTGGCCTTTGTAGTTTAAACATTTACTTTAAAAAGAATGTAAAAGGGCATTTTTTCACACCTGAAACTTCTGCACCAAGACAAAACACACAACACCAAAACATTTTTTAAACCTGACCAGTATTTCCCCATTTTACTCGACATTTTGCATTTGGTTCAAAAGTCCAAATTATTGCTTAATGCTTTTCACAAACAAACCCGACCTTGGCTCAGTTTGGTCTGGACTGAGACCAAAGAGCAGGCGTCCCATGTAGGACAACCAAACCTGTATAAACCAGCAACAAGACACATCATATTAACAGAACGTGACTCTGAGGAAGACTGTAGGAAGAGCAGATACTATACTGTAGCCTGGGCAGCTTTTTATATTCTATACAAAGAATAGTCTGGTCCAAAGGAGCAACAAAAACACATAAAACCAATCAGAATGCTTAAAGCCAGCCCCATTTTAAATAAACGGTTATGATTGGTCAAGTCGGTTTAGTGTATAGTATAAATAACGTCTGTGTCGGTCATAATACATCAATCTAAACATGCTCGAGATTCCCATTGTGTGACTTAACCTTTCTCTGTCACAAGAGAAAAACTGTGGAAAATACTGTCTTTGGGTGAAAACTCTCCATCTATGGCTCATACTTTTCTCTGAACAATAAGCCTCTCACTGAAAAAACTCAAAAAAACACCAAAAGAGATAATTTTCATGAATCTTTGACCCAACTTTAACTTTTATTACGACACAAATCACTGAATCACATTTTTCCTGAGTCACTGTAGAGTTGTTTCAGCGGCTTGCTCTCGATCTAAAAGTCGATGTTCAGATGTAGAGTGTGACAGAGTAAAGACGCCCCAGAGCATCATGGGAAGTGTTTCTGTCACTGCTCTTATCTGCCACGGTGATATATTTATACAGCTCCAAACACCGCCGCTTCACTCACAAACCTGAAAATTACAGTCACGCTGCTGAGATAGAGTTTGGAAAAGCAGGGAAAGTAAATCTGATAGAAGCATTTTCCACAGAGATGGCTTTATAATCGAAGGCTAGACGGATGTGTTTACCTGCTGTAGGTGTAAGTGAAACTTTCAGACAACATTTAAATCAGACTGTGATATCTGTCTGAGATCAACTCCAGCAGTACTAAGGATGTCTGCATTAGAATATACTGGTAACTTTATATTTACGGATATATTTACGGAATAATGGTTGATGCAAATGTCCAACTCATCACAAACTCATCCCATGGTCATCGGAATGTCCGGAGGTCCCTTTGTTAAAGGAGGAATGACAGGAAGCATTGCAGCTCCTTCCTAAAGTGAAAATTCAGACTGCTCATTATCAATACTTATCAAACAGCTTAACAACTCTTAAACGTAATTAAATAAATGAAAGTTTAAAAACTTGAGATTAACACTGGCACTACTAGCTTTTTCCTGCAAATGTGTTAAATACAGTCAGGTGACAGCTGCAGCTCTGTGTTTTGCTGTGATTGCATATTAATAGAAGAACTATGTATATCCTCTTTCACTGTGAAACAATATAAGATTAGACAATGTTTCAAAATCATTAGCTTAGGTTGAGCTTTGACAAACTAGCATCAAAATAAAATCTGTCCAGACAATAGTCATCTTTCTTGACAAATGTCAAACTCAGTCTAACTTTTTCCTTAAGCTTTTTTCAATAAACGCCTCCCGTCTTCTCCGTTAAATGGCTCTACATCAGTGACAGGCTGCAGACTTTTAAATGTGCCGTTAACATTTGCAGATGAATGTGTCTCTTGGAGGGCAGCAGAGGAGAAGGGAGCTGTTTATCTCATCTGCACTTTCACTCTCAAACTGTGTGTTGCTATTCCAACTCAATTGGAAGTTCTCTATGTGTTGATGTAGTATTTCCAGAATGTGGGGTGCACGTGGCAGAGTTTAAAACCCAGTCGACTCAAACATCCTCGTCCGGCTCCAGTCTCTGAGGAGTCTGCATGTCGTAACTGTGGGTTATCTCCGGGTACTCCGGCTCCTCCCACCGTCCAAACACATGCATGTATGTAAAATGTGAGAGTGAATGGTTGTCTCTCACTGTCTGTCTCTAAATGTTAGCCCTGCGACTAACTGGCCTTTGTTCAAGGTGAACCCCGCCTCAGGCCCAAAGCTGCTGGGATAGGCTCCTGTGAACCCTAATGGGACTAAGCGGTAGAAAATGACTAAATTAATAAAAATAATGGTAGATTGTTACATTAAGTGTGCTATAACTTGCTGTCCAACATTTGTTCAAAGGTAACTTCAACCATATTAGAGAATGCAAACTCTATTAAATTTAAAGCAGCAATGAAAGTTCCCAGATTAGGTTAGTTCCTCTGCTGTCAGTCTAATCGAGCGTTCTGATGTGGAAATATCACTCGACTCCTGGCCCTTGAGTCCACTCCATTACAAATTCAAACTAAGGATAAATACACAGAGATGAAAAATATCACAGCCCAGTGGAGATGGCTCTGAAGTTAAACAGTTTGATTTATGCAGCACATTACACAGAGGTGAGCGTTAGCTGTAAAATCTGACAAAAACACTTTTAAAGCTTACGTTTAATCCCACAGATGGCCACTAGAGACTGGGTTCAAAAACTCCTTGTTTTAGGTCAATTACATTAAAGTGACTGCATACACTTATTTTATTCATAAACACCAATAATGGCAATGTCATAATAATGTATATCCCTCTTAAGATAGCCATTAAACCAAAGTCAGTATGTCCTAGTATGTCCTACTATGTCCTACTATGTCCTACTATGTCCTAATATGTCCTACTATGTCCTACTATGTCCTAATATGTTCTACTATGTCCTAGTATGTCCTAGTATGTCCTACTATGTCCTAATATGTCCTAATATGTCCTAATATGTCCTACTATGTCCTACTATGTCCTAGTATGTCCTACTATGTCCTAATATGTTCTACTATGTCCTAGTATGTCCTAGTATGTCCTACTATGTCCTAATATGTCCTAATATGTCCTAATATGTCCTACTATGTCCTACTATGTCCTAATATGTCCTACTATGTCCTAATATGTTCTAATATGTCCTAGTATGTCCTAAAAGGCAAAGGGCCCTCCATGTGATGTTGGGCTGAGGATAAATGGTGCTGTAGTGGATTTGCATTCTAGTGATGCAAAGTTATAGAAAGGCTGTAATATAAAGTCACTGTGTCTGTGGAATATTGATGAAGACTATCTAAGAAAAAAAAACACACAGAAAGATTTAGGAGGTGAAGTTGCAGTTGTGGCTGGAATACACAGTAAGCAGATATACTTATGCATTCAACTACTCAAAGACGTGGCCAAACAGCAGCTATATCTCCAGCCTACATGACAGGGCTTTTCACAAAAGAGACCCAAGTTCACATGACACTTTTGATTTCAGGGATCAGCAATTTGAGACGAAAAGTACATTTTCTGATTAGACTGTAAGAAAACCTATTTTTAAACAAAAATGTGGTTTAGTTTAGCAATGGTTTTAGTTTAAATATTTAATACTGTTATACTTCTTTAAAAAAACTTGCAGGCTTTTTAACATACCACAAACCAACTATTTTCTTTCCTTCTGTTTGAATTATGCAAGTTTCTGGAAATGAGAGACTGGTATTGGCTCAAAGTGGCCAAACTCTGACTCTGCAGATCCCTAAGTGTGTTGATTTGCTGATGTAATAGGTTCAACTGTTCCTGGTTGACTCTGAATCCAGCACAAGCCGCCGGACGAGTCTAATTTGTGAAACTAAACAGGTCACGGCTGCTTCCAATAACTGAGCTTGAAATGTTTCTTGATTATGCATTCATCCGGCTTGAGCGCTCATTTCCTCACTACAGCCAATTAAAGCCGGCTAAGTGGTGGAATTGCAGAGGCTGGAATTGCTTTCGTTGCATTAGACCTTTATAATTGAGCTCTGTGTGTCCCTTGTGACCTGAAAATCAATTTTGTCTAAATTCACTTCAGGGCAGCTCCCGATCCAAACACACAAATCAAGACGAGGAGTGATAGTGTCCTTTACAGTCAGAGAGCCGCAACCGCTGCATTAAGATTCAACGCTTTGATAGAGAGAGTGTTATGACTGAATCTGAGGCAGGAGAGATTATTTCTGCTGTGTTTCTGGCCTTTATTTGTCTTTTACAACTCCATCAAACAGGTCTCCAACAACTTCAGGCGAAAGCTCGAGGATATAGTGAAGAGGAAAAACAGACTTTAAAGGTCTTAATTGTTTATCAGAGGTGGACAGAACTGATCAGTGCAGCTTCAAAATGTGGACAAATTGAGAATATGTGTGTATTTTTTTAATGAATGGTTTCAGAGGCACATCTGGATTTACTCCAAAAGTTAAAATCATTTTAAGTTCTCAGATCTCTCACACTGCATCGGCATTAATCACTAAAGACACCGCAGGAGGATGGATCTTTTTTTTTGGCTTGTAACTAATGATTTTTGGAAGACTATCAATTCCTAATCTTTGATCCATCTTCTTCAAATCTACACTCATTACACTCAAGTCTCTGGATTCATAAAGCATGAAAAGTAAATGACTTCTGCGCCTTTTGCTCTGGATGCTTTTGGTGTAAACACAGGGTTACGTTTGTCATTTAGATCCCTTTAGAATCACAGCTACATTGGAGTTGTTCTGTAAGTTGGTAATGTTTTATTCAATCAGGCTGTTTAAGTTTAATCTTGCTGGAAATATATCTGATTAGATTTTTTTCGAAGCCACGGACTCAGGCTACAGCAGTTAGTTTTTCAGTGTCGGGGCCCTGCTGAAGGCTCCGAGGTGAACACACTCCGGACGCACTAAGGACACTGACCACATCTAGACCATTTACTTTTATGAGTGTCACAGTAAATGTATCCAGAGCGAGACACAAGGACAAACTCTGCTGTCGTTGAGAGAACACAGCTGTCACAGAACATGACTTACAGATCTAAATGTTTCTGTTCTTCTGACCCTAACTGTTGTCTGTCTTGTCTCAGGTCGGGACGTACGAGATGGGGATCCTCCAGATGCGCTATCCCGTCTGGCCTCGGTTTGGCTCGTACTTGCAGCCGGTGTCTGACTACAGACACCTGACTGTGGCCACGCTTGAGGAGCGGCCCTTTGTCATCGTGGAGGCAGTGGACCCTCTGACCGGGACCTGCGTCAGCAACACTGTGCCCTGTCGACGCCAGTCCAACAAGACTGAGGTGTAAGTCAATACTCAACACCAACCCTAAGAGCCCATCAGAGCTGCCGGGAGACTGTAGCAAGAGTGAAGAGAGGTTTTCAGAAAGGGGTCTTCCACACAGACAGCTTGTGTGTGAAAACCCTGATTCTGATGCAACTTAAAGCTCCACTACAAATGCACAAAATACTAATTACATTACATCAAACTGAGGTTTAGAGCTTATCGTCAACATGTAAGTCAGAATTCAGCGTCAGAATGGTAATTATCTCTTCCTCGTTAAACGTTACGTGACTATTTATCCGTGTTTAACATTTCATTCATTTTCTTTATTGATGGTTTTCTTTTTTGAGTTGTTTTTCTGTTTTCAAAGACATAAACTGCATAAACAGCTGCAACAAACAGTTAAACAAGATTATTAGATTAAATACCAGTTATAGAACTTTATATTGCACCGGTTTTCTACATTTTACAGATTCACAATTTAATGTTACAACCCTGTTTAAGTGCCATGTCGACAGTCAATCCAATATTTTTATTTTACAAAGCAAAACCATGAATATTTAAATACTTTTTGTGAGGTCCCACAGCTGAGGGGTTCCCATGGTATTATATGGTAGACTTTTTGGAAAAGCTTTGTACCCCTGGAAACAAATATCCCAAACTGACCCGACTCCAACGCGCTGCAGTGGGAACATGCTAAATTCAAGGTTGAACTGAGTGTCTGAGCTCATGGTGAGGTTACAGCTTTGTTTCCTCAGTTTATTTGCTTTTACCAAACATTGCTTGGACATAAAGTGTGTGTGTCCTTAAACTCCAGCTCCTGTGGCTGTCTCATGTGAACACGTCTGCTTTAATTAATTCTTTATGTAACTAGCAGTGCCATTAGGCGGGAGATTAACAGCCTCTTCCCCTACCATTAGCTCTGCCGCCGTTCGTTATCTCTTCAGAGAGGGACCTGCTCATTAGGCTCCTGACCCAATCACAGGAATGTATGGGCCTCACAACAGCGTATCAATTAGATGAGACGATTAGACCGCACCATCAGTCCTGAGCACCTGAGATGGATATCACAGGTCATTAGCGGCCGGAGCAGCGCTGGCCATTAGCTATTACTGACAATGGCTTTAATGAGAAAAGAGACGTCGTAGAAGATGAAAGCTTTACTTTAGTGTCGGAGCAGTGTAGGTATTTTCCCAAAGGAAGCCCTTAGTCAGAGTTAAACACTAACAACATGATGTCAAATTTAAACATCGATAAGAAGTGGCATATTGACTGTTCACAAGAGAAATGTTGACCATTTGCTATAAAATTGATTTGTGGAAATTCTGCTTATGCCATTTTTAATTGGCTCTTATAGAATGCCCAAACAAAATATTCTTCGACATCTGAGGTTCTGTTTCTTCCTTTCTCCAAACTGCATCCACATCGTCCTAAAAGGCATGAGGTTTGTGATTTAGTCCCATCTTTATCCTGCCCCAAAGGCAGCAGAAGTACAGGTAAAGGTAAAACCCGCTCAGCATTACAGGAAATCAGTGACGTAGGTGTTGAGCAGCGGTGAACACACAAAAACAAGTGCCACAAGTGCTTTGTTTATTTATGTAAAACTAGTCATGTGCCTCTTGGCTTCAGTTTCAAAAAGCCCTTTGCATTATTATCTGCATGATGAGTACTCTAATAAATCACACTGGAAACAGGTCAGCTTTGGACGACGCATAAGTGCAGTGTTTCACATGACGCAGTAACTATATGTGAAGACCAAGTGAAGCAAATAAGATAAGTCCTATTGTACAATTATAAGTTAAAAAGAATATATTTGTGCCATCTTCTGTCTTTACTCCTCCAGTGACTCTTAGCCAAGTCCTGCATGTCGTTCCCTTTTGGACGTTTGTGTTTACATCTATTTCCTGTTGTCCACTCGTCTCCTCTGAGCCCTGAGCCTCCCCACTCAGCCTGATGCTTTCTAAATGTGGAGTGTCAGTCGTGTGGTTTCCTCTTTTTCCACTGAGCCCTGGGCCATAGACGTGGAGCAGCTGACCATCTGTGAGTTTGGCTCCTCGTTCCGCCGAGAGAGGCCTGACAAACAGCCACCGGCCTCCGCTCTGGCTCACAGCAGTCGTTCACAGGATGGATTAATCTACTAAAGTTTTCTGCTCGTTTTGCCTGACCTCAGATCTCTGCTCATTCCAGAGTTTTAAACTTTTCAGACCTCGTCCAAGTCAAGTTACTGACGAGTTTGCTTGGACCTTTTTGTCTCTGGAGTCCATCAAACTTTGTTCTCATTTGCAGAGAGCTGAAGTTTGACCTTTGAACCTGTGTTGCTGAGTTTGTTGCTCGGCCTTGGTTGTGTCACTTGTTGTGTGGACCACTTTCTTCTCTTGTGTCACCTTTGATGTGAATGAACCCTTATTGGCCTCATTGTGTACTTCTACTACATTAGGCTTGGTTGAATATCCACAGAGACATCTGAGTAACGGAGAAATAACCTTTTTAAGAAAACTGCTCTGACTGTGGAGCCAGTGCAGTGATAAACTCACTAATAGAGTGAGATCTGGGACTTGTCAAGGTCCATTTTGGTAAAAGTGGTCCTAGGATCTCCATTGGGATCAGTAAAATCTCTCCTCTCAGAGCTCATTGACAGAGATTTACTCTAAGGCTGTGCCCTGGTGAAGGCTGCTATTGACCTGAGAAGATAATGTCATCATATATTAGCCGCGTTCAATGGGATCAGATCATAAGTTGATTTAATTAAAGCTGAGTGCAGCGGCTGATGAGCTCTTCAGAGCCAACAGGCAGTGGCACTAAGCAAATTTAAACATTAAAGAGTGTTGTGGACTAAATGTGTCACAGAAGTCTGAACGAGTCAGTTCATGTCTGAGAAAACTTTGACTGTGGACCTTAGTAATGTTCAGCTAATTCCATTTGGTTTATTTGTAATTTTAGGTCAGACTTTGATACTAAATGGAGCTCGATGTAACCTCTTTGTTCAGTGTCAGACCATTGCTCTAAGTCTGTTTCTCTGTATCAGCTTCTTTAGTGAACGTAACAGCTGGTAAAAGAAGTGAAGCGTTTACCTTTGGGCCATAATTTAATCAGACAAATTGCTTACGCTGTAAATATATAAGCGGAACAAGCTGCTTCTGTTTTACAACTCGTTTAAGAGGCTGATATTTGAGGGGGTTTGTCTTTAGATGCTCTTTAGCAGGTGTTTGTTCTGACACACACAGATGGTCACTGACAAATACTGCAGACCTCTGCCCTTCGTGATTTACTGTTTGTGTTGTTCTGGGATAGTTTTACAGCTCGCACATGCAGTTATTCTCCAAGAAGAGTTTACTTTAAATCAAAAATCTCTAGCTAAAAGTGGAAGAGCTAAGTTGACCCTTTAATCAAGGTCCAAATTCCTGATTTAACCTTGGTTTAGTCCTGTTTTTTCCAGTTTTGGTTCTAATTGGAGTGTTTAAGACTGGTTTTGGACTTCAGATTTTTTAAATGTCTTGTCTCTTCAAAACCAACAACAACCAAAAGATTACACACGTCTGTTTTTGGAATTAAATAAAAACCTCTATCATATGATTTTCATTAAACGGTTTATATTTTGAATTGTTCACTTGTATCTAATCACACTGTATTGTGCACTCGCTGTGGCATCTACTCGTGCTCAGTAGTCTTTATTTAATTTTTTTATATATTTTTTACTTTCAAAAACAGGCACCGCTACATTACTTTAGCTAAAGTCTTTGTCTTGTCGGACATTTGTTCGTTTCGGATAATGTGGTCTAAAACACTAATGTTTAGTTCTAGGTTCAGTCCTACTTTAGAACTAGGTTTTTGTCTTAACTGTAGACTTTGTTTGCAAGTTTAGTTCTGGTCCACTTCTAAATCTGGTTTAATCATTTTAGTCTTGTTTTAGTAGGAGTTTTGGTTTAGTATTGATATTCCTTATTTCAGCCTGGTTAAGTCCAGTTTTTGTCCTACATTTAGACCCGGTTTAGTCCGGGTTTGGTCCAAGGTTTAGTTCTAATTTGACCTTGGTTTAGGTCTGGTTCAAATCCTGGTTTTGTCCTAGGTTTAGCTTCAGTTTAGCTTAGCCTCATGGTTAATTATGTGTTATAGACTGGTTTACTCTTTGGTTTTGGTTTAGTCTTGATAAAAATGCATTGTAAACTCAGTTATGTCCTCACGCATAATGGATAATCCAAATAAGTTAAAAGCTCTAAGCATTTAATATGCCATGGTGCAGATTCAGAGTCCGCCTGTTGGAAACCCTGCTTTAAACAGTTCATTTTGTGTGTGTTTGTGTCTTTTCTGCCTGTTTTCCTGTGAGTCGTCGCTGTAGAGTCCATTAACAGTTCATTTTGTGTGTGTTTGTGTCTTTTCTGCCTGTTTTCCTGTGAGTCGTCGCTGTAGAGTCCATTAACAGTTCATTTTGTGTGTGTTTGTGTCTTTTCTGCCTGTTTTCCTGTGAGTCGTCGCTGTAGAGTCCATTAACAGTTCATTTTGTGTGTGTTTGTGTCTTTTCTGCCTGTTTTCCTGTGAGTCGTCGCTGTAGAGTCCATTAACAGTTCATTTTGTGTGTGTTTGTGTCTTTTCTGCCTGTTTTCCTGTGAGTCGTCGCTGTAGAGTCCATTAACAGTTCATTTTGTGTGTGTTTGTGTCTTTTCTGCCTGTTTTCCTGTGAGTCGTCGCTGTAGAGTCCATTAACAGTTCATTTTGTGTGTGTTTGTGTCTTTTCTGCCTGTTTTCCTGTGAGTCGTCGCTGTAGAGTCCATTAACAGTTCATTTTGTGTGTGTTTGTGTCTTTTCTGCCTGTTTTCCTGTGAGTCGCTGTAGAGTCCATTAACAGTTCATTTTGTGTGTGTTTGTGTCTTTTCTGCCTGTTTTCCTGTGAGTCGTCTCTGTAGAGTCCATTAACAGTTCATTTTGTGTGTGTTTGTGTCTTTTCTGCCTGTTTTCCTGTGAGTCGTCGCTGTAGAGTCCATTAACAGTTCATTTTGTGTGTGTTTGTGTCTTTTCTGCCTGTTTTCCTGTGAGTCGTCTCTGTACAGTCCATTAGTGCAGGTCTGGAGGAGGCTGACATGTCGTTAGTGCTATGGCTCATTACTGCAGCTTCTGTGTCAAAGAGCAATAAAAGTTTGACCATTTACTCTTAAAGACTCAAGTATTCCCATTGCTCCAGTTTTTATGACGCTGTCTCCACAAACAGCTGTGCTCTCATCTGTGACCCTGAACCCTGAAACAGACTGTACACTTCTGTTTAACACCTGCCAACCTTTGGTAAATTTAACCCATAGATGTTAATAGTGGTAACATGTTTTCTTATGTCTATCTGAAACCATATTTACGATCCGTGTAACCTGACAATCCAAAGCTTAGCCCAGTCGATCTCTTTCTATGTCAGCTCGTTGTGTTCTGTATTCAGGGCTGAACCAGGCCAGTGTGTCCTGTTTAATCACCACTGTAGCACCGCTGTCAGGGTCAACCGTGCCGTTTGGCTTTTTGTATGCAGTACCCGCTGTTTGTCCTCATTAGCTTCAACATGGTGTAGTGCATTCAGTCTGGGTCAAACTGTCTGAGGAGAACAGAGTGTACTAAAACGACTGAAGAGGGCCGATAACAGGCTTTTGTGTTGGAGAAACGGCTCAATGCTGGCACAGGATACAATGTGATGAAAGATAAGTGTTGGGCCAACTGTGATTTGAGGAGATTGTTAGACACCAGTGAGATGGACGGAGCTTTGTGTCATGGACATTAGGGCAGGTTCAGATCGATCCAAACACTTTTTTCTTGTGTTCTTATATGTTACAGTTGGTAGATAAGACAAACTAACAGACTTGTATTTATGTAAGTAAAGTTATAACTTATAGATTCCAAATTTGGCCAAGAGTCAGACAATTGGAAAACCTACTGGAAACGTTTTATTATTTGTGTTTATACTGGCTGTGCTCCTCTTTACCTGCAGGGAGTCCATTAGTGAAGGTCGAGGGGAAGTGAGGAGTCACATATCGTTAGTGAACTCTGGCTAATTACTTACTGAGGAAAAGTAAGTGAGGAAAAGAGCAAAAATAAACAAAACGCAAAAAGTATTTTAAGAACATTATTCTATTTGAATGTGAAGCTGTAAGTGTAATCATCTCATCAAGGTCCATCATGGTTGATTCCTAACACTGCTAGTTTTCATACACAAACATTTAGATGCTTTTGAACTAGATTTTAGCACCCACTGAAAACCCATTCACTGCAGATGAACAGACTACAGTCCTGATAAGTGCTGCCTTCACGCAATCGTAGAAATTTACTGGTTTTACTGGTGCAGTGGCTCAGTGCTACAGCAGTCGTCCTATAACCAGACGATTGGAAGTTCTTTTCCCATTCTCCCCACAGTTCATACTGTCGTCGTGTCCTTGGGTAGGACACTTAATGCTCCATGCCTCCAGTGACACAGCTCTGGTGTGAGAATTAGTGAGAATATTGGGACAATGGGTAGAAATTAGCCTAAAACTACAATCTGGCATGTTTTCATTTATGTGGCTGTGTCTCATCAACATGCACAGTCCCATTTAAATAAAGCCATTGTTTATTTGTGATTAATTTGTGTTGAATTTGTTGTGTTCGTCCAGCTGGTTGTCCATCTGTCAAGGCCGGGACGTAATGCTCCTCTTGCCCCACGAATATTCACCAATGTCACAAGATTCAAGCTCAATCTCTGCTTTGAATAAATGCCCTTAAATCAGTGCTTTAATGCTTGGTTTCTCGAATGTCAAAATTGATCATTGATATTACAACACAGTGGCCCGTATCCAATCAACGCAGACTAAGATTAGAGGGAAGGGCATAAAGAAACCTTTTTTGCAGATTAGAGCTTAAATTAATAATTTTACCCAATCTGATTCTTTTTCCATTCTGTACAAAGAATCAGTCTGGTCCCTGTAGATGTGAGTTCACTTTCGAGGAGGAGGAGCAATGGACACAGATTAATAAATAGTATATTTTCTTCACATGGACTATCACAAACAAGGTTTTAGACGTTTTTAAGGATGAACAAATGAATGTTTTGGCAGCTGTTGTCATTTTGAACCCTGATTTACTTTTGCCCTTCCTCAAACTTAATGACTTCTCATGCTATTATTAAATCAATTATCGCCATAACACACTCATCTACAATCTATTAAAATCACAATTTCTTCCTGAATGAATAATGTATGATGGGAAAATAATCACCACATTTATAATACTTGAAACTGGACAATGGAAAACCAATGTGTTATTTGTGAATATTAATCTGGTGTTGATTTCTTTTGTCCTTTTGTTGCAGTATTGTAGGTCACACCGAGCCTTACACCAAACTGTGCTGCAAAGGCTTCTGCATTGACATCCTCAAGAAACTGTCCCGAAACATTAAGTTTTCCTATGACCTGTACCTGGTCACCAACGGAAAACACGGCAAACTGGTGCGAGGGATTTGGAACGGCATGATCGGAGAGGTATGGACAAACTAATACAACCTTAATAATCGAATAAACACATAGAGGGTCCACTTGTGTCAAAAACAGATCTGATTTCAAAGTAATAAAGGGTTTATATTTTCAACTGTTAACCAGCGCATTAGACAATTACATTTTTATTTAACCTACATTCATGTGAATGCATAATCTGGGCCAAATATAGTAAGATTAATGGAAGAACCCAATAAACTTCATAAAAACGTTTTCTCTATGAAATTGGACTGGAGCCCCTTACCTTCATTGCTTTTTCCATTTTATCAGATCGATTTTTACGGTTTATCTAGCATTGTTAATCGTTTTCTGGGCTTTTGTTTAAAATGCAAACATTTTTAATTTAGGAACGATGACTGCTTTTGGTTAAAATCAGATGGAGATTTTTTTTTTCAATGATTGGTTGTATCTTTTCCAAATTGTTAACCTCCTGGAAATAAAACTCAATTTGGCAGACTAATTCTTTGTAAAGAATACAAAAAGATTTCGGATGGCTGGCCAGAATAGTTTCATGACTCTTAACAAATTAAACTAAACTTTTAAAGTTCTTTGGGGCCAACGATATACACATCCAAACTTTCAAAAGGCCATAATTTAATATCCAAAACTTTATATCTTTACATTCTGGCCAACTACCAAATATTTAAGCTACATGCCTTCCCTCCAGTCCAGAGAAATCTATTTACCACTGAATAATTCATATGTGATCTTGGACCTGTGCTGAATTCTATCAAGAGAAAGCAGTGTGCCGGAGTTGATCAAATAAAAACCCCTGTAACAAAAAAGTTTAAAACACTACTGGAGATTGAAAGCAGTTCAGTGTTACACACAACTCAAAGTCAGAACTCTGTGTTTTTTGTCTATATTTGTTGCTCTGTTTACATTTAATTGTTGGATTGCAATGGGCCAAAGACAGTGCCAAGACCACATTCCATAAATAGGACAGAAATGGTCAGTTTTGTCATTCATTTAAAACAAGAACAGACATTGAAAACCTTTTGTTGAGACCAGCCAAATGCACAAGATCAACCAACCAGTCTATTCTCAAGTTTTATGTTTAAAACAGCCAACAGCAAAATAATTAAAAACGAACATTTTAGACAAAGCTTGGTTTAAATACATGCCTGTCAAAAAAAACATTCCAAAATGTAAACCAGTGAAAGACACTGCTTCACACATTTGAGATACATTTACCAGGGAGGTATTTTTCATTTTAGTTTTAACTCATAAAGTAAAACGCAGCAGTGCAGTTGGAGGCAATGAAGTCCTGTATCTGAGAAAACTCCTGAAACTCCTGAAGACGCTTTAACAAGGGAAAAAAACTCAAACTTAAAGACGCTAAAGCCACATGGAGTCAGGACTAACGAGCTCGTGCATCAGTCTGAAGGTCAGTGCGTCAAAGAGGGAGGAGCTGTGAACCAATCAGAGGCGGGGCTGTGTCCTTGTGAATAATCTCGGTACAGTTTCTCTACATTTTCAGTTTGAATTCGGCCGAGGGCTACATTAGTTGTGTATTTTTCTCATTTGTCTCTGAAACAGGAGCCCATTGTGTTCAATGAGGCGTCGACCTCCGAAGGGGAAGCTAATGGCATGCGTCTGGACTGTAAATGTACACAGCTATTGGTCAGCATTATAAACACTGACCCGGGACGCCATTAGAGCCTCCGCTGAGATGCTCAAAACACTCCAAATGGCAGCCTCACTATTTAGCAACAGCATGAGTGACTTTTCGACTGTGGTGATTAGTTCCACCTCGTGCAGATGTCTTATGTAACCGGCTGCAATAGTTTGAAACAGACTGAAGTTCAACCTCAAATGAAATTCTTGAGAGAAACTCAGTGCGAGTGACGGCTAAAAGAAAGACATGTCTACAATAATTAAAGGTTCCCAGGTTGTTTCTTTTTTATTTGATAAGATAGTTAACGTAAAGGTCCTTAAAGTTCCAAAGTTAAAGTCAGCTTGAGCAGATTCAACTTAAGGTTGTATTTCTCTGACCTCCTGAAATGGCTCTCTTGTTACATCGTGAGGGAGATAAATAACACTGTGAAATGTTAAGGAGGATCTATAGCCCAGTAAGAAACACCCAAAACTAAAATGCACAGTGTGACATAACATAACCTTTCTTCAGGTGTTTTACAAACGTGCAGACATGGCAATTGGATCACTTACCATCAACGAAGAGAGGTCAGAGATCATTGACTTCTCGGTGCCATTTGTGGAGACGGGCATTAGTGTAATGGTCGCCAGGAGCAACGGGACGGTCTCACCCTCAGCTTTCTTAGGTCGGGACAGTTCTCCACATCATATTATTATACAACTTAACATTTTTCTTTGACTAACCCTTATCTTCTGTCACTCGTTGCAGAGCCGTACAGTCCAGCCGTGTGGGTCATGATGTTCGTCATGTGTCTCACTGTGGTGGCCATCACGGTCTTTGTGTTCGAGTACTGCAGTCCCGTTGGATACAACCGCAGCCTGGTCACTGCCAAAGGTATGTTCCTACAAAAGTTACACATTCCCATTATATTGGATCCTTTTTCCAGTGTCTTCTCATGAACCTGTTGGTTTGTAAATGGATTCATGTTAATTTCTTGATGTGACAATGAGCGATACAAACATGGTTTCAGATCATTTTGTGGGACATTGACACTAAAAATACCAAAACATATGTAAAAAATGTAATAAAATTCAATCAACCTTTTTACAAGAAGTTTTTTCTTAATGTTAATGAATAAAAGTCAAGGGTTACTCCAGGTGTACTTCTCAAAATGGACACACTACCACTATGGTAACAGAACCTTTTCCAGTACATTAGACTATTTATCAGGTCCACTACTACAGCAAAAATATTGGGTTTTATGTGTGTCTTCCTTGTAAATAAGACATTTATTTAATGCATTTATGGTGGGCTGAAAGATGCTGGTTTGTTTAAGTTGTAAACATTACGCTTTAAAACAAAAAATAGGATTTATTGGAAGTTCATGACAAACTTTTAATGAGAACCTTTAGTCCTTTTTTCTTTAACTGAACAGATAATGTCACTAAAAGTACATTCATCTCTTTTCTCTCCTCAGATCCTGGAGGCCCCACCTTCACGATTGGGAAGTCTGTGTGGCTGCTGTGGGGCATTGTCTTCAATAACTCAGTCCCCATCGAAAACCCCAAAGGCACCACCAGTAAAATCATGGTGCTGGTCTGGGCCTTCTTCGCTGTAATCTTTCTGGCCTCATACACAGCCAACCTTGCAGCGTTTATGATCCAAGAGCAGTACATCGATACTGTGTCTGGACTCAGTGACAAAAAGGTATGGCACCAAAAGTGTGCCATCTTTTTATCTTGTATGTAAGTGTAGGATGGTCAGATTAAAACATAGGCATCTCATCTAAGGCTAGCCTCCACGCAACCTACAAACTTTAGAGTCACTTTCTATGCTGCATTAATATGAATTCAGAGCCTTTAAACTCAGCTGTAATTATAGGTAACCTGAGGGGCAAAGACTTCTGCAGAATTATTACCAGAAATATTAGAATTATTCAGTATCATAGAGCGGTATAAAAAAGTAAATGGGGACTTTATCTGTGACACAGACCTTATATCGAAGTGTTCTTTCTGGTCCAGCTCCATTGAACACAGAAAAAACATTTTAGGTTAATTACTTTCTGGCCAGAGAGGACAAACTAAGCACTGCTGAAGGAAGCATATTTGTGTTTCTGTTTGGGAACACATTTATCAACTAACATGAAATTAAATCAACCTTTACTTTTATACCAGGTGTCACCAAAAAAGCCACGACTCTCAAGAGCTTTGTGTAGTTTATGCTGTTGTTTGGACAATGTAGAGACAAAAAGTTAGATATGAAACACCACTGTGAAGATCAGATAGTAACACTCTGTGACAATGTCGGAAGCAGACATTACCAAAAAAAACAGTCCTTTCTAGTATTTAATGAAGCTCAAGTAGGATTACATTTCCATTTCTTGTACAAAACACCAAGGTTCAAAGATTAAGTCGTGAAATTGAATTACATCCCCAGACTTTTCACATTATAATGTGGAAGAAAACTCTGTGCTGGCTGTGATTATAAGGTCTGCTTCTATCCTCGGCATATTTGTCTATTTGCTCAACCTGAGGATGTGTTTTATCGGAGTATTGACAGGAAAATCCATTTAAAGCGTCAGCACAAGCAGCGATTTGTCGACTCGACTGTTGCCGGGAGGAAAGTGACGGGATTAAAGAGGCATCTGAGGAAAGACCAGGCGTCCACTGCTCATTACAGTCCTGGCACAGACTTCTACAATTCTCATTTTAGATTTGTCTGAAATAGAACAGTGACAAGCCTGTCTCTCCAAAGATTAACAAATAGCTTTATGATGACATTACTTCTGTTTCAGCCTCTCCATACTGGCTCACATTAGGTTTGAAGATATTTTTTACTTATTTTTTAGATATTTTTACCCTTTTACTTTGGCTGGGCTTCCATTTTCTGTCAGTTTTTGCACAGGTTGTTTGCACTTTTCTTTTTTTTAGCTTTAATCCTTTAATCACTTTGTAAGCTTTGTCTAGTAGCTGTGTTTTCTGAAGTTGTCATTATTTTCTGTGTTATTTCTTTTGTTTTGGACCAAGTCATCACCTGCTTCATCAAATCTCAATCTATATTACTTTTGTTTCCATTTTCTTTGTGAGAACATTGCACAGTTGTAGTTTGTCAAGATAAGAAAATGTAAAGAAAAGGCAGAGAGTGTTAAAGCAGTCATTATTTTTTTCTGAATGAGAAACAGTAAGACACTTGTTTTAGGGGAAAGTCTTTGTCATGCATCACAACCTCATGTCAACCTTATCCAACCTTCTTTAATGTTTAAGGACACACCACATCTGTGTCCTTCACTGACATTAAACTGACAGAGAAAGACTGGCTGTCATGCACATGGAGCTGGTTTTAAACAAACAAGTATTATATCTGTATTTCTGTGAGAAAACAATGTGAACACGTGTATTTAATATGATAAAGACCTTTAGCGTGACACGTCGCGTTACTTTGCTTCCTCATCAAGAAACAGAAAACCTTAATCTTCAAATGATCAGGCTATTTGACTGTCAGAAATTTACAAGAGTAATTTTATGCTTTGCATTGCGATTGGCTCACAGTGTGATGTGTCCTGTTATAAAACTAGTTTGAGCTAGTGTCTAGAGTCGTCTCACACAATACTAATACTTTTTATAATATCTTTTAGCCTAATATCTTGCATCTTATACACGTTCAATGCTATTTTGTTATTTTGCAGCATAGTGTCATTCTTTTTACTAAATTTCTTTCTTTCTTTAGTTTTTTTATAAAAACTTATTATGAACCAACCTTCTGCTTGGACACAAAATTATACTCAAGTTTACCCTTTTCTAATGTGCTGCGCTCGTATTTGCATAAGGTTAATGAAAAAGTGTCGTCCTGCCGATTGTATTCCCTCCGTCCCGTCCTCAGAGCTAATTAAATGCATAGAACGCTGTCAAAAGCCAAAATGAGCTGTTCATTTCTAAGTGCAGACAAGAGGGCACCCAAAGGGAATGTGTCCCACAAGAGGCTGACTTTATTACAAATCTACGTCTTTGAAATGTAATGTATAGAATTGAGAATGAGTAGAGCACGAGGCCAGAGTCTTTGAGTAAGAGACACCTCTGAACCTGTGATTACATTAACATCATTTCTTTAAACTGAAAGGAGACTGCAAAAGATTTTTTCCAATTTATACTTTTCTGTTACAGCACAATTGCAGGATGACAATTACCAAAGTATTTATATTCTTATTGCTCTTGATTATGTTTTACAGTGATTGAAATCCTGAATAAAATCAAGATTAATCTTGGCCTTTAGTTCCAAAGATGGATGTACTTCACATGTTGGTTCCTGAAATCTAAAATAAATGCTTTAATAGGAATAAAGCACTTTCCCATTTGCACAGACATCAAATGGCTTAAACATTTTGCTGTAAATTTTTGTTCTTTCAGTTTCAGAAGCCCCAGGAGCAGTACCCTCCATTCAGGTTTGGGACGGTTCCAAACGGCAGCACAGAGCGCAACATCAGGAGTAACTACCCCGAGATGCACGCACACATGGTCAAATACAACCAGAAGGGAGTGGAGGACGCTCTTAACAGCCTCAAAACAGGGCGAGTGTCCGCCTCTGTATCAGTGTCCATAAACTGGGAAAGGAATCTAAAAGTTAATTTAGTGTCTCTTTTTGCTGCGACAGGAAGTTGGATGCTTTTATCTACGACGCAGCAGTGTTGAACTACATGGCAGGGAAAGACGAGGGCTGTAAACTGGTGACCATTGGCAGCGGGAAAGTCTTTGCTACAACAGGTTACGGCATTGCTCTGCAGAAGGACTCTCGCTGGAAACGACCCATCGACCTCGCGCTGCTGCAGTTTCTGGCCGACGGTAACAAAACACACAAATTTATAAAAGGAAGATGTCTGAAACAAGGTTGGAAGTCAGAGCTTGATTTTGTACATCAATTTAGTTTTAATGTCGCCCTGTGACTAACTGGCCACTGTCCAGGATGAACCCAAAGCTGCTGGGATAGGCTCCAGTCACCCGCGACCCCAAAAGGGACAAGGCAGTAGAAAATAAATGAATGAATGAAAATTTTAGTTTTAGCATCTTAAAACTTGTTTTAATCCTCGATAATAATATGAAGGTGAATGCATCTGTTAACCTTAAACTTCCCTCTGCTTATTTCACCGTTTTTCTCTTTCGTTCACATGAAAGAGAAAAAGCTGTAGGTCTTATCCGATCACAGCTCACAGAAGAAAGAACAGAGCAAAACAATATGAATTTATTCAAAAGCCATAGCAAACCTAGGTTTTGCTTTTCCCCAAAATTTGCAAATTATGCCTATAACTGCACGTTTTTTATTATTATTTATCACTTTACTATCCCCGTGGGGGAAAACCGGAATACCTGATGGACCCACCCGAGTACGGGGAGAACATGCTCCAAACAGAAAGGCCCCGTTTGGCCCAGGAGTTGAACCCTGGACCTTTTTGCTCTTTTGCTACATTTATGCATTTTTGCAATTTAAAAAACTTGATGTGGCACTGATATATCAGATAACTGAATTAACAGACATTGTCTCCCAATAAAAAAACTTTAAAAATGAAATTGCCATCATCAGGAGCTTAAACAGAAAGAACATGTTTAGGACCTTTAGGAAGCTACTGTTTCGTTAACAACTGAGTCGAGCACTGACTGGACTGCTGTTCACCCAATATTGTCTGCTCGCTGCAAAAGAGGAGAACACCAATTTTTTGCAAACTTATTGAAACTTCCCTTTCCCCATCTAAAATCTCTTGCTTCAATTGCCTAATAAAACCATATACTGTTTACTCCAACAAAGACTGCAGAAGAGCGACTGTACGTACAGTGCAGTTTAGCTAATAACGTAACAGACAGTGGCTCAGATGGTTCATCCATTTATTGTATTAGAAACACTGCTATGACATCATTTAAAATACAAAACATATATTAAAGATCACTTATGATAAAACCCATGGTCACCTTCATAGAATGTTTTTTTCATTAAAACACCTTTAGGAATCGGTAAAACTTCACCGTTAATCTATGATCACTGTTGTGTTTTTGCAGGAGACACCCAGAAGCTGCAGACGGTGTGGCTCACAGGGATCTGTCGAAACGAGAAGAAGGAGGTGATGAGCAGTAAACTGGACATTGACAACATGGCGGGGGTCTTCTACATGCTGCTGGTCGCCATGGGCCTGAGTCTGCTGGTCTTCGCCTGGGAACACCTCCTCTACTGGAAACTCAGGCACTCGGTTCGGAAGTCAGACCGGCTCGACTTCCTACTGGCCATCAGCAGAGTAAGTTAATTGTGTGTGTTTTTCTGTAGAACTTTTCTGATGTGTTGAGTCTTAAGTGAGATGCTTGTTATCCGTTCCCAAGGCCACATTCAAATTCCTAAAGATCCTAAAATGGATCACTTTAATGTGACTTTGGTAAATAATCAGAGATTAAACCTTGTTTGGATATGAAATGCAAACTGCAATGATATAATATTTTATTGAGTTGTTTCATGTTTCCTGTGCAAAGATTATAACATGTTTTTTTTTACCTCACACTGACCTCGCTCCAAAAGAAGAAGGGAATTAAAGAGAATTACTACTGGGGAAACATTTGTCTGTGGTTACATCAGGTTTCTGTCTCAGTAAAGTTTGAGAGGAAAAGTTAGACACTAAAATTACCCATTGGACTCAAAATCAGTAAACGAATAAAGAAGAATAAAGAAGGATGATAAATAATTAGTTTTATTGTAGCACCTTCAGTCTATTTCATACATGCCAGTGGATTTAACTGAGCAGCAGGCTGAGACTGTGTTTGAAAAAGGTACAACTCTAAACTAGTATGGCCAAAATTGGACGCTGTAGTGGGTATTGAATGGGCCTATATAAATATGTATTGACCTTGTCCAAACTTCTTCACAAACAAGCAGCAGACTCCAGTGCTCTACATTCACAGTTCAGTCATGTTATAAACATCACCAACATGTTCCTTCAGAGGAAAATTGGAAGCCAAACAAGTTGAACAAGTCAAGTCAACTCAGTATTTCGCAGGCAAGAGGTCACTATTTATAACACCATCACCAGTCAGCAGCTATGGTAGCCCTGCAGGGACATGCAGTTGTCTTAGAAAAAACCTTCTGAGTTGATTTTACGCTACTGAAAAACATTTGTACTTGAATTATTTTACACAATGTAGTACCTTTAAGAATTGTGCAGAACTGAGCTTTCTATAAATAGCAAATCCAATCAGTGCAGAGTTCAAGGGCAACAACAGTAAAACACTCATGATAAAAGACGTTCCTGGAGGCCTGCTGAGATACTGTAATCTGAGACGATGAATTTAAATTGGCCCATTAAAATCCCTGACTGTGACTGCACTGAGAGGTGGGATTAAGTATTCACCACTGATGCACCATTTGAAAGTAAAATAAGAGTCTGTAAGATAAAAACTGAGAACTTTTTTATAAGTGCCACATCAGCAGCTAACTCATTTCACTAAAAAGCATGAGCTGTTTTAAGATTATCTGCAAACAATATTTCAGACGCACTAACAAGAATATAAAGTAAACAAACAAGACCGGGCCCCATTTCAATGAGTGATATTTTATTCTGGCCTCTCATCTGAATGTTAAAGAGTCGTTGCAAAACTGTGCACTTGGAAACAAGAACAGATCTACTTCTGAGCCCTTTTTTATTGCCAAAACCATTTAACATCTGTTCAAAAAACCCAACCCATGAGTTTAACTATGACTGACAGGCTTTAAGGCCTGTTCAGACAAATAGTCGGGCAAAGTTACTGTCTTTTGTATGGTTCCTGTCGACCTTTTCTTAATGCTATCCATTAACGGCAGTTTTTCGGTAAATACTGATAGCATAACTCAGTAATATCAGAGCCTCTTCTACCTGTACTTATTTGACTTCATCCTAGGAACTAAATGACACTAAAAGCTGGGACAAAATAACTAAAAGGGTGAAATGTTACTATGCTATGAAACTTGCTAAAATAAAAACCTGGTGAAAGTTTGCCTTCCACCAAGACCTTTGCCTGTTGGTGCTATTTACTATTGAAGGCCCATTGCTTTTAGAGATTAGAACGTATCCTAGTCCTAATGGTTTTGTTCTCTTCCTGCAGGGCATCTACAGCTGCTTCAATGGCGTGGAGCAGTCTGACAAAAACAGCAGAGACATGCAGAGTCCAGACATCACTTCAAACTACACCCAAGCCAACATGCTTAAGATGCTGCAGACGGCCAAAGACATGGTGTCATCCGCCAGAGTGGAGAATTCTTTGGACAACGCCACCAAGACGATCGAAAACTGGAGTCGGCGCGGGACGGATAACGTTAGACTCCCATCGAGAGTCACTACCACAGATATTAGTTGCAACCGCATGCCCTACATCTCCAGCATTACGGATAACCACTCACCGTTTCCTCAGAGGGCCTTAACTCCTACTTTTCCACTGCATTATGCTGATTCGTCCACTCAACCACTTTTGGATAAGTCCAGAGTCGTAACAAGGCCGACCCCACTGCGATACACGTTGCCTGCCAGACCAGACCACCATCTTTTGGAGAGAACTCTGCCCATTTCGAGTCTGAGCACTCCTCACTTGGCCATGAGGGACACCAGCCCTACCGTAACTCCCACTCTGCACCACCGGAACAGGCTTTACATGGATAACCAAGCCCAGCGACACCAAACGTTTGTCCCCTACAGAGAGCTCCAGGTTCCGGACATCTATGTCGAACACAAAGGTCCATTGCGGCGCAAGTTTAGCTACCCTCCTGATTGTCGGCAAAGACGATCTCATAATTATGTTTTTAATGCTTTTGATACTAGATCAAGAAACGATTACGACGAACCGCGATCCTGTCTTGCCGAGTTAAGAGCTAATAATCTCCTAAATAACAACGCCTCCAGTTCGACTGCTATGCCTTGTGCCAGTGTGGGACACTACCCAGGAACTAGCCCCAGCTGTAACTCTTGCATGAAGTCTTATCTAGAACCAGAAATGGACGACGTACCTCTGCTGGGCAAGGACAAACTCAACCGTCGCGCCTCATTTTTGAAAGCCACTTGGGGCGGCGACAGAGTCCGTCAAATTGATGAAACCAAGCCGTCTACTTCTTCCACATCCCCTCCGACACGAGCAGACATACCGGACCTGTTTCCTAGAGTCATAGTGGCCAATCCAAAGCCTCACAAGTTCTACGGAAGTCTGGGGCACAACTTGTCATGTTATCCTTTGGCTGCAGAGCCGGCTTACTTAGACCCGGCGCACATGGGGTCGTACCCGTACAAGCAAAAGCTGAAATACTCGGAATCAACTCAGTTGCCTTCCTACAGAGAAGCTATTCTTCAAAACGCAGCTGCTCTTCGCCGTTCGTCCTCCACAGTGGTTCATAGGCGCTATTCTACTTACCTAAACTCATACACAGACTTGCCTGTGTATGTTGGACCTCTAGCGCAAGGGTCATCCCACTTTTATGATGGCTCTAAAGACATGTGCCACTTCTTTCCATGTGTGAGCCACTGTCCGGCAAATAACGCGGCCATATTGCCTCGTGTGAGCAACCAACCGGGGGTTTACCAACACAACAATATGTTTGGAGTGTTCAACGGAGCAGGGAAAAGGGACGAGCCGGGATCAGGGGGCCGAGAGAGAAGGCAGGTGTTGGTGGCCCGCAGAGTAAACAGTCCCTATGTGCCAAAGCCCTGGGGCAGGGTTTCCAGCCTGGAGTCTGAAGTCTGAGGCCTGTCTAATGCTTGGTTCAGACTACATAATTAACATGTCAGGTTCCAGGGTCACGCAGCCAGATTCAGCAATGATAGTAAAAACACTGCAGTGTCAGGGTCAAGAACATCATTCTGCTTTAATTCAAAACCAGTCCTTAGTGGCTTTGGAGGGGCGAGTTCATGACAGAAAAAAAAACAATTAGCATTACAATAATGATAAGTTATAACGAGTTACAGTTTTTCTACATTCAAGGTTGTACTTGATTCTTAAATTTCTTTAGTTAATGTAAGGTAATGTCTACTTATTTTTCTGATTGTTTTGGATCTACATCGCCTTATGCCAATTTAGTGTTGAGTAATTTGTTTTACACAGAGCTGATCACTATTCACTGATGTTTCGTGTTCCATTATTTACAATAATGGGATTATTTTTTATTGGCAAAATTTCTAAAAAGCGAGTTAATATTTAAACCATTGGTAAAGCAAGACTAAACTAACCCAAGAATTAACTAATTATCTAAGACCCATTCACTTTGATGTGAAATGGGTCTAGCATCCCTTCCCTTCCTAACCTTTCCACAGTTTTAAAACTTCACGGATTAGTCTTGTTAGAATATTGTGTTTCCTCAGGCCTGTTTAGATTAGATCATAATCCAGTTAAGTTCAGGTTTAGGTTCTGTCTCCAGAAAGTGCTTTGGTTTTGAGCAGGTTTCATGGCCCTGGTAACTTACACAGCTACCCTGCTCTGGAGCAGGTTTAGTTTGAGTTTAGAGTCTGCTAAAGCAATGTGGACCAATCAGATGTGAGCAAAGTCACATGGATCTGATGCTGCGTAAACTTTTTAGGCCACTTTATTGAAGACATTTGAACACTTTATCTGTATTTTAATTTGGGTCACACCTAGGTTTTATGACAAAATAATTTTTATATTTTTGAGTAATCTTTTATTTTAAACAATTTTCATTTAGTTTACAAAAAATATGTCAAGACCATGAGTTTTTAAGTTGGACCATCATCAGAGTGAGTCACAGTCACTGTCTTTAAACTAAATCAGCCTTTTTCTCCTTCTCCTGGTTTTGCCTGAGATTGTGTTGCTTCCTGTTTCTTAACTGAAATAGCATCCCGCTTTCCCTCCAGGGTGATTGTTCTTAGCTCGTTACTGTACAGACACGCAGTGATCATTGGTTTAGGGTTTAAATTTAAAAAAAGTTTATAACCAGTTCCCCAGTTTGGATTTGATTGTCTGTGCCAAGTGTGTTGTCATCTAAATGGCATTACAATTTTAACTAAAATTTGGCTTCAAACAGCAGCAACTTTAAAAATGCAGTTAAAGACTAGTGTAGCTATAAAATACTCTATAATCTAAACCAGAGGTGTCCAAACCTTTTGCAAAGAGAGACACATTTGATGAAAGGAAAAGTACCAAGGGCCTAGAGTCTCTTCTGATTTTTTTCTTACTCTACAAGCTCAGTTTAAGTTGGTTTTAAACAGGTTTTAGTCTAATTTGGACACGTTTTAGATGGTTTTTGACTGGGTTTATTTGGATTTGAACAGGTTTTAGTTGGATTTAAACAGGTTTTAGTTGGATTTGAACAGGTTTTATTTGGATTTGAACAGGTTTTAGTTGGATTTGAACAGGTTTTAGTTGGATTTGAACAGGTTTTAGTTGGATTTGAAAAGGTTTTTGTTGGATTTGAACAGGTTTTAGTTACTCCAAAATAAACATGCCTGAAATAAACTTTTAAACAACTTAGTTTGAACACCTATTGCATTTTGAAGCCACACTGGTGGTTTTTTCCTCTTTTCCATCCTTTTTTCTTGTTTTGCCCAAAGATCCAAATATCAGAGAACATGTTTACACACTAAACAATTCTTACCTTGCTTTAGTTTGGTCAAGACTGAGACCACCAACTTTTGTCGAACTAAAAAAGGAGTTTTTATCTGTGACACTTAGTTTAGGAGTCTTCAGGTCAAACAGGAAAGTCCAATGTCTTTTTACTCTTTTTAAAGAATGGCAAACATTGCTTTAAAGCTATTTAGAATTTGTGGTAATGTAATGGTTTTATTGTGATTTTGTGGTCTATAAAGGAAAGTTATTATTGGATGGGGTTTTGTTTTTAAAATGCGTTGCCACTAAGGAAAAGAAGGAATACAACAAAACCAACTATGCATGCCCACCTCAGCAAGAAATAAACATATTCAAACATTATTTCCAGACAAATAAATGCACAAAACTACTGTCTCTGTCCCTGGTCTGACTCTGCTGCAGTTTGCCTGGACCTGGTCTGACTCTGCTGCAGTTTGTCTGGACCTGGTCTGACTCTGCTGCAGTTTGTCTGGACCTGGTCTGACTCTGCTGCAGTTTGTCTGGACCTGGTCTGACTCTGCTGCAGTTTGTCTGGACCTGGTCTGACTCTGCTGCAGCCCGTCTGGACCTGGTCTGACTCTGCTGCAGTTTGTCTGGACCTGGTCTGACTCTGCTGCAGCCCGTCTGGACCTGGTCTGACTCTGCTGCAGTTTGTCTGGACCTGGTCTGACTCTGCTGCAGTTTGACTGGACCCGGTCTGACTCTGCTGCAGTTTGTCTGGACCTGGTCTGACTCTGCTGCAGCCCATCTGGACCTGGTCTGACTCTGCTGCAGTTTGTCTGGACCCGGTCTGACTCTGCTGCAGCTCGTCTGGACCTGGTCTGACTCTGCTGCAGCTCGTCTGGACCCGGTCTGACTCTGCTGCAGCTCGTCTGGACCTGGTCTGACTCTGCTGCAGTTTGCCTGGACCTGGTCTGACTCTGCTGCAGTTTGTCTGGACCTGGTCTGACTCTGCTGCAGTTTGTCTGGACCTGGTCTGACTCTGCTGCAGCTCGTCTGGACCTGGTCTGACTCTGCTGCAGTTTGTCTGGACCTGGTCTGACTCTGCTGCAGCTCGTCTGGACCTGGTCTGACTCTGCTGCAGTTTGTCTGGACCTGGTCTGACTCTGCTGCAGTTTGTCTGGACCTGGTCTGACTCTGCTGCAGCTCGTCTGGACCTGGTCTGACTCTGCTGCAGTTTGTCTGGACCTGGTCTGACTCTGCTGCAGCTCGTCTGGACCTGGTCTGACTCTGCTGCAGTTTGTCTGGACCTGGTCTGACTCTGCTGCAGTTTGTCTGGACCTGGTCTGACTCTGCTGCAGTTTGTCTGGACCTGGTCTGACTCTGCTGCAGCTCGTCTGGACCTGGTCTGACTCTGCTGCAGTTTGTCTGGACCTGGTCTGACTCTGCTGCAGTTTGCCTGGACCTGGTCTGACTCTGCTGCAGTTTGTCTGGACCTGGTCTGACTCTGCTGCAGTTTGTCTGGACCTGGTCTGACTCTGCTGCAGCTCGTCTGGACCTGGTCTGACTCTGCTGCAGCTGCAGTTTGTCTGGACCTGGTCTGACTCTGCTGCAGCTGCAGTTTGTCTGGACCTGGTCTGACTCTGCTGCAGTTTGTCTGGACCTGGTCTGACTCTGCTGCAGCTCGTCTGGACCTGGTCTGACTCTGCTGCAGCTCGTCTGGACCTGGTCTGACTCTGCTGCAGTTTGTCTGGACCTGGTCTGACTCTGCTGCAGTTTGTCTGGACCTGGTCTGACTCTGCTGCAGCTCGTCTGGACCTGGTCTGACTCTGCTGCAGTTTGTCTGGACCTGGTCTGACTCTGCTGCAGTTTGTCTGGACCTGGTCTGACTCTGCTGCAGTTTGTCTGGACCTGGTCTGACTCTGCTGCAGTTTGTCTGGACCTGGTCTGACTCTGCTGCAGTTTGTCTGGACCTGGTCTGACTCTGCTGCAGCTCGTCTGGACCTGGTCTGACTCTGCTGCAGTTTGTCTGGACCTGGTCTGACTCTGCTGCAGCTCGTCTGGACCTGGTCTGACTCTGCTGCAGCCCGTCTGGACCCGGTCTGACTCTGTTGCAGCCCGTCTGGACCTGGTCTTCGGGCTGGTTTTGTGTAGTCTGAACCCGGTGTTTGTGGACCTCTACCAGCCTCTCAGACTGGAGCCTTTGTGGACGAGGGGCTCGCCTTTGTTTCAAGCAAAAATTAAAGCTACACCAACAGTGTATTTGAGAGCGCGCCTCTCAATTATCAGTGCAATAAAACCAGAAGGAAAGACACTGACTGGACGTAAACTGCTTTAAAAGAAACGGTTGTGCTAAAAAGTATTTATTATATAAGAATTTAACCTATTGATTGTTATTAAGGATTTTTAAATGCTGTAATGTGAACGAAGCTGGGAGACAATATACTGTAGCCTCTCAAACTAATTATAACGTGATATATCTATTTTTTCCACCATTTAATTTCAAAGAGGAGTTATTATAAGAGAACGCACACGTCTTCCATGGGTTTTCTAAGTGTGCCCTTGAGTCACAATGAGGACTGTCTGCTTCATTAATGTCATAATTGGATGAGATTTTAAACAGAGCCATTAGAATAATCATATGTATTGCCATTGTTACCCTTTAATAAAGATAAGGTCACGTCAAGGCCTTTGGGATCACATTCTGTCATCTCCGTTTGTTTGAACTCAATCAGATACACTACAATATAAATCTAGAGCTTTTATTACAGTCTGACCTTCAAACTGAGAACTTTAGTTAAATGACACATAAATAGCACTTTGAATGTTGACACTATAGGGCCCTGTGTTTCAAAGCTAGTTGAACCTACCCTGAATAAAAAAACACACCCTCTTGTTGATGCACAAGATCTGCATCAACGATATCACAAAGACTTCAGGTTTATGTTTTTCTGTGAAGCTGTGAGCGTGTTCAGGTAAAACAGTCCCGGCCACAGATCGGAGATAAGTGAAGAGGTAGACTAAGACAAAACTACAGTAAACTCGTTACACACCATGAACTCCAGCACATGTGTAGAATTATAGAAAAACTCTCTTTATTCATTTATCAAACAGTGCTTTGGTCCATCTGACCTTTATCAGGTTTATTCCACGTTTTATACACGCAGGTGCTGCCTTCAAAGACACTATCCAATCACGGTTAATAGGAGCATTCTGACGTCATAACTCCACTCCAAAATGATGAAGGTCAGTTGGACCAAAACCTTCTTTAAAGAATGAAGTTGTGTGGGGGTGTTTTTCTTTAATGATACACCTGCTGTGCACCTGTCACTATTTCAGAAGTATAACTCAAGTAGATGTTAATTCAAATCCTTATCACAGAGTATCACATCACCTCTAGGATGGGTTTTTCTGATTAAATGAGAGAACACCGACAGGTAAATGTTTCAAAGAAAGACCGATAGAGCAGAACAAATTGTAATGCTTACGACTGATGAGTGTCAGCCATTACCCAGAAGCTTTAGAGTTGTCTCCACACATCCAGGAGCCGATGAGTAACAGTTGTACATAATCAAGTTAACACATTGCTGCCTTAATAGTATATCTGCTCAATCTCACTAAATGTTGGGGCTAAGCCTGTCCTCAGGCCTTCTCGACATCAGACTCAGCTGCAGCATACGCTTTGATTGAGTTTCATGGAACAGAAATCTATAAAAGCTAAACGAAATCTAAGCCTGTGTGGTTGTGCGAGGCTAAAACTAAAGACTAAAAACTAAAAACTGGAGCATGTCCTTGTGGCACCGCTTCATTTTTTGCTTTTATGAATTTTTATTTAAAGTTTTTTTTCTATTATTTTAAGATGACACAGGTTCATTTTTAAGACAAACCTACACAAGCAGGGCTCTTGCTTCTGTTAGGGAGGATTCAGAGGTCTTCTTTCACTTTTTTGTATATCTTCTGAATGCTACTGTCACATAATAGTGACAAATATGTCAAATGTTTTTACATATTTTTACAAGTCTTGATGGAATTTCCCTCAAGGCTTGATAAACTCCAGTGTCTTGCATAAAACTTGGGAGACCCAGGATAACCCAGGACAAACCCACTGCAATGCGTTTTCAATAAAACCCACCTCAGCTTTTGGCCTTATCGCTTTATGATATCCCTGACTTTTGAATTGTTTTAATATCTCCGGCTGCAGTGTGTGGATATTTGAGATGTTTAGGATCTCGGGAACAGTACAAGTGGGGAATAGCTGATATTTTATCTGCTTTGTGTGGACTCATTCATCATCTGCGGTGCAATCAGCCAGCGCGCTCATCAATCGTCCTGCTCTCACAGTCCGTAGTGGAGAATACATAAACGACTCGTCGCTGTCGCATTGTCCCACACTTTGTCTCTGAATCTGAAAACACTGAAGATTTTACAGCATCATGCTTCATGGATAATGTTAGCTGTGGTTTTGCCTAAAATATGCAAATGCCATAAGTTCTCTTATAGGAAAACTGTCCAAAACTATTTAGACAAAACCCACAGAGTTTGCACAAGACAACCATGAATCACAGACAATTCAGAGATTTGACAAAGTCTAGAAAAGTGAAAAATGAACAACACTGCAGACTAAATCAGTCCAAAGTCACAAAATAAAGACCATTAACTAAACGTTGTAGTTAGAGGATCTCTGTACAGTAAAATTCTTCCATGAGCAAAATCCTCTTTAGCATAATCATGTATTTACCCATAAAGCATTGGGGTAGTATACTGACACTATATACTGCTTGTATGAACACTTCCCTCTTCACCACCAGATTCCAAACCAGTTTTTGGATGTTATGGATAAGTCTGGGAGCCATATCCATACATCAGTATATATTTTAATAAAATAAGCTAAGAACAATGATGTCACTATCAGTGAAGTCATCATTCTGTGATTACCACAGATTCATTCATCACAAAACTGTGAGTTGAGTCAGAGTCGCTGAAAGTGTTTGAGTGTGTTTTCGCCTGTAAACAAAAAAAGAAAAAAATATATTTTAAAAACATACCTGACTCCATGTGGACCTGATCTGGAGGAGGTTAGTTCCGCAGACGTTTAATCCAGTTTTATAGAATAAGGCCACACAAAAGTAAATCCATGTCAAACTTATAATTACTGAAACCAAACAGCTCACTTCCATTAACCTCTGTTGTTGTAGTTGTGTCATAAAAGTATCTGAAATCCTGAGTCAACCTGCAGCTTGTCACAATATTATTTAACGGTACTCTTGTTTAATGAATCCCTGGAGACGTTTTCCTCCTCACTGGGATGGAGATCAAATTGTTTAGTCACATAACGACTCCCGTGTTCACTGCGGTCATTAAACATTAGGAGAATTAGTCTCAACTGAAAACTGGCAGCTTTATTTTATTAAGCAATATTCCTCTTCTGTTGTTTATGGTTTCTGCGATACTCACAGCCGACAGAGCAGATGCCAGTGAACGCCTCATCTTCTACAGTACGAACGTGAGCAGATTTAGAGGCTTAGCATTTTCATGTGTTTCTTCTGTATCATCTCCAGTGTCAAATGTGAATCTAGCACTCGTCTAAAAAGACTGAAGACTATAGATGACTGAAGAAACTTTCAGAGCGGCCTCCAACTGTACAGCTGCAGTACTCATCAGAAAACTCATATCTGGTCCAGCAATCCTCGCTCAAATGGGTTTTGATTTTATCTCACTGCTTTGTTGCCATTGGTCCCAAAAACACGGTTTTATAACTTTCTGTGTTTTAATTCTTTTGTGAAGCTACTACAGTAGCTTCAGAGTAATGCATTCCTTTTTAAAGCATGTGAGTATGGTAGCCCTGCAGGGACATAAAGACTCATGTCTCATCTCTGCCACTCTTCATCCTCTGACTCTAGAAGAAAGGTCCCAAGTATTGGCCCAGACATACTTTTATTAGAACTGGAGCTTAACTGAACGCTCACATTAGGAAAGGAAAGGAGATAGGAAATGAGCTTCAGTGTTTCCTTAAACAGGAACCTCTGGAGCTTATCTCCACTGTGTATAATCCACTGTGCCATCACCCAAGCGCTTCAGAACACGTCAGATAGAGTGTTTCTGTTTGAGGAGGTTGTGATTAGTTTGATAATTATTTCATAAATACTGTTGTTTTGTGTCAGTATATGTTTTGCACAAACTTGTAACATTCATTACAAAATAAACATAAAGCCTGCCATAAGAAACCAGTATTAAATATAAAAGGTCATACATGAGACCAGGGCCTATGTTTGGATTTAAGTCTTGCTAATGGTGTGTCTTAATGAAGTTTTAATTAGCATTTCATTTCTGGGAGAAGCAGGTTTCTTTGAGAAGGATGGTGCTTTCAGTCACAGAGCGTTGTGTGTATGGTGTATTCACACAGACCTGATGCAGAGGTTCCTTTGGTTGACCTTTAGCCCTCACTGCTGAAGCTGTGGACATGTAAAGTGTGTATTCAAACAGCTGCATGATCAGAACTGGCTCTGGTCCTGGTT
The DNA here is from genome assembly GCA_024349245.1 of Neodontobutis hainanensis. Classification (NCBI taxonomy): domain Eukaryota; kingdom Metazoa; phylum Chordata; class Actinopteri; order Gobiiformes; family Odontobutidae; genus Neodontobutis; species Neodontobutis hainanensis. The sequence continues at coordinate 4,238,779 of JALDNG010000029.1, forward strand.
TTAATCGGCTCAGACTGAAGCTTTGATAAAAACTTGAATGCCCCTTCAGCTCTGACTGTATTTTACAGAACGTTATGAATAAAGACACGACATGGGTCTTAGAGCGTTCAAAGGTGACTGATGTAAAGCAGGTGAATCTAATATTGGCCATGTTCCTGCGCCTTCTGAAAGAAACAACCTCAGCTTCATCACAAAACAGAGACTAGAAAGACAGACTAGAGCCTAAAAGTGGCTTGTGTTTATTACAAACATGACTGATAATTGGAAATTAATAGTTTTCTCTTAACATTTAACTTCAAGCAAATGAGGCATTAAGTGTGAAAAATGCCACCACAATTATGAATGATGAGCTCAGGTACCGGTGTGCACTGGAAACCCTCCTGCCAACAAACAGTTTCATCAATGGAGCCAAGATAATGTCTCGTATTAGGACAGATTATAGTGATTGTATTTGACGTCTTACTCCTAATGGCTCCAGGTTGTTTGTCTTTCTGGTCCTGTTTTGTCTGAAACTGAAAGGATATATTCATGACGTTCTTTGATTGTGGCATGTGCAAATACAGGGTCTCAGTATCTCTTTAGCCTCACTAATGTAAGGTCATTGGTGAATATATGGATGAACTTGAACTGCTGTTTCTACCACTTCAGAAACATGACTAAACGACAACTCAATCAGCCTACTTAGTACATGCTCTTGGTAGATACAGTACCGTACATGACATGACTGAAGCCAGAGGTGGACTCTGGACTCAGTTCTATTTTATAGAGTCAACATGTTTATGAAATGAAATATTACCAAAATAAAGTGTCTGCTAATTCACCCAGCTGAGTAGGGCCCCCCTCCTTGGGTCTAGTTATGAGCGAGAGGACGCTGACAGAAAATCTGGAGAAAAGGGGACTTTGAGGGTGGGGTTTAGAGAACAGAAACAAGCAGTGATGAGTAACTGTGACATGTATAAATAACGCTTCTGCGAACATTCAGAAGTGTGGTCGAGGTGTGGATGAGGTGTGTTGGAGGTGTGGATGAGGTGTGGTCGAGGTGTGGTCGAGGTGTGGATGAGGTGTGGTCGAGGTGTGGTCGAGGTGTGGATGAGGCGTGGATGAGGTGTGGTCGAGGTGTGGATGAGGCGTGGATGAGGTGTGGTCGAGGTGTGGATGAGGCGTGGATGAGGTGTGGATGAGGCGTGGATGAGGTGTGTTGGAGGTGTGGTCGAGGCGTGGATGAGGTGTGTTGGAGGTGTGGATGAGGTGTGGATGAGGTGTGGATGAGGTGTGGTCGAGGTGTGGATGAGGTGTGTTGGAGGTGTGGATGAGGTGTGGATGAGGTGTGGATGAGGTGTGGTCGAGGTGTGGTCGAGGTGTGGATGAGGTGTGGATGAGGTGTGGATGAGGTGTGGATGAGGTGTGTTGGAGGTGTGGATGAGGTGTGGATGAGGTGTGGATGAGGTGTGGATGAGGTGTGGATGAGGTGTGTTGGAGGTGTGGATGAGGCGTGGATGAGGCGTGGATGAGGTGTGGTCGAGGTGTGGTCGAGGTGTGGTCGAGCTGTGTTGGAGGTGTGGATGAGGTGTGGATGAGGTGTGGATGAGGTGTGTTGGAGGTGTGGATGAGGTGTGGATGAGGTGTGGATGAGGTGTGGATGAGGTGTGGTCGAGGTGTGGATGAGGTGTGGATGAGGCGTGGATGAGGTGTGGTCGAGGTGTGGTCGAGGTGTGGATGAGGTGTGGATGAGGTGTGTTGGAGGTGTGTTGGAGGTGTGGATGAGGTGTGGATGAGGTGTGGATCGAGGTGTGGATGAGGTGTGGTCGAGGTGTGGATGAGGTGTGGTCGAGGTGTGGATGAGGCGTAGTCGAGGTGTGGTCGAGGTGTGGATGAGGTGTGGATGAGGCGTGGTCGAGGTTTGGTCGAGGTGTGGTCGAGGTGTGGATGAGGTGTGGTCGAGGTGTGGTCGAGGTGTGGATGAGGTGTGGTCGAGGTGTGGTCGAGGTGTGGATGAGGTGTGGTCGAGGTGTGGATGAGGTGTGGTCGAGGTGTGGATGAGGTGTGGATGAGGTGTGGTCGAGGTGTGGATGAGGTGTGTTGGAGGTGTGGATGAGGTGTGGATGAGGTGTGGTCGAGGTGTGGATGAGGTGTGGATGAGGTGTGGATGAGGTGTGGATGAGGTGTGGATGAGGTGTGGTCGAGGTGTGGTCGAGGTGTGGATGAGGTGTGGATGAGGTGTGGATGAGGTGTAGATGAGGTGTGTTGGAGGTGTGGATGAGGCGTGGATGAGGCGTGGTCGAGGTGTGGTCGAGGTGTGTTGGAGGTGTGGATGAGGTGTGGATGAGGTGTGTTGGAGGTGTGGATGAGGTGTGGATGAGGTGTGGATGAGGTGTGGATGAGGCGTGGATGAGGTGTGGTCGAGGTGTGGATGAGGTGTGGTCGAGGTGTGGATGAGGTGTGGTCGAGGTGTGGATGAGGTGTGATGAGGTGTGGTCGAGGTGTGGTCGAGGTGTGGATGAGGTGTGGATGAGGTGTGGATGAGGTGTGGTCGAGGTGTGGATGAGGTGTGGTCGAGGTGTGGATGAGGTGTGGTCGAGGTGTGGATGAGGCGTAGTCGAGGTGTGGTCGAGGTGTGGATGAGGTGTGGATGAGGCGTGGTCGAGGTTTGGTCGAGGTGTGGTCGAGGTGTGGATGAGGTGTGGATGAGGTGTGGATGAGGTGTGGTCGAGGTTTGGATGAGGTGTGGTCGAGGTTTGGATGAGGTGTGGTCGAGGTGTGGATGAGGTGTGGTCGAGGTTTGGATGAGGTGTGGTCGAGGTGTGGTCGAGGTGTGGATGAGGTGTGGATGAGGTGTGGATGAGGTGTGGTCGAGGTGTGGATGAGGTGTGGATGAGGTGTGGATGAGGCGTGGATGAGGTGTGGTCGAGGTGTGGATGAGGTGTGGTCGAGGTGTGGATGAGGTGTGGATGAGGTGTGGATGAGGTGTGTTGGAGGTGTGGATGAGGTGTGGATGAGGTGTGGTCGAGGTTTGGATGAGGTGTGGTCGAGGTGTGGTCGAGGTGTGGATGAGGTGTGGTCGAGGTTTGGATGAGGTGTGGTCGAGGTGTGGATGAGGTGTGTTGGAGGTGTGGTCGAGGTGTGGATGAGGTGTGGATGAGGCGTGGTCGAGGTTTGGTCGAGGTGTGGTCGAGGTGTGGATGAGGTGTGGTCGAGGTGTGGTCGAGGTGTGGATGAGGTGTGGATGAGGTGTGTTGGAGGTGTGGATGAGGTGTGGATGAGGTGTGTTGGAGGTGTGGATGAGGTGTGGATGAGGTGTGTTGGAGGTGTGGATGAGGTGTGGATGAGGTGTGGATGAGGTGTGGATGAGGTGTGGTCGAGGTGTGGTCGAGGTGTGGATGAGGTGTGGATGAGGTGTGGATGAGGTGTGGATGAGGTGTGTTGGAGGTGTGGATGAGGTGTGGATGAGGCGTGGTCGAGGTTTGGTCGAGGTGTGGTCGAGGTGTGGATGAGGTGTGGTCGAGGTGTGGTCGAGGTGTGGATGAGGTGTGGATGAGGTGTGGATGAGGTGTGGATGAGGTGTGGATGAGGTGTGGATGAGGTGTGGATGAGGTGTGGTCGAGGTGTGGATGAGGTGTGGTCGAGGTGTGGATGAGGTGTGGTCGAGGTGTGGATGAGGTGTGGTCGAGGTGTGGATGAGGTGTGGTCGAGGTGTGGATGAGGTGTGGATGAGGTGTGGTCGAGGTGTGGATGAGGTGTGGTCGAGGTGTGGATGAGGTGTGGTCGAGGTGTGGATGAGGCGTAGTCGAGGTGTGGTCGAGGTGTGGATGAGGTGTGGATGAGGCGTGGTCGAGGTTTGGTCGAGGTGTGGTCGAGGTGTGGTCGAGGTGTGGATGAGGTGTGGATGAGGTGTGGTCGAGGTTTGGATGAGGTGTGGTCGAGGTGTGGATGAGGTGTGGATGAGGTGTGGATGAGGCGTGGATGAGGTGTGGTCGAGGTTTGGATGAGGTGTGTTGGAGGTGTGGATGAGGTGTGGATGAGGTGTGGTCGAGGTTTGGATGAGGTGTGGTCGAGGTGTGGTCGAGGTGTGGATGAGGTGTGGTCGAGGTTTGGATGAGGTGTGGTCGAGGTGTGGATGAGGTGTGTTGGAGGTGTGGTCGAGGTGTGGATGAGGTGTGGATGAGGCGTGGTCGAGGTTTGGTCGAGGTGTGGTCGAGGTGTGGATGAGGTGTGGTCGAGGTGTGGTCGAGGTGTGGATGAGGTGTGTTGGAGGTGTGGATGAGGTGTGGATGAGGTGTGTTGGAGGTGTGGATGAGGTGTGGATGAGGTGTGTTGGAGGTGTGGATGAGGTGTGGATGAGGTGTGGATGAGGTGTGGTCGAGGTGTGGTCGAGGTGTGGATGAGGTGTGGATGAGGTGTGGATGAGGTGTGGATGAGGTGTGTTGGAGGTGTGGATGAGGTGTGGATGAGGTGTGGATGAGGCGTGGTCGAGGTTTGGTCGAGGTGTGGTCGAGGTGTGGATGAGGTGTGGTCGAGGTGTGGTCGAGGTGTGGATGAGGTGTGGATGAGGTGTGGATGAGGTGTGGATGAGGTGTGGATGAGGTGTGGTCGAGGTGTGGATGAGGTGTGGTCGAGGTGTGGATGAGGTGTGGTCGAGGTGTGGATGAGGTGTGGTCGAGGTGTGGATGAGGTGTGGTCGAGGTGTGGATGAGGTGTGGTCGAGGTGTGGATGAGGTGTGGTCGAGGTGTGGATGAGGCGTGGTCGAGGTGTGGTCGAGGTGTGGATGAGGTGTGGATGAGGTGTGGATGAGGTGTGGATGAGGTGTGGATGAGGTGTGGATGAGGTGTGTTGGAGGTGTGGATGAGGTGTGGATGAGGTGTGGATGAGGTGTGGATGAGGTGTGGATGAGGTGTGTTGGAGGTGTGGATGAGGCGTGTTGGAGGTTTGGTCGAGGTGTGGATGAGGTGTGGATGAGGTGTGTTGGAGGTGTGGATGAGGTGTGTTGGAGGTGTGGATGAGGTGTGTTGGAGGTTTGGTCGAGGTGTGGATGAGGTGTGGATGAGGTGTGGTCGAGGTGTGGATGAGGTGTGGTCGAGGTTTGGTCGAGGTGTGGATGAGGTGTGGTCGAGGTTTGGTCGAGGTGTGGATGAGGTGTGGATGAGGTGTGGATGAGGCGTGGTCGAGGTGTGGATGAGGTGTGGATGAGGCGTGGTCGAGGTGTGGATGAGGTGTGGTCGAGGTTTGGTCGAGGTGTGGTCGAGGTGTGGTCGAGGTGTGGATGAGGTGTGGTCGAGGTGTGGATGAGGTGTGGTCGAGGTGTGGATGAGGTGTGGTCGAGGTTTGGTCGAGGTGTGGTCGAGGTGTGGATGAGGTGTGGTCGAGGTGTGGATGAGGTGTGGTCGAGGTTTGGTCGAGGTGTGGATGAGGTGTGGATGAGGTGTGGATGAGGTGTGGTCGAGGTTTGGTCGAGGTGTGGATGAGGTGTGGATGAGGTGTGGTCGAGGTGTGGATGAGGTGTGGTCGAGGTTTGGTCGAGGTGTGGATGAGGTGTGGATGAGGTGTGGATGAGGTGTGGTCGAGGTTTGGTCGAGGTGTGGATGAGGTGTGGTCGAGGTTTGGTCGAGGTGTGGATGAGGTGTGGTCGAGGTTTGGTCGAGGTTTGGATGAGGTGTGGATGAGGTGTGGATGAGGTGTGGATGAGGTGTGGATGAGGCGTGTTGGAGGTTTGGTCGAGGTGTGGATGAGGTGTGGTCGAGGTTTGGTCGAGGTTTGGATGAGGTGTGGATGAGGTGTGGTCGAGGTTTGGTCGAGGTTTGGTCGAGTCATGGCTTCGCTCCCAAAATGAACTAAACACATTAACATTAACTCACTCAAGATGCTGATGTTATGAAGGGTTTGGTCCCTGGGTCTAAATTTTAAGATGCCTTGATGAAAAAGCACTAAACCCATTATTGCCAATGGTTGTAACTTTCCGAGTGTTAACGGGGTTAGTTGTATTCTGGTCTCATTTTGAAGTTTTATTAAAAACAGTTTAGAAACGTTTTTTTGTCAGTCTGCCCCAGGGCAGTTGTGGCTACAGATGTAGCTTGCCACCACCAGTGTGTGACTGTGGAGTGAATGATGTGAGTCTTTTAGTCTCAATAAAAATGTAATACATTTGTAATACATTTTTATTATGAAATATGTTATACATTGTCAAAGTAAACTCATATCAGCAGCTTTTTTCACTTTTAGTACAAGTCCTGTGGCTCATTGTCTGCATTTAATTAAGTTCTTATACAATTTAGCTACAGCAAAATCTAATATTGAGTTTTCTAATTGAAAACTGTATTCTTTGCTTCCAGTGTCCTATGTCACTACAAAGAAAGCCATCCATGCAAATAAATAGCATTTATTTAAAAAAAATGTTGCTTCAAATCTAATTTATTTGATGAAAACATGATGAGGATCAATGGGACAGCAGAGAAAGTTTCAAGCGAAAGACTTGGTGTTTAAACTTGTTCATCAAGTGTTCGCCCTTTCCTTCTGACTCAGGACGATGTGAAGTGAAGGCATTCGGAGTGTTTGGTGATAATTTGGAGGTGCTGAAGTCTGAGGCTCGGGGCCAGTCCCGTTGGCCCACAGGGACAGCGTTACTCCCAGGCAGCTGCTGTGGCAGCTGGGCCACGGTCTGTGAGCACCCATCAGTGTTCGCTGGCTCCGATCGGACGGCAGCTCGGACGGGACGTGGCGCCAGAAGCCTCCCAAACTCCAGATTGGGACTTTCATTTCCATCATTTATTATCCCCCCTCCGTCCCACAGGGGCTCGCACTCGGAGGCAAAGACGTCCCGGAGGAATGACATAACAGAAAACAAAAAGTGCGGAGAACTCACTGAACTGACTACATTATGTCTCTGGGACCTGAGGTGAACATGATTAACAATAGGATTAGGAAGAATTAAACCATTACATTTACAAAGAACTAGTGAACAATGTGTCACTGGAGTTACCCTGGGATTAAAGCACTCGATCAGGCTACTCACTGTTTTTTGGCCAACTTGTGCTCCAAGCAATTTCCCTGAAACATCCTCAACTGTGTGATGTCCCAGTCAATAGAGAGCAACCTGGATTTATGCATCCTCTTATTTACAGTTCCATAATATTTTATAAATGTCTTACACTTGTTTAATCAACAACTTATTTAATCAACTATTGTTAATATCTAATATATAATATCTATCAGTCGGAAAAGGGTGGCCTGCCTCAAGTGGAGCAGTTCAAGTATCTTGGGGTCTTGTTCTCGAGTGAGGGAAGGAGGGAGCGTGTGATTGACAGATCGGTGCAGCTTCTGCAGTGATGCGGTCGATGTACCGGTCTGTCGTGGTGAAGAAGGAGCAGAGCTGTAAGGCAAATCTCTCGATTTACCGTTCGATCTACGTTCCTACTCTCACCTATGGTCATGAGCTTTGGGTCGTGACTGAAAGAACAAGATCCCGGATACAAGCGACCGAAATGAGCGTTCTCCGCAGGGTGGCAGGGCGCTCCCTTAGAGATATGGTGAGGAGCTCAAAGTAGAGCCGCTGCTCCTCCACATCGAGAGGAGCAGCTGAGGTGGCTGGGGCATGTGTTTATCTTAAAATGTAGCCAAATCTGAGAAGAGCAAGGTCAGTCTGTAAAATGACATTTAAAATAGAAGTCTCGGCCAGTTTAGACTTTGTGTTTATGACTCGAACAGACAAAAGCTCACCTGGGACCACGTTCACACCTGAAAACCTTAATTATAATGCACTATTCTCCAGACTATTACACATTTGCAACTAAAAACATCAAATATTTACGCTGTTTTTGACACAAGCTAATGGAAGTGGCTCTTCTTCTGAGGTATTTGACATTTATGCCCTTGAACATTTGATGCAGGCCTGGGACCATATGGGACTCTCTTCCAAATTAACCCTTTAATCATGGGTTCCTCTGCACAGAGCACCATCTGCTCCAGAGTTTACACAGCGGCTGTTCGCTCTGCTCACACAATAACACTGGCTTTACTGTTCGGCCATGTTTTAAAGTGACCGACTGTAGTGACTGTGTTACACAAGTATTCAAGCATTACACTTCAACAACCGACGTGAAAAGTTCATGTTTGAGGCAAAGATTCATCTTTGGTGACTGTTTTAATAAGTCCTGATGGTGAACTTGGTATTTGTATAAATACACAAGAAACACATCAAGTATGTCTCCGGAGAGGACAGGAGAGGACAGGAGAGACACTGATAGGACAGGAGAGACACTGAGAGGACAGGAGAGGACAGGAGAGACACTGAGAGGACAGGAGAGACACTGAGAGGACAGGAGAGACACTGAGAGGACAGGAGAGGACAGGAGGGACACTGAGAGGACAGGAGAGACACTGAGAGGACAGGAGAGGACAGGAGAGACACTGAGAGGACAGGAGGGACACTGAGAGGACAGGAGAGACACTGAGAGGACAGGAGAGACACTGAGAGGAGAGGACAGGAGAGACACTGAGTGGACAGGAGAGGACAGGAGAGACACTGAGAGGACAGGAGAGACACTGAGAGGACAGGAGAGACACTGAGAGGACAGGAGAGGACAGGAGAGACACTGAGAGGACAGGAGGGACACTGAGAGGACAGGAGAGGTACCTGGAGAGAACCCACGATAACAAACACAGACTCTTCACAGAAAGGCTCTGCCACCAACAGAACGTAAGCTTCACAGATGTTTTGTTTGAGTTTTCTTTGCTTCTTTCTACTGCTGAATGTTATTCTGAACAAAAGAATTATTAAACAAGTCCCTAAAAACTTCCATCTTCTGGAGGGACCTCTATTCAAGGCACGTGAAGCTAAAAGCCATACTTTCTGCTTCATGGTCAGCCTACAATCCTGTTTTATGTTGAGTTCAGCCGGCAGTGCGGAGTGGAAACCTACACAGACCCTTACTCTTTTTACATTCTGGAACAGCTTAGTGCTTCAGACAGGTTTGAAGAGTGCATTTCCTGAAGCAGCTGTGAGCAGGCTAAAGTCTGAGCATGGTCTAATCTCCAGGCCATTTTCTCCATTTATACATCAATCCTTTACGTTTGTGAGAAAGACTTACATTCTCAAAGTGTCCCATCAAAACCACTGAAGTCCTGTGGATCCCATCGTTCCTCGAAATGAGCTGACGTCCCGAGGCTGCTGGAACCGTCCCACTGCCGCTCTGTGTCAGAAATGGGATTCTCAGGACGTCCACACTTTGAATAAATTGACTCTGACTCCATAAATTTTCCCAGATGCTCAGAGTTGCTGTGAGAATAATTTGAAGGAGCGAGGAAGTGAGTGCTGCAGGTGTGGACAAGAATAAAGAGACAAACCTCAAAGAACTGAAGGGGCTTTAAAGTCTTTATTTGGGTTTATTATAAAGTGAAATTTTGAAAAAAATAATACTTTGTATGAAAATCATTACACTGCCATTAATCGTGTCTCATTTGACAAGTTTGATTTATTTTGCCACAGTTAACATTCACCTGTTTGTTTTACTCGTCTTTCTGAAGATCACAGTTCTTTCAGAGACTCACAGGTTGTGTTTAATGCAGTGGAGACGATAAATACAAAGTTTACACTGACTGAGTTCAAGACCACAAACAGATGTGGATAATAAAAGCTCAACTTTGTCGTTTATCATGTTTTCTGTTTGGATATGATGTTTATCCCAAGAATTGTTCTTAAAGCGCTGATCAGTCCTAAACCCTGGTTTGTCTCTTGCTCTGGGCTCAGCGGCTGTTATTTACAGAAGACAAAACAGCTTTAAATGTGGTTTAAAGATGAAACTGTGTTGAAGACTTTACAAAAACACGTTTGAGGCTCAGTTTTATGCTAACTCATGCTAAATGAATTCAGACCTTCTGTATTTCCCACACTGCTGTCTTTGGAGGAGGATGGATGTGCTTCATTAATCCACCACAGGCTGCAGTGCAAACAGGAAACACAGAAGTACAACTGGAGCTGTGTTTTGGAAAGGGTTTTGTGTTTAATGTGTTTGCAGTGAAGCCTTTCCCAACTGTTCCCAGACAGCTACGTCCAAACCTGAACAACACAGCAACGCCAAGTGTCTTATAACCAGAAATATCAAAGTCCGAAAAATCAGAACAGAGCAGATGTTCAGAGGAACAACAGAAAACACAGCTCCTGAGAGAGCTCACCTGAGTCTGCAGCTGATGAAGGCACTAAAACCCTGCAGGTGTCTGAAAATAAGAAAATGCTCTCAGAAAAGTGTCTTGAATCAAAATTTGTCTAGTAGATATTGTAATGTCATTTTTCTAGTTGGATAATCTTTTTATTATCCACACAGACTCTAAAGCATTCATTTATAGCTGCACCTGGTGGATTTAAGCCCCTGCTGCTGTGTTTTCAGGACTGTTCTCAGGAAAGTGTGTTAAAGTGAAAGGGTTCATTGACTCCTATGTGCTCCTCGTGAAACTAATGCAACTAATGCTGTAAGTCACATTGTCCCAACCCTCATTTCTTCTGTCATTGCTTCATCTCATTGTGTTCAGAGACGGATAGATCTACTCTGTCATTCTTTAAAGCAGAGTTACACGGATGAAGGTGTCAGCGCCTATTGATCTTACCCTGATTGCACCACGCTTCATGAATATAAAACACTGTCTCTGCTGTGTTTCCACAAGTGCAAACCAAAAACCAAACCAGAAAACCCACTGTTGGGGTCTGTTCCCGTTACTTAACCTTGAAGTCAGTGCTGTCTCATTATCTCAGAGTGAATGGCTGTGTGTAATGATCGGGTCTGTCCTCTTTTCATCCAGAGACTGCCCTTGCACCAGATTCAAAGACACGACGCAGAAGGATTAAGAGCGAGGTGTGAGACTGCAGCAACACAATCACCAGTCATCTCTAAAGTGTGCCTTTTAAATCAAGGTTTGACATGTCACACAGCAATTCTCACATACAATTATCTTTATAACAATTAGAAAGTGTCTTCTTTATAATCTAAAATCAGACGGAGGCCCTGTCCACGTTGAAGTGTGTGTCTTTGAAAATGTCTTTCTTCTTTGCTTTTTTTCTTTGTCGGCATTTCCTGGAGTAGATGTAATAAACTCTGAACTGAAACTGAAATACTGGAAAATCCCTTCCTAAATGATGAGAGAAGAAAACACACAGAAATCCTGAGCACATGTTCGAGTCGGTGAGTGCTCGTGCTGTGGCCGTGTTTGGTTTTGTTAAATGGATTTGTCCTGATCCTGAGTCTGACCTGAATAAATACTGTATCCATCTCACTGTTAATCCATCTCCATCACAGACTCACAGAGGTGTCCAAGGCCGGCTGATGTACTTACAGTGACTCAGAGCGTGTCTGTGTCGGGACGTCCCATCAGTCAGTCCTGATGCATGGACTGTTTTCTGTTCGGGGCTTAATGAGGCTTCGGGCTGAAAACAAAGCTCTGACTGCTCACAGATTACAGATGGGCCGCTCCTGATCATTTCTGATATTGATTTTAGTCACAAGGCCAAGTGTGACGCGGCAGAGGGAACATAAATCTGGAGTAAACAGAGCACAGAGACGTGTGTAGGGCAGTTTAAAGTAATACTATTTAAAGTTACTGTAAAAAATACTTTTGTTTGAGATAGATATTACTCTTATATGAAAAGTAAAACACTTTAATTCAAGATTAATATAAACTATACGATATTTTCAAATAACCTTTACAGTTGAAAAATGGGTAGAAATCAGCCTTTTTTTTCAGGTATCTGATTGGTCATCTACTCAATAATTATCAGTAAACACATAAACCATTATGAAAGATAAGGCAGGATCGCACAGAGGAGAAATTAACAGCAGCTCTCAGAAACAGGTCAAGAGCAAAAAGTAAAAGAAAGGTGGACATGCAAAAGAATAAAAAAGCTCTAATCCATCACTTTGTCACAAAGACGGTTAACAGTGGTGTACAGATGTTTTATTGTGCGTTTAAATGCTGTGTTTTGATTGGCTGTTATGTTCTGGGTGTGTCTGCAGCTCATTAAGCTCCTCCCACTTATTTGTGTGAGCATTGCCACTGGTTTGGTTCAAGTGGGATCCTTTAAATGAACTGAACGAGGATCTGAAGAAGGGTATCATTAATAAAGCACTTGACATATGAAGATATTGTTTTATAAGAAACAACAGAAGAACATTTAGAGGAAGGTTCAAATGTCCTGAAAAGAGTCAAACAGTCTCAAATAAAACCCATAAAGTGGCCGCTGTATTTATTTTGTGGCTTGAAAACTCCTTTGACGTGTGAACAAGATGCACAAACTCAGCAAAAATGTGGAGCAAAGGACTAATGAGGACATTTAGATCAAAGCCCACATTTTCCTAGATTCAATAAAATGTTAGTAACTTAATATAAATGTGAAATGATATCAACACAAACACTGATATTTTAGAGAAACATAACCACTAGGCCTGATTGCTTGTGGTCAGTGGATTTTTCTGGAATAACCACTGACTCTCCTTGTTTCTGAACTGTCAAATATAGTATTGTATAATCGTCCAAGCTGAAATAGTTGATGTAAGCTCTGGATTGTGTTCACTCCCTGCTCGGTTTTAAACGGAATCTGCTGTGATGACAGTCAAAGGTCACATTTAAACAGACGTCTGAAGAAAAGGCCTGTGGATTATTGTTAAAACGGTTACATTAAGGGAAAATGGGAGCAGACACTGGTCTCGACTTTACTCCGAGCTGCATTTATCAACAAAGTGAACAGCAAACGCACAGAGATAAATCATAAAAGACTCCTATCAACACGAGCAGGCCTCCTCCCGCCGACACAGAGCTGGAGACGTGTAACAGGACAGAACGAGGAGCGCTGCGGATTCCCCCCGAGGAAATCAGTGCTAAAGTGGGAACCATTTACGTGTGCAGCCCTCCTTCAAAGCGCTCCGACACTGACCTTGGCCACGCTCTACCTGTTGTAGAGCTTCTTCATTTGCAGCACATTTCACCGTCAGGGATAAAAGTGGGGCGGGCATTTCAAAGAAAACAAACACACAATAAAGAACACTGGGTTGTAGAGTGACTTTGTTTGAAAAAAAGGAAGAATAGGACTTTGTAGTGCATCAGACTTTCAGAAATTTAAAAAATAAACTCATTCACATTTTTGGCAAAGACTGTTCCAGACATTGACCTGCCGCCATGTGGTGTAGGTCTGGTTCCTGCTGGACTTTGATGAAGCTGGACTCTTGAGTTCACATTGTCATTTTTTTAAAGTCCGGTTTAAAAAAATTAAATAAGAATCCTTAAACTTTGCCAACAGTACCATCTGTTGCACCTGCAACAAAACCCACCGAGACTCGAGGAGCACAGTCGGGTTAGAGCCACAAAACTGGATTAAAACTGGACTAAACATTATCTAAACAGGACCAATAACATAACCCAAGAACAAAACCAGGACCAAGGATAAACCAGGACTAACCCTGGACAGCTCTAAATGAGGGCTAAACCACAACCGATCAAAAACCAAACTAGGACTAAACCAAATTAAATCCGAGACTAAATCATTAATGTTATGTCAATTCCAGGTACAAGTTGTACTGAGCACTCCCAAACTGTAGGGGGCAACCACGCATCAAAAGGTGATGGAACCAACTTCTAGGAAGTGCTCTTGGGACCATATTTACCAGAAGACAGAGAGGGCATGGCATTTGAGATGTTTGGTAGCCTTCTCTGTTCCTGAGGAAGATACTGTGAGCACAGCTCCTGATGATCCTGGAAGGACAAAGTGAGTCTTTGTTTGAGTTCAGGCTTCTGAATGATTTAATTGGCTTGGTTGTAATCTGCAATTTAAATCAAATATTGAATACTTTGTGCGAACATTATTCTAAGCATGTGTATTGTTTAAATTCTATAAGTTTAATTATGGTATTGGTATTTTTTATCTATTAGAGACCCTAGGCTAATTTAAATGACTTTGTTTGATTTGAGGATTCAGTAACATTTATTATTATTTGAGGAAGTGTTATTGAGATTTATTTGTGATTTATTTGCAACTAATTTATGGTTTGGTTTGTGTATCTAAAAGGTATCAAGCTATTCTGTTCCACCCCAATCAATCAAAATCATCTTTTAGAAAATAAAAAAACACACAGAACTTGACAATTAATGAACCAGATTTAAACAAGGACCAAACCAAACTGAATCTAAACCTGTAAAAACTAATGGGAATAAAACAAGACTAGACTAAATCATGAAGTAAACCAGGTCTAAACTGTCCATCAAAGTCTGCTTTGGACCAAGTTAGTCTGAAAAGGCGGGTCTCAGTCCAGCCTTTCTTCAGGCCCTGGTTTGGGTTTCAGGAGTGATCCTAAAAAAACCAGGTTCTGGTGTCACTATTAAAGAGCCTTAATTTTCATTTCAGACCTGCAGCTCTTTGGCCAAAAAAACGGCTGATTACCGGTGAAACAGAGGTCTTTTCTTTAAATGATTTTGTATTGGTTTGTCAGTGAAGACCCAGGTTTGTTTGAAGTCTGAGTGTAATCAGTTTTAACCACATTCCTCTGCAATAAACTCGGGTTAATGCTGTCGTCAGTGTCCATTGATCATCTGTGGAGTTAAAACACAGGTCTCTCCCGCAGCAGGAAATTGGTCCCTCGTTTATCCCAGCATCACAAAATGACTTGTCACGACCCTCGGCCAAACAGCCTGATGTTTTCCTGTTTCCAAACTCCACAGATTACAGACCAGGTTTAACGGAAACGCACACTGACCTTAAGGTTATTTGTGACTCGCCATCGAGCCCAGTCACTGCTGCTGTTTACCTCTAACTTCAGCTGAGGACAGACGTTTGGAGAGCTCCAGTGAGCCCAAGAAGTTTATTTTCCTCCAACACCTTTCTGCCCAGGAAGGACAAACTGAGGACAAACTGAGGACAAACTGAGGACAAACTGAGGACAAACTGAGGACACGCGGAGGACACGCGGAGGACACGCGGAGGACACGCGGAGGACACGCGGAGGACACGCGGAGGACAAACTGAGGACACGCGGAGGACACGCGGAGGACACGCGGAGGACACGCGGAGGACACGCGGAGGACACGCGGAGGACACGCGGAGGACACGCGGAGGACAAACTGAGGACACGCGGAGGACACGCGGAGGACACGCGGAGGACACGCGAGGACACGCGGAGGACACGCGGAGGACACGCGGAGGACACGCGGAGGACACGCGGAGGACAAACTGAGGACACGCGGAGGACACGCGGAGGACACGCGGAGGACACGCGGAGGACACGCGGAGGACACGCGGAGGACACGCGGAGGACACGCGGAGGACAAACTGAGGACACGCGGAGGACACGCGGAGGACACGCGGAGGACACGCGGAGGACACGCGGAGGACACGCGGAGCAGCAGATCCTGGTCTGAGCGTGTATCTATGATCCATACGTTTGGTGAAAGAAGTATGTTTATAGTTTGCTTTTGAAAGCCTCAACAGAGTCAGCTCGAAACACTTCCATAAATGTGTGTCTCACTGTGTCAAAGGCCAGACTCAAATCCATTTCAGAAGTTCAGAGAAATGCTCTCACATCAGGAGTCACACTGTCCTTGAAAACCCAGTGCAGATGCCTTTGCTTTAACCTTTTCTTTGAGAAATACAGAGAGAAATGGCTTTGGCAGTTTTAGACTTCTAGACGGCCATTTTCTTTGTAAAAATCACACTGAAAGCATTATGTTTTTTTTTCACTCCATTCAAGTCTGTTTAAATATATATGAGCCTCATTTACATTGAATTTCCATAAACATTGAGGAATAAGAACCTCCGGGCTTAAATTACATTGACGTAACACTGACAAGGTGATTAAAAAAAAAACAAACACACATCTAATATTACATTTATGTAATTTTAACGTTAGAGCTGTCTAAATATTTATTGATCTAAATATTGTAGAGCAGAAAAATGAATTGTTTAGCTTCATTTTGGTTTGTCAGAAAAAAAACAATGTTTTCAAAATAAAAGCACAGAAGGATGACTGGTGACACTGAGCAACATAATGTGGCTCGGTGGTAGAGTTAAAACTGTCGTTGTGTCCTTGGGCAAGGCACTTAACCCTCCTTGCCTCCAGTGTCCGCAGCACTGGTGACAGACTGCCCCAGGTTGTTACCCCTGGGGCAGTCAAACACACGACATAAACGCCTGCCATTTACCATTTACCGTAATGAGATCTGTGCAGACACTGACCAGAGCAGAAACAAACATTTCTCTATTTTTCTTTTTGGAATCTTGATCTTCAAGTTTCTCCCAAGAGCAAGACAAGCGTATTTGTGTTATGAAGATTTTATTAAATGTTTGTGTTTGACAAAGTCTAATGCTGCTCACCATGTTTGTTACTGAAGCTTCAAAATAATTTGAAAAATGTAAAAATACTGTCTTTCATCTCAGTTTGACGAAGCAGAATAATCAGAGATCCTCAGTGAGCGATGGCTGCTTGTTTTAATAAAATGCTCAGAGAAAAGCATCTTGAAAGTGTCATTTTTGTAAAGTCCATCAAAGCGGTTATTTTCTACTAAATTAGTGAAAAGAGTCTGATTTCTCATTTGTTGGTTTAAGCCTGACCTCAGTTCTGCTCCAGACCAGGTCTGACCCAGGACCAGGTCTGACCCAGGACCAGGTCTGAACCAGGACCAGGTCTGACCCAGGACCAGGTCTGGACCAGGTCTGACCCAGGACCAGTTCTGACCCAGGACCAGGTCTGGACCAGGTCTGACCCAGGACCAGTTCTGACCCAGGACCAGGTCTGGACCAGTTCTGGACCAGGACCAGGTATGAACCAGGACCATGGCTGACCCAGGACCAGGTCTGGACCAGGTCTGACCCAGGACCAGGTCTGACCCAGGACCAGGTCTGGACCAGGTCCCTGGACCAGGTCTGGACCAGGTCTGACCCAGGACCAGGTTTGAACCAGGACCAGGTCTAAGTAGTTCTAACATCTTTCCGTAAACACTGAACAGAAACAGATTAGCAGAAGATTTAAACTGGGCTTGACTCTTGACAAACTGCTCATACTCTTGGCCTCTGGAGCAGAACAATTACTCCCACATAAAACTCTTTAATTGTTCTTGTGTCGCTGTAAATCTTAGTCTGTTTCTGCTCCGTAATGAACTGTGATGCAGCAAGGCTTGAATAATGACGTGGCTCCAACAGCCTTCCATCGAACAATCCCAGGGAGGAAATAACATTGAACGGGAGGAAAATACTGTGGATGGACAGTAAACCACAGCTTTGACTCAGTTTAAGTGTTGTGTGGATTTATGAGACGAACAGGGAGTCATTTAATCTCATTTTATAACCTTTGCAGGTTAAAAAGGAGATTGCTGAGAGCGTGTTTATTTTATTGCATCCAGACAAAAAAAAAAGTCAGGTTATTAAAAGCACATACTGTGGTCCAAAGGAGTGAGGACACTGCATGGGACATTACTTTTGGACATTACTTTTGGAGTAAGTCCACAGAAGGCCACTTTATGTCTGAATAACCTAAAACGGGACAATACCATATTTGGTCAACCCTTAATACAGCCTCGACCCCTGACCCCAGAGTCCGCCCGTCAACTGAACGTCAAGGCTCAGACTAGGTCCAGAGTCAAGGTCCAGAGAGGCCAGGACCAGACCAGGATCTGAGGCTCTGAGATTTAAGATTGATGGAAACAATCTCAAATCAATCTCGGAGACAAACGTGACACATACTCAAGAGAAACACAGGTGTGACATCACTTCCTGTTTAGTGTTTTAGTGTTAAAATAACTTAATTAAAATTCAGGACTTAATCCAAACAAGAAAAAACTCTGACTAAACCTGAACAAAAGCTTTGACTAAAGAAGCCAGGACTAAACACTAACCCGGACTAAGATGAAACCAAGATCTAACAAAGGAATAAAAGCACATCTAAACCAAGTCCCACTAAAAGAGAAACATGCAGCGATGCATCATGGGAGTTGCAGTCTAACAGTGCTTCTTCTTGAGTCCGGTCTGTATCTGTTTTTTAAAAAGGACAGGTTGGATTTTCTGGAGTTTGTTGTTTCTCAAACAGGAAGTAAGACAAGTCCAACTGGCCCCGTCCCGTCTCTGAAACAGTTCCAGCGTCCAGCCGAGGTCTGAGGGGCGACAAACAAAACCAACTCCTGCCGCTGTCTATGTGGAAAAACACAAATGGACAGACTAAACCTGGACTTTACCCGATTAAACCTGGACCAAACGTGGACTAACAGGACTGATGTCAAACTTTAGGATTTAACAAGAACTAAACCCAGAGTTAATACTGGGTTTGTCTGGAATAAAACGGACCTAAAGATGGGACTAAAGCAGGACTTTAACCAGATCTAAAGCTGGTCTTATTCTAGATAACACAACGGCATAAATTTATTTTGCCGAAAATGACTGTCTGGACTAAGACCACAACAAAGCCAAGTACCAACAGGACTACATCCAGAATAGACCAGTTCTAAATCATGGACTAGACCTGAACAAAAGTCAGGATTAACCAAAACTTAGAACAGGTTTGAAACAGTAATACAACGGCAGTAAAACACGTGTTAAAACCAAATCTAAACAAGGAATTAAACCAGGTCTAGAGCCTAAAAACGGGACTAAATCATGAACTAAACAGAACTAAAGCCAGATCAAAACGTAGACTCAACCAGGACTTCTCTTGGTGTTTAATCTTTTACAGACAGATGCTGCCCTGGCTTCAGTCTGTAAATTTAAATTGTACACATCACAGAAGTCTTTGACACTCTCTGGTTTTCCAGAGTCTGAGCAGAGGACACAGTCCAACAGATGGCTGCAGACACTGGAGCAGGGCCTGTCCCAAATGAATCCCAAATGAAGCTCTTCAAAAGCACTTCAAAGACACAGTAGCAGCAGCATGTTGCAGAAAAAATGTGAGAGAAATCCACAAACAGGCTTTAATTACACCTCACTGCTGCTTCACCTCGCAACCAAAGGGTTTCCTCGACAAACTGAGGCTAAAACGACAAAATCCTGCTCGAGGAGACTACAGCTGCTGCAGATCTGTGTCAGGGAGGATTATTTTAGAAAACCTAAAATTAAGACCACACTTAAAGACCATTATAAGAGCTTTAGGGACTGAGATGCAAGGGAAAAGTTCTAAGACTGGACTCCAGTGTTAATCAGTGACATTTTTAGTTCTGGACCAAACGTCAGAAAAGACACCAGAGGGAAGAGGAGACGGAGGATAAAGACTGGCATTAACCAAAAAAATGATGGCAGAGGCGAAGAATGTAGCGCTTTGCTCTTTCCCAGAGTGTTTGGCACAAAGAATCTGACCTGTCTGTAGAGTCTACAGTCTGAACCTTTCTGCAGAGTCAAACCTTTGTCTTTTTGCCGAGTCGTGTTTTGTAAGAGTGTGAGCTTCGCTGTGACCTTTACAGACACTTACTCTCACTGTAGCTCTGTTAATGTGACCGCCGCTGTTTCAGACGGTGTTATTTACTGAGTGACATTGACACTTTGTGGGTTTATTAACACTTTATTATTAACGTGCACGTCGGTTTCACTTTCTGCATGAGAAACAGCAGATATCCGGGCCACGGCACCAAATGTTATAGGAATTTATTAAATCCTTATATTTATCCAGAAAGACACGGAGACAGATTTTAATTTAACAAGCAATTTCCAGGTTTTAATCCTTGCAACAATTGAAGCATTTTCTTATAACAAGTTAATATGTCACTTCTGCAAAAGTAGATTTTTATCACCCTATCTCTTTTAGTCATTTTCGCTGTATTGTGTGGAATGGGACCTCTCCAAATTAAAATGATTGCTGTTATTCAACCCCCTGGAATTTAATTACAAGTGTAGGCTCTTTGTAAAGGTAACAATCTCTAGTTTCACTCAGAGCAGCCAGAATCTGTCTAAGTATTACTGATAAAATTTTATACACTTTGGAACACACAAAAAAAATTACTTTTTGTGTGCTCGCCGAAAAAATTTAGTGAAAATAAAAGTGTCTGAAGCTTCAGCAGGTAGTTGAGGACTAAAACACACTGTGGGCCAAAATAATTACTGGATGACTACTTACATTTCAAATTTGAAAAGAATATCTGTAAAAATGAGTATTTTACAGCAGTTTTAATGTTGGTTAATCTTGGCGCTTTATTCCACTAAAATGATTTATTCATTTTATCAAACTAACACATTTGGAAAAAGTGCAAAAAGTTCTGAATGCTTCAACCCAAGACTTCAATGAGGGTTCTTCTGAAAGCTTATACCTAGAGGAATCTGAATTTACACACAGTGTAACTATATTAGTTATTAAAATTAATATTCCATAATAATTGGCATGTTTACATATGAAAATAGTCAAAATGAGTGTTTTGGGACAAAATATATATTTTTGAATAATATCCACAAATAAAAACACACTGCAAACTATAAACATTGGTCATAGCACTGCAATTTAGTGTTTTCAAGGCTCCAACAGCATTAGAAAGAGAAAAGGAGAGAACAGAGAGGTGTCAAAACCCATCCCCCCTCCCCCCCCCTCCTGCTGCGGCTGCGGGTCTCTACTTCTCATTATTATTTTTTTTCTTCAACTGCCTGTCTAAAATGCATAAAACAACTAAAACAGATGGTATTTATTACTTATAATATGTAAAATATAAAAAGAGTATAGTTTTTACTCATAAAAAACTCAAAAGATGCAAGTGCGTGTTGACGCAGCTGCCTCTCTCTCTCTCCTCTTCTCTGATGCGAGGAACCCCAGACCCTGAATTTTGAAAAAAAAGTTGCCGTGTTTGGTATCTCCGTAAACCGTGTTTGGTATTGACGTAAACCGTGTTTGGTATTGCCGTAAACCGTGTTTGGTATTGACGTAAACCGTGTTTGGTATCTCCGTAAACCGTGTTTGGTATTGCCGTAAACCGTAGCTCATTGGCTCTGTTTATCGTATTGAGGACGTTCTGTGACGCTTCTAGCCTAAACTAAAGCCGTTGAAGTGGGGGCGTAGTCGTTCATCCATCTGTGGAGTTCCAAGTCTTCTCATTGGTCAAAGGCTGACCAAAACCCCTTTCAATTGGCCAAACAAGGTGTCAATCGAATGCTAACACTTCCTGCTAGCATTTGGTTAGCTTTTTTCGGTGGGAGAAAAGGAATGATGTTTTTTATTTACAAAAGAAACGACATAAAGTGTCGCAGCTGACTTCAAGTTGGGAATACTTCTCGGCAGTTTTTGTGCCTTGGAGGCTCTAACATATCTTTTGGACCTAATTATTTTACTGGATATTATTCCCTGGACCTTTATGAGCAGAATGAGACCCAGTTTGTGGGATTTTGTAGCGGTTTGAGTCCAATAGACCCCGTCAAAGGTAAGACCAAATCCAATCTCCATCTTTGTGCGTGTCTGTAAAACAGGCTTTGGTGTCAAATATGTGGTTTTAATGTCTTAAAATGGTTTATATAGTCTGAAAAATGAGACTTTAAGCTTTAATTTGATGTATATATTTTGGGGTTTGCATGACTTAGGAGTTTGCACTGATGGAGGCGCACGCTAAAATGCTTTGTGGTTTGCGGACGCTGTTAGATACCATGTTATTCTCAATTGAAGACCTTTCTGACACATTGTGACCTTAACAAAGAAGTGGTACTCCTGGGAGATTTTAATGTAAATCAGGACAACAAAAGTGATCTAAAAAAGCTTAAAGAGACCCTTCAAAAACACGAATAGACGTGATATTCTCAAACAAACCAGAAAGGATAACTAAAACGCTTCTTTTAACAAGGCAAGGCACTTTAATTTCTACAGCACATTTATGGGTAACTCAAAGTGCTTTACAGAAATAAAAGACAATTTACAAGATTTAGATTTAGAGACATAAGAAAAATTAAAAGTTTTTAACCTTGAACATTGTTAAAGTTGAGGTTGTTCCAGGTTTTTGCTGAAACTTATAGCTGCTTCACCAGGTTTAGTTCTAACTCTGGGCTCGAGTAGAAGCCTGTCCCAGATGTTCTGAGTCCGAGGAGGCTCATAAGAAACTGTCAGAAATACATTCTGGTGCTAAACCATTTAGAGACTTGTAAAGCAGCAGTGCTGTTTTAAAGTCTATTCTCTGAGCAACAGGAAGTGCAGAGATTTTAAAACTGGACTGATGTGGTTGTACTTCCTGGTGTTAGTTAGAACCCGAGCAGCAGCGTTCTGAATAAACTGCAGCTGTCTTAACCCTCGTTTTGAGAGACCAGTGAGCAGCCGTTACAGTAATCTAACCTGCTGGAGATAAAAGCATGAATAAGTCTCTCTAAGTCTGGTTGAGACATTATTCCTTTGACTCTGGAAATGTTTTCAAGGAGATAAAATGCAGATGATGTAATTGACTCTGGAAATGTAAGTTTGAGTCCAGGATGAGCCCTAGATTTAACCTGTTTTTTTAGATTTTAGAGAAAGAGACTCGAGGTAACTGCTGAGACTTTCTCTTTGTTTCTGTCCCAAAGATGATTAGTTCAGTCTTGTTTCTGTTCAGTTGGAGAAAATGTTGGGGCCACACTGGGGCCCTGGCCCCTGCTGAAATCGGATTGGTCCTCTAAGCTCCACTGCGCTGTCACTCATCTGTCCTCACTGTCCCAGCACCCCTAAATGTAAGTGGTGCTGTGGAGCCTCTGTGACGGGACGTTTAAAAGTGTCCTGGACGTGTCTGAACAGTTAAACACGAGCAGGTTTATGGGTTATAAACTTTAATCCTGCTCCGACTCTCACTGGCCCCTCCCCTTTCCCCTCCCACAGCAGCAGCTCAGACCTGTCAATCACTCGCTCATCTGTGCACTCGTGTGAATAAAAAGTTTAACCACCTCTGAGAGAAGCAGAAGATTTACTCTGAAACTCATCAAATGTATGAGCTAAACACAAAGGCAAAAACAAAAGAGATTTTATAAAAATGTGAGTTTAATGGATGTTTTTAAGTTCTTTAGTGCTTTATTAGTTGATGTAATGGTCAGTTTAACCCATTCTCTTCATGATGCATCTGGAATCTTCTCTTCAATGCGATTCCTCTTCATAGAAATCCTGAAAAACTGTACACACACCTAAACAATAGATCTAACTGAGCTGTTCCTAAGATGCACTCATTTTTAATCCTATCCATCCCTTTATAACATTTCCTCCACCATTTTCACCTCTTTTTCACTCTCCAACTGTAAATGCACTGCGTTTACTGCTCTATAAAGGCAAAGGACAAAAAACGTATAGTTGCAAAATTTTATTCATTAAATGTACACAAAATTCAAAACATGGATGACATTTTAAAGAAACTAAAGAAAGCAGTCAAAGATTGGTGTTTGTAAAGAAGAAGGAAGTGCATCTATGGTCAGTAGATTTGACGGGGCCTTTTGTCTGCATCAATTGATTTGAATGGTCCGTCACTCCTGTCGTAATGAATGTATTTAAGTTTTTAATCTTCTACTCTGAGCACTGCTTAGTCATTCCAGGACAAACTACTCCCAAATATCATCCTCCAATAAACTCAACACAACAGCATCAAGTTTACTGTGAAGACTCGAAAGAGAACAGTCTGGCCTTTAAAGACAGCAACAGCCCTAAAGGAAATCAGAAAACTCAAAACGATTCATTTCAACATTGTTAAGAGCATTCAAACAAGACGCAGACTCTGTCCTCAACCCTTCAATCCATTCAGGTCCAAAAGTCCCCTTTAGCCTCATCCTGGAAAAATTTATGTTAAAACAATAATTTACCAAGAAGCTGCTAATGAGAACTATCAGAACTGAAACAAGGATTGAGGTTGTAGGGGAGGACAGGAAATTAATGCTTCTTCCTTCCCTTTCTTCTTTTCTTTGAGCTGTGTTGGGAGACATTAGCCTCTTTTTGAGCCTTGTCCTGAGCTTTGGCCTCACACTGGGGCACAACGTCCTCTTCAACTGGAGTAGTAAGGTCGGTTGTCTCAGAGTCTTGCTGGATGTAAGGGACCAGTATAGTTGTGTGTATGTCTCCTGTGACAGAGTCGCCTTGACCTTCTGTGGCATTAGTTTTAGACTCAACTAACTCAGCTTGAGACTGACTGTCCTCAACCTTAACCTCTGAAGTGAAAGTGGCGGTGTCAGAGTCTCCTTGGAGTTTGATCAGGGATTGGGTTTGTTCACCCTCAGCATCAAAAGTTTCGTCCTGGGCCTCGATCAAAGGGACCACATTAACTGTGGGCTCGCTCACTCTCTTTTTCATTCTGTGCATCTTGACTTTCAAAAAGGTCCAGTTGTTAATTATATCGTCGTCTTTTCCTCTTCTTTTGCTCTGGGTTTGTTCACCTTCAGCATCAAAGGTTTCGTCCTGGGCCTCGATCAAAGGGACCACATTAATCGGGGGCTCCACCAGTGTCTCCTTTTCCTTTTGTGCATCTGTAATCTCCAAATTGACCACTTGATATTTCTTTCCCTGTCTTCTCTTTTTCTTCTTGTTCTTGTAGATAGATTTAAGGTCATGTTCTGTTTGATCGTTAAATGTCCTAATCTCAGGTTCCAGTGCTTGAGTCTCAGGCTGGGCTTCTTCAGTTTCGATCTGTGTTGCGATCGGGACAGTCTCAGGCTTCAGCGTCATGTCAGCCTGAGCTGCTTCAGATTGGGTTTCTCCACTGGATGTTGTGTCGGCCTGTAAGGATTCGATCATTTCAGGCTCCAGAGCTGTTGCAGGAGGATCAGCCGACCCACTGTGGAGGTCGAGTGATGGTTCTTCTGTGATGAAAACCTCCATCTCACAATCCACTTGGTCTACTGCTTCTGTTTGAGTCTCAGACAGTTGACCTTGTGACTCCATGCCTTCACATTCAAGAGAAGAGGTGAAGGTCTCAGTGTCACACTGGACATCCTTTATGGATTGGGTCGCCTCACAGTCCTCTACTGTAGTTTCACTTTCACCCTCTGTGGCTTTGTCCTGGTTCTCTGTTAAAAGGACTGTGGCCTCTGAGGCTGGAGTGGCTTTGACTATTTCAGCTACTTGATGGTTCTTCTTCCGTCTTCTCCTTTTCCTCTTGTCCTGGCTGGTAGATTTGAAGTCTTGTACTATTTCATCCTTGACTGGGACAATCTCAGACTCCAGTGGCTCAGTGTCTGCCTGAGCTTCTCCAGGTTGGGCCACAACATTGACTATAGTTGTGTGTATGTCTCCTGTGACAGAGTCGCCTTGACCTTCTGTGGCATTAGTTTTAGACTCAACTAATTCAGCTTGAGACTGACTGTCCTCAACCTTAACCTCTGAAGTGAAAGTGGCGGTGTCAGAGTCTCCTTGGAGTTTGATCAGGATTGGGTTTGTTCACCCTCAGCATCAAAAGTTTCGTCCTGGGCCTCGATCAAAGGGACCACATTAACTGTGGGCTCGCTCACTCTCTTTTTCATTCTGTGCATCTTGACTTTCAAAAAGGTCCAGTTGTTAATTATATCGTCGTCTTTTCCTCTTCTTTTGCTCTGGGTTTGTTCACCTTCAGCATCAAAGGTTTCGTCCTGGGCCTCGATCAAAGGGACCACATTAATCGGGGGCTCCACCAGTGTCTCCTTTTCCTTTTGTGCATCTGTAATCTCCAAATTGACCACTTGATATTTCTTTCCCTGCCTTCTCTTTTTCTTCTTGTTCTTGCTTGTAGATTTAAGGTCATGTTCTGTTTGATAGTTAAATGTCCTAATCTCAGGTTCCAGTGCTTGAGTCTCAGGCTGGGCTTCTTCAGTTTCGATCTGTGTTGCGATCGGGACAGTCTCAGGCTTCAGCGTCATGTCAGCCTGAGCTGCTTCAGATTGGGTTTCTCCACTGGATGTTGTGTCGGCCTGTAAGGATTCGATCATTTCAGGCTCCAGAGCTGTTGCAGGAGGATCAGCCGACCCACTGTGGAGGTCGAGTGATGGTTCTTCTGTGATGAAAACCTCCATCTCACAATCCACTTGGTCTACTGCTTCTGTTTGAGTCTCAGACAGTTGACCTTGTGACTCCATGCCTTCACATTCAAGAGAAGAGGTGAAGGTCTCAGTGTCACACTGGACATCCTTTATGGATTGGGTCGCCTCACAGTCCTCTACTGTAGTTTCACTTTCACCCTCTGTGGCTTTGTCCTGGTTCTCTGTTAAAAGGACTGTGGCCTCTGAGGCTGGAGTGGCTTTGACTATTTCAGCTACTTGATGGTTCTTCTTCCGTCTTCTCCTTTTCCTCTTGTCCTGGCTGGTAGATTTGAAGTCTTGTACTATTTCATCCTTGACTGGGACAATCTCAGACTCCAGTGGCTCAGTGTCTGCCTGAGCTTCTCCAGGTTGGGCCACAACATTGACGATAGTTGTGTGTATGTCTCCTGTGACAGAGTCGCCTTGACCTTCTGTGGCATTAGTTTTAGACTCAACTAATTCAGCTTGAGACTGACTGTCCTCAACCTTAACCTCTGAAGTGAAAGTGGCGGTGTCAGAGTCTCCTTGGAGTTTGATCGGGGATTGGGTTTGTTCACCCTCAGCATCAAAAGTTTCGTCCTGGGCCTCGATCAAAGGGACCACATTAACTGTGGGCTCGCTCACTCTCTTTTTCATTCTGTGCATCTTGACTTTCAAAAAGGTCCAGTTGTTAATTATATCGTCGTCTTTTCCTCTTCTTTTGCTCTGGGTTTGTTCACCTTCAGCATCAAAGGTTTCGTCCTGGGCCTCGATCAAAGGGACCACATTAATCTGGGGCTCCATCAGTGTCTCCTTTTCCTTTTGTGCATCTGTAATCTCCAAATTGACCACTTGATATTTCTTTCCCTGCCTTCTCTTTTTCTTCTTGTTCTTGCTTGTAGATTTAAGGTCATGTTCTGTTTGATCGTTAAATGTCCTAATCTCAGGTTCCAGTGCTTGAGTCTCAGGCTGGGCTTCTTCAGTTTCGATCTGTGTTGCGATCGGGACAGTCACAGGCTTCAGCGTCATGTCAGCCTGAGCTGCTTCAGATTGGGTTTCTCCACTGGATGTTGTGTCGGCCTGTAAGGATTCGATCATTTCAGGCTCCAGAGCTGTTGCAGGAGGATCAGCCGACCCACTGTGGAGGTCGAGTGATGGTTCTTCTGTGATGAAAACCTCCATCTCACAATCCACTTGGTCTACTGCTTCTGTTTGAGTCTCAGACAGTTGACCTTGTGACTCCATGCCTTCACATTCAAGAGAAGAGGTGAAGGTCTCAGTGTCACACTGGACATCCTTTATGGATTGGGTCGACTCACAGTCCTCTACTGTAGTTTCACTTTCACCCTCTGTGGCTTTGTCCTGGTTCTCTGTTAAAAGGACTGTGGCCTCTGAGGCTGGAGTGGCTTTGACTATTTCAGCTACTTGATGGTTCTTCTTCCGTCTTCTCCTTTTCCTCTTGTCCTGGCTGGTAGATTTGAAGTCTTGTACTATTTCATCCTTGACTGGGACAATCTCAGACTCCAGTGGCTCAGTGTCTGCCTGAGCTTCTCCAGGTTGGGCCACAACATTGACTATAGTTGTGTGTATGTCTCCTGTGACAGAGTCGCCTTGACCTTCTGTGGCATTAGTTTTAGACTCAACTAATTCAGCTTGAGACTGACTGTCCTCAACCTTAACCTCTGAAGTGAAGGTGGCGGTGTCAGAGTCTCCTTGGAGTTTGATCGGGGATTGGGTTTGTTCACCCTCAGCATCAAAAGTTTCGTCCTGGGCCTCGATCAAAGGGACCACATTAACTGTGGGCTCGCTCACTCTCTTTTTCATTCTGTGCATCTTGACTTTCAAAAAGGTCCAGTTGTTAATTATATCGTCGTCTTTTCCTCTTCTTTTGTTCTGGGTTTGTTCACCTTCAGCATCAAAGGTTTCGTCCTGGGCCTCGATCAAAGGGACCACATTAATCGGGGGCTCCACCAGTGTCTCCTTTTCCTTTTGTGCATCTGTAATCTCCAAATTGACCACTTGATATTTCTTTCCCTGTCTTCTCTTTTTCTTCTTGTTCTTGCTTGTAGATTTAAGGTCATGTTCTGTTTGATCGTTAAATGTCCTAATCTCAGGTTCCAGTGCTTGAGTCTCAGGCTGGGCTTCTTCAGTTTCGATCTGTTTTGCGATCGGGACAGTCTCAGGCTTCAGCGTCATGTCAGCCTGAGCTGCTTCAGATTGGGTTTCTCCACTGGATGTTGTGTTGGCCTGTAAGGATTCGATCATTTCAGGCTCCAGAGCTGTTGCAGGAGGATCAGCCGACCCACTGTGGAGGTCGAGTGATGGTTCTTCTGTGATGAAAACCTCCATCTCACAATCCACTTGGTCTACTGCTTCTGTTTGAGTCTCAGACAGTTGACCTTGTGACTCCATGCCTTCACATTCAAGAGAAGAGGTGAAGGTCTCAGTGTCACACTGGACATCCTTTATGGATTGGGTCGACTCACAGTCCTCTACTGTAGTTTCACTTTCACCCTCTGTGGCTTTGTCCTGGTTCTCTGTTAAAAGGACTGTGGCCTCTGAGGCTGGAGTGGCTTTGACTATTTCAGCTACTTGATGGTTCTTCTTCCGTCTTCTCCTTTTCCTCTTGTCCTGGCTGGTAGATTTGAAGTCTTGTACTATTTCATCCTTGACTGGGACAATCTCAGACTCCCGTGGCTCAGTGTCTGCCTGAGCTTCTCCAGGTTGGGCCACAACATTGATGATAGTTTTAGCCTGTGTTGGACTGGTAACTTCAAACTCCACAGGTGCCAAGCTGTCCATTTCAAAATCCCCTTGAGCTTCTACCTGGACCTTAACAGGTTCACTTTGGAACCCAGGTTCAGCCATTGCGACCTGGTCCCCTTGGTCATGGATTAACTCTGTAGATTCAGTGTTGACCACCTCTTCTTTATACTCTTCTTCAGCTTTGTCCAGATTCGCCAAAGTCTCCTCAAGTTCCTCATTATATCTAAGGAGTAGAGTCTTGTAAATGCGATCTTGTTTCAGCATTTCCTTCTCACGCTCCTGTAAGGCTTTCTCAAGTTTCTGCACTTTAGCTGTCAAATGCTTTTCCCTTTCCTGGTAGGCCTTCTCCTTCTCAAGCCATTTCTGTTCCATCTTCTCCATAGTTTCTTCCATCATTCTTTCGTCATCCACCTTTTGCTTCTTGTCACTGCTCAACTGAACCATTTTGGTTTGTGTATTTTAAGTTTTTCCAATGGTCTTTCAAATGTCCAACTTGTATCTATCGCCTTCCGTTCTTTGCTGTGCTGTAAATAAATCTCTGCAGTAATAAATTGTGGATGTGTTCTGGTTAAAAGCTCTGGTCTCTCTCGGTCTCCAGTGGATAAGTGTCTGCCTGGCTGTCTGCTGCCTACTCAAAGGTTCTGGCTGGTTTATGAATGATGTCATATGGTCATTTGGAATGTCCAGAATTCTTAAGCCCCGCCCATAGTTACACAGTCCTTGGCTACCGTTGCTAAGCAGTTTAATCCCAAACATTCTGCCCCAGAGTTTATGCACTTTTACATTTTTAACTTGAAAGACTGACATGTTTCTCTTAAATTAACAATAATTAATTTTAAAATGCAGATAATTTGACTAATAATGACTTCTTTTAAGTGCTGTCTTCAAGTTTAAATCCACTGTCTTACCACATTGTGTGATCGGGAATGTCTCCTGAAGTCCTCTTTCAGATTCCAAAGCAAAAATCTTTGTTTGTAGCACACTGATTTCCTGTAAATATTTTGGCAGAAAGAGTTTTTTTTTTTTTTTTTTTACCCCAGACCTGTTGAAAAAGATACTGAGACTGCAGTTGCTCAGCAGGTCCGATGTGTTGTTTAAAACGTACAAATAAGTAAAAACATAAAAATCCAGTTAAAATAAATTAAAAAGTATTTTTTAATTGATTATAAATCACTGGCTAAAGGTGTAAATAAGTTATGAATAATAAATTATGAAGCAAGGAACGGTTATATTGAAGAACAAAAGAAAAAAGTTTAATACTGACAATATGCCTATTTTGTAAATAAATAAGTAAAAGTAGATACACTTTATGGCGTTCAACTCTGGTTCAACAATTGTTGTGTTTCTCGCTGTAGTTTGTCTAATAAATTCATTGGCGAAGTCATCCATCGTTGGCGTGATAGCGTCTCGTGGCAGGTCAGTCGGGCGGCGTGGTTCAGTCTGGCTTGTCTCATTGTTGGTCTCAAGTAAATATTTAAGTCTCGACAGACTTGAACACGACGTCTCTGAGCTGCAGGACGTAACGGGACATTAGAGCTGCAGACGTTAAATCATTAAAGACACTGCTTCAACAGCAGCTGATGCACAGCAAGTAAATGTTAAAGACCTGACAGTACAGTAGGACCTAATTAGTACAAATACAAAAAAAATTCAGGCGTATTTTTAATAAATTGTAAGCTGTAGTGTTCCAGCAGAACACAATGGTGGTTATTTATTTATTTTTTTAATGTATGATATCATGAGACATTGTATTGTATTTTTAAAGAATTTGAACAGAAATGAATAATCCAAAACAAGGGGGGTAACTGTATTCAACACATGTTAACAGCACTTATTTGTGCTTAATTTGTCTTTTTTGTATTGTTGTGTGTCCGTGATCCCTGTAGCTCGATAGTATTTCTTAGTTCTGCCTTCTACCTTTGGTCTTGTGTAGCTTAGCATGATAATTCTGTTCCTGGGAAATACCAAGCTGCAGTCATGAACCCCTTAAAATGTCCTCGAGTAAGAGCACCACCACACAGCGATATACAGCGATATACAGCAATATCCAGCGATATACCTCTGTCCACCAGAGGGCAGGCTCCATTTACATTTAGTCATTTAGCAGACGCTTTTATCCAAAGTGAGGAAAACAATGGAAGCAATTTCAGCAACACAAGGTAACAAAAAGCATAAGTGCACAAAAAACTAGTCAGTTAAAAACCTAGCACAGCATAGAAAGCTAAGGATAGGGAAGATTTATTTATTTATTTTTTTTTAATTAAAAGAAGGAATTGATAGAAAGGAATTTAAGAATTCAGTGTTTGTCAGTCAGTTGTTGACAAAAGAGTTTTCAAGCGTTTTTTTAAAGATGCCTACAGAATCTGCTGATCTTGTAGCAGCAGTAGATCATTCCACCAATGAACAGATCCAGAGAAAGTACGTAAGAGTGATTTATTTTTTTTTTCCTTTTTGGGATGGTACCACGAGAAGTTGTTCATTTGCAGATCGCAGGGATCTGGTAGAACATAGGTCTGTGTTAGTGAGTGAAGATATGAGGGGGCGGGGCCAGTGGTGGTCTTGTAGGACAAGTGAAGATATGAGGGGGCGGAGCTAGTGGTGGTCTTGTAGGACAAGAGCATAGCTTTGAACTTAATGCGTGCTTCAACCGGGAGCCAATGTAACCTAATGAGGAGAGGAGCCGGTGTAACCTAATGAGGAGAGGAGCCGGTGTAACCTAATGAGGAGAGGAGCCGGTGTAACCTAATGAGGAGAGGAGCCGGTGTAACCTAATGAGGAGAGGAGCCGGTGTAACCTAATGAGGAGAGGAGCCGGTGTAACCTAATGAGGAGAGGAGCCGGTGTAACCTAATGAGGAGAGGAGCCGGTGTAACCTAATGAGGAGAGGAGCCGGTGTAACCTAATGAGGAGAGGAGCCGGTGTAACCTAATAAGGAGATAATGAGGAGAGGAGCCGGTGTAACCTAATGAGGAGAGGAGCCGGTGTAACCTTATGAGGAGAGGAGCCGGTGTAACCTAATGAGGAGAGGAGCCGGTGTAACCTAATGAGGAGAGGAGCCGGTGTAACCTAATGAGGAGCCGGTGTAACCTAATGAGGAGCCGGTGTAACCTAATGAGGAGAGGAGCCGGTGTAACCTAATGAGGAGAGGAGCCGGTGTAACCTAATGAGGAGAGGAGCCGGTGTAACCTAATGAGGAGAGGAGCCGGTGTAACCTAATGAGGAGAGGAGCCGGTGTAACCTAATGAGGAGAGGAGCCGGTGTAACCTAATGAGGAGAGGAGCCGGTGTAACCTAATGAGGAGTGGAGCCGGTGTAACCTAATGAGGAGAGGAGCCGGTGTAACCTAATGAGGAGAGGAGCCGGTGTAACCTAATGAGGAGAGGAGCCGGTGTAACCTAATGAGGAGAGGAGCCGGTGTAACCTAATGAGGAGAGGAGCCGGTGTAACCTAATGAGGAGAGGAGCCGGTGTAACCTAATGAGGAGAGGAGCCGGTGTAACCTAATGAGGAGATAATGAGGAGAGGAGCCGGTGTAACCTAATGAGGAGAGGAGCCGGTGTAACCTAATGAGGAGAGGAGCCGGTGTAACCTAATGAGGAGAGGAGCCGTGTAACCTAATGAGGAGAGGAGCCGGTGTAACCTAATGAGGAGAGGAGCCGTGTAACCTAATGAGGAGAGGAGCCGGTGTAACCTAATGAGGAGAGGAGCCGGTGTAACCTAATGAGGAGAGGAGCCGGTGTAACCTAATGAGGAGAGGAGCCGGTGTAACCTAATGAGGAGATAATGAGGAGAGGAGCCGGTGTAACCTAATGAGGAGATAATGAGGAGAGGAGCCGGTGTAACCTAATGAGGAGAGGAGCCGGTGTAACCTAATGAGGAGAGGAGCCGGTGTAACCTAATGAGGAGAGGAGCCGGTGTAACCTAATGAGGAGAGGAGCCGGTGTAACCTAATGAGGAGAGGAGCCGGTGTAACCTAATGAGGAGAGGAGCCGGTGTAACCTAATGAGGAGAGGAGCCGGTGTAACCTAATGAGGAGAGGAGCCGGTGTAACCTAATGAGGAGAGGAGCCAGTGTAACTAATGAAGAGAGGAGTCAGTGTAACCTAATGAGGAGAGGAGTTACGTGCGCTCTCTTCGGTTCTTTAAAGACCACTCTTGCTGTTGCATTCTGAATCAGCTGCAGAGGTTTGGTTGTGCAGCAGGAGTCCAGCCAGAAGAGCATTGCAATAATCCAGTTTGGACAAGACAAGAGCCTGAACTAGGATTTGCGTCGAGTGCTCCGATAGGAAAGGTCTAATGTTCCTAATGTTGTAGAGGATGAATCTACAGGACCTGGTGGTGCTGGAAACATGACTTGTGAAGTTTAGTTGATCATCAGTTACCACTCCCAGATTTCTGGCAGTGCTGGACGGTGTAATGGTTGATGAGCCTAGTTGAATGGAGAGGTTGTGGCGGGTCTTTGGGTTTGGCCGGAATCACTAGCAGTTCTCCAAAAGCTGAAATATAAGGGGAAACCCAATGGCGACTTTACAAGTGTAAAAATCATGTTTACAGCCTGGTACAAAAGATGGCTCCGGCCTCTAGAGCTAAGTATTTATTACATAACAACTCTGGGGGGGGATTTTGATTAGTATGTTTGTGTATGGTATCTGAAAACTATCATATTACTCTGCAGTAAAAGCCAAAAAGCCCAGATGTAACCGCCATTTTATTGCCCTGTCATAATAACAATATCGGTGAACAGGGGACCAATGGGCGGAAAACGTCCATATATTATAAAGTCATTATTATAAGTCATTGGGAAATATGGAATTTTCTTAGTTGAACAAGCAAAATTGAGTCCATGGGATAAAACCATAGATAGTAAATAAAAATGGATGTAATCTGCCCATTGGTCCCCTGTTTACTGATATGACTCCAATTCATGGGCAAAAAAATGGCGATTACATCCGGACATTTCAGACTCCTTCGTCAGAGGATGTTACTAAAATGGGCAAAGGGAGTGTTGCATCGCAAGCGCGTGCGTGGGTAATTACGCCCACTCCGCGGTAGCCGAGGCTAAGGCTAATGCTAACCTGTTGCTAACACCAGGCTAACGCAAGTGGAGCTCTCCCGTTCCAGCAACATTTTTTTTTCACAGTGGGATTTTCCGCCCCTCTTGTTGCCATCGTTGGACTGCTCGTCACGATAGTAAGTGGACTTCATGACTTTGACTGCATTTATCAACTAATTTGAAATTAACTCTAATGGCTGTTAAAACTTTTTATTCTTTATGATAGTTTTATTAGACGTTTTACTTGTAAGACCACTAAAGAAAGCAAAGACTTCAAACGTATAAATACGTTTATTCCTACTTCTGTTTTTGTGCATGTTTTGGGGATTAAGCTATAATATTGAAAGATTGTTATCTGTCACATACTTTTTCTAAATAGAGTTAAAACTTTTATTAAATGTACAGAAAGAACCTGTAGATTATGCAATTAAAGCCATAATATTATAAATACTTCTAAATTAAAATAAAATTATTTTAGATTCATGAACACGCTATGTTTCTCTCTATAATATGTTATATAGTTAATATTTTATAAGCTATAATATAGCATACTAATCTAACTTTTTCTATTGTAGTTAAAAGATGTAAAACATCACTTCTCACATTGCACACTCCCAAGAACCCACTGCCCAGACAAGTAAGTGCAGTTACATGTTACTTGGGAGACTATATTTTACTTAGTTACAGCCACGTTATGCATAACTCTCTTGTAGTTTTCAAGATGGACTTGCCCTCTGCTTCTTCACCTGGAAAGCAGAACTCCCAAGAACATGCTGCACAGAAAAGTAAGTCCAATTATGGCTGCATATTTAACCTTTTTTTAATTATAATTTTTTTGAACGACTCAATTGTAACTTTTTTCACATTAATTTATGCATTCTTTTCACATCTAGAAACTGTGTGGATCATTGGTGACAGCCATGTCCGGCGTGGAGCCCAGAGAGCTGCAGCAACAACACTTAGCCACCTCAGCCATCCACATGCCCGGGTTTACTGGTTTGGCCTTCGTTGGAGGGGGCTCCTGTCCTTTTTGAGGGCACGTTGCAAAGAAGATCAGTGCCGGAGGTCCTCCTGATTCACTGTGCCGGGAATGACCTGAGCATTTTGTCCAGTGTCAAGGGTGAAGGTGGAAATAGCGAGGATGGGATGAGGAGTTTAAAATGACTGCTGCAGGACGGGACCCTGTGGAAAGTCAGAAAAACTCAAATAAAAAATCACACAAAACTAATTCAAGTTGGGCTGTCTTGGTTGAAAGCCCACTCACCACGACTGGTACACAACACAATGTTAACACAATGTCAGCAACGAGTTGTGTCCACAGTCAACTTGACACCACAAAAGTAATAGTAATCTATGGCTGCGTACCTCGCAGGAAGTATAACGAGTGCATCTCAATAGAAAAATACTAACAAATTGGTAAACTAAAAAGATTAGAAAAACAGCTTTCAGTCAGTCTGCCTTTTCTGTTTGAGCTTCTAAACAATTAAACATTATTCCAAATACCATCAGAGAAATTAATTTAAGTGGATTATTTTACTCTCTTTTAAAAATGTGTCTCTTCAGATCAGACTTGTTAGTATTATAACCCTCTATGCCCTGCTGTTTTAACAACTTCTGTTTCTCTTTGTTTAATAAGATGTCTGTAGTGTAATGCATCTGATGCATGATTTCTATTTGTCCTTTTTAATATTGTTATTAATGATGTTTATGATAAAGCTGCTGCTCGCTTGTGACTACAATTCTACTACACCTACAACTACAGTTCTACAATAACCCATGTGGACTAATGTTACTCTGGCATATTATACAGTTGTACTGTTGGTCAGTATGTACTGTCCTTGTAATAAAGATGACACATAAAGCTTTGGGTACCCTCAAATCAGTGCAGAAGCAATCCGTCTCAAAGTGTTGACTGCACAACCGACTGGAAGAGGTAGGAGTCCAGTTCTGTCTCCTCATCTTCAACACCCACTGGTCCAGTCTGTCTGGATCACCTAGAGGAAAACTTAAACAAACAAACAAAAACTAGTTAACACATTAATTTAAGTGGATTATTTTAGTCTCTTTTAAAAATGTGTCTATTCAGTTCAAACTTGTCAGTATTATAACCCTCTGTGCCCTGCTGTTTTAACAACTTCTGTTTCTCTTTGCTTAATAAGATGTCTGTAGTGTAACTAATGACTAATTCAAAACACATCTATTCAGACTGGCCTACTCACTCCCAATATAACTGCACTGTTCTGTCATCAACAAATAAGTTTTTATTTGTTGCTTTTAATTGTTGTCCTTGAGTATTTCAATTATGTGTAATTGATATGTAAAGCGTCTTTGCGTCCCCAGAAAAGCACTATATAAAATTGATGTAATAATAATAATAATAATAATAATAATAATAATAATAATGTGCTATTGTGTTTTTACTATTAGTATAAGGCGACATTGAGTGTCCAGAAAAGTGCGTTATAAATAAAATATAATATTATTATTATTAATGCATGTTGTCTATTTGTCCTTTTTAATATTGACAGTGTGTTTTATTTGTGCTCCTAATGGCCTGAATGTTATTAATGATGTTTCTGATAAAGCTGCTGATTGCTTGTGACTCACTGTGCAGTTCTACAATAACCCATGTGGACTAATGTTACTCTGGCATATTATACAGTTGTACTGTTGGTCAGTATGTACTGTCCTTGTAATAAAGATGACACATAAAGTTTTAGGTACCCTCAAATCAGTGCAGAAGCAATCCGTCTCAAAGTGTTGACTGCACAACCGCCTGGAAGAGGTAGGAGTCCAGTTCTGTCTCCTCATCTTCAACACCCACTGGTCCAGTCTGTCTGGATCACCTAGAGGAAAACTTAAAACATACAGAAACACATTAGGTGCTATTATAACATTAAAAGGTTACTAAACTAGTACAGTACATATAGTGTTACAATAACAATTGCAGGGCTGGGTTAGGGTAGATAACAACAGGCTTCACATAAGATCATGGTCATAAGCTTGTAATAATTTCTATTTCACATTTATAAATATTAAAATAGTAGTTTATACTTTAGATGTATTGAACAGCACTAGGTTCTAGGTACAGTTGTCACTTTATAACACACTCTGAAGGCAGTTCAATATAAGAGCAACAGAGACACCTTCTACACGTCCCAAACGGAGCTCATACACATAACGCTAGTGCAATCTTGTGTGCAATAACGATTTCATAGAAAAAGTTAATTACTTTTTTTTTGCGAGATATTCTTACATTATCTTAACACATAATGATAGCACGTTATTTTCAAAAGTCATTAGCGGTGGGATTCAGAGCATTGACGGTAGCCTACCGGAGCGTATTTTCTACAGTCATTGTGTAGAGCACACGGTGAATAATGCAGTTATATCAAGTAGCGCTCATTTGCCCGTTATATGTCAAAGCCATAACATGCTTAAGCCGATCACTTAAAAAAATATTACAGCTGAAATTAATAAATATATTGTTTTGCTGTTAAACTTGTTTAACCATGTTCGTAATGCAAATAGTGTTTTTGAGCCTTGATATATTGTATATCTGGATCTATTTTTTTAAAGCATAAAGCAAAACCAGTAAAAATAAATTTAAAATTCTACCTTAATTGTATTATAATTAACATCGAATTCTAAATGACCTTACTCGATGTAATTTTGATGGGTAAAAGTTGTTAGCTCGGCTATATAGCTAAGTAATGCTATATATTTAGCCGTGTAAGAGACCTCAAAACCACCCATAAAACCAAGAAAATAGTATTACTCACCGAAAAACTGAAGACCACACTTCTTGGGGGGTCTGTTTGTACAGCCAACAGCACAGCAAGCCATTTACACAACTTTCTTCTTAAATACTCAGAACAGCCGACGGTAAAGAAGCCTGACACACTGATCCTAACATGCGCCAAGCCAGCAAGTATCACGGAGGAGCTAACTAGCCACTTGTTAGCCAGCTAGCCACACGACGTGCGCGAGGCTCGGTGATTGACACATGCGAGTCAAGATAACCACACCCACAATTATGCACAAAACTAAACTTTTCAGATAGCATAAACGGACGTAATAATCAAAAATTCACCCCCCCCAGAGTTGTCACATGGTAAAAACTTAGCTCTAGAGACAGGAGCCATCTTTTGTACCAGGCTGTAAACATGTTTTTTACACCCGTAAAGTCGCCATTGGGTTTCTCCTTATATTTCCGCTTTTGGAGCCTGCCCTCTGGTGGACGGCGGTATATTGCCGTATTTCGATGTATTTTGACGTATGGCGGCGCCCTTACGCAGGGACCGTTTAGGAGGTTCCATCTTAGACGCTTGGATAAAACACTATACTTGGTTTAAGTTAAAGGGCACTGTGAGATGTTTGGTACCATTTCTCTGTAATGTCATCATTATCTCTTTCTTTTCTTTAGTTGAGATGAGTCCTTGATGTCTGAGATGTTGAGCTGTTTTAATCCTTTGAAAGGGTTTTTGTGTGTTTCATATGTTCGTCCATAAGGTTTTGTAACTCCTCTTCCACAGGTTATTTTTGTCTGAAGTGTCTCTGTTTTGCCTTTATTTCCATTGCAATATAGTTTACTTTATTCACTGTACATTGAGTCCTTTCATTTAGCAATGCTTTTCTAGCTTTGTTGTAAGCCATTTAGTGTTCTGTCTTGGAATTGTTTTTTTTAAATCCAGGTTGGGTGGTGTTATGTCTTCATCCCGGCACAGTGGGTTGAATCTTAGGTGATTTTGGTAACGTGGCCTTTTTGTTCCAGATGCTCAAGTATGCGGAACTCTGTGATACACAATTGTCCATAACTTATTTTGTCCATAACATTATTTGGTCTTCCATAAAAGTTAACTTGTTTTCTTATAATCAGACCAATGTTTTAAAGTGTTTAACGTGACATATTTTGATTCAAACCTTTCTTTTTTATGTTAAAATGTGAATAATTATGTGCTCTCTTGTGCAGATGGCTGGGCCAGGAAGTCAAACCACAGAGATGCCAGCACTTATTCTTGGGACGCTGGACGACTGCAGACGAGACAAACTGGTCCCTGGTGAGGGCTTTTTACATTTTAGATTTATTCATTCATTTTCTTCCCCTTAGTCCTGTTAGGGGTCTCAGTGACTGGAGCCTATCCCAGCAGCTTTGGGCCTAAGGCGGGGTTCACCCTGAACAGTGACCAGTTAGTTTCAGGGCTAACATTTAGAGACGGACGGTGACAGACAGTCTTTCACTCTCTCATTCATTCACTAGTGACACTTTAGAGTTTCCCTGTACATGTGTTTGTACGGTGGGAGGAACTGGAGTACCGGGAGAGAACCCACGGTAACACATGGAAGACATGCAGACTCACATTCTAGATCAAAACTTTTTAAAAAAACTAAAAAAAAAACAGCTGATGCTGATCATTTTGTCATAAACCCGTCACACCTGTACACTACCTTTGACACGACCAGTCAAAAGTTTGGACACATTTAAATTTACTTCTAAATTGAAGATTCATACTAAAGACATCAGAACTATAAAAGAACACATATGGAATTATGTAGTAAACAAAAAAGTGGCAAACAAACCAGCTTTATGAGGTAGTTACCTGGAATTGTTTTCGAACCCCGGGACATGAATTATTTTTTTTAACATAACTGTTGCAATGGTAGTGTATTGAAAAAAAAACTTTTTAAATGAGAGTTATTAGCAAAAAGCATTTTTAAGACTTTTAAGAAATCATGAAAATCTTTAATTTACCCTAAAATACACATAACTCCCCAAATTTAATTCCATTTGCATCAACACAGACTAAATAAGCTAAATAAAATTACAACAAATGTTGAGGGAAGCTGCAGGGACCGTGTCTACATCCCAATGCTTGTTGTACTTTTGGTTCCTGATCTGTTATGACCAGCATGGACCCAGCCAACATATTCCAGTTCAGTTCAGCTTTTTACTCTCAGGAGGAGAGAATATTCTAACATATTCACTTTACTGTCATGAGCCACGGAATTCATGAGTTGAAGTCCCACAAAGATGGATTCCAGTCCTGACGGATTGAGTCCACGCTGTGCTCTCCCAGCGTTTCTTCTTTTACTCTTGCTCCTGCTGAGCCTCCTGCAGCCCCTGCTTTGGCTTCAGAAATGACGTAATACAGTTCACTGTCTCTTCAGACCAGGAAGGTTTTCTGGAGATGTTGAGAATTGCAGAGGGTTTTCATGGTTTAGTGTGGACTACTTTTTAAACTGCAGCCTGAAGCTTTTCCTACGGAACATTTGAAAGTAGCCTACATTATTGAGCTCCTATCTGGTTGAGCTGAAGCTTAGGCTACGTCAGAATACATGGGCAAGCAACTCTTACATCAGTTGACCTTTTTTCAACCACTCTCAAAAAGAGTTTTTGCCGCTCAACCCATGGACTTGATGCAACCAAAGCCATCCTCGGTTACGACAAGGCAGTCGCTGAGTCGCGGACTATGCCACTGAGTTCTGCACTTTGGCAGCAGACCGTAGCTGGAAAACGTCTTCTCTGCTCAACACTTTTGACTATGGACTTGATGCTATTAAGATGGTGGGATGCTTCAGATGTTTGGAGTCTCCCAGTGTTTCTCTACTACTAACAAGGTCCATCCCTGTGCCTTCCTGTCCCTGAAACTCTCTCCTACTGAAAGAAACTATGATGTAGGAAATCGTAAACTCCTGCCAATAAACATGGCTCTGGAGGAATGCTTCATTGGCTTGAGGGTGCAGATATTCTTACCTGGTTTAAATGGACTACAATAACTTGGAGTACATTAGGACGGCCAAGAGACTGAACTCCTGGCATTTCACTAGATCCTATCAGTCTGGCTCAAAGAAGGTTAAGCCTGATGCTTTGTCTCACCAGTTTGCCATCCTTCTATGTGGTGGGGGCAGTCACATGGGAAGTTGAGAGGCAGGTCAAACAGGCCACTGCTAACATTTCTTCTCCGGTCGGCTGTTCCAGATTACTTGTCTTCACAGGTCGTTCACTGAGCCCATTACTCCTTGTTCGCCTTCTATCTTATAGTTTGATGTACATGCGTCATTGTCAAACAGCGGCCTTCCTTCAAACAGACAAAATGTAAGAATCAGGCTCTTGTGACGTCGCTGTGGTGTATAGTATCTCAAAACCCCTCCACCTGGAGCAATTGCAGTAATTACTTTACAGATAAAATGAGCAGACGATGGAGATATGATTTGAAAAGAATAGTCAGGTTTTAATCCTTGCAAGAATGAAGCAAAACAGACACACAGTAACAATGGAACAACGGATGGTTTTGCTTAAAGAGTAACTAAACCCTAAAACAACTTTTTTTAGTTTATGATCTGTATGAATGGGGCCTTATTAGTGCTGTCCATTGATCTGACTAAAAGTTTTGACAATTGAGTATAAAGTATATTAATTTTAAAAAATATGGTGTAAAACCGTCTAAGTGCTGCCCCCTTCAGGTTGAACGATAATTATTGTAGTTGCTAAAACTGTGACGTATACTGGCTCGACTAACGGCTCACGACCCATGACCCTGGCACGTCACCCTTGGCATTGTTTACTCCTGGTATAAAAACATCTTGTTCTGTCAAAACCCGTAGCCAGTCAGCGTATATTAGCATCTAGTTAGCATAGCCATTTATATAGATATTTAGATTATTTCTCACAGCCTAGATAATTAGTGTAGTATTGTTATAAGCATAGTTAGTTAGTGGCACAGTATTGCATCAGTTAGGATAGCTTTAGGTTAGCATAGATTTTTTTTTGCATTAGAGCTGTATTTAGTGTGGTCGTTAGAATGGGGCGTAGGTGTAGTGTTGCTGGTTACAACAGCACTGTTGGACTGCATAGCTTTCCAGCAGACTTAGAAATTAGGAATAAGTGGTTACATGCACTTGGCCTGGGAGACCGAGAGTTACCGCTGAGAGCTGGAGTGTGCAACCTGCATTTTACACGGATTGCTTCTCTAGCGCGGAGGTGGAAATGGGCTTCTCCAAAATGCTCACGCTAAAAGCACTGCAGTGCCAAACGCTGCTCCTCTTGCACGGACTCCACCACTGCAGCAGTGTCTTCAGGTAAGTGAGCATATATTTATATATATATTTATCCTATTAAACTAAAATTAATTCATCAGTTTGTCATATTGCTAGTTAGATAAAGTATGCTAAACGTTAGCTTCAGCTTCAGATACCGTGGCGCTAACGGGTCTGTCGCAGACTAGTGTAGATACTCCCTTGTTTCTCAGCACACACATATATCTAGCATTACTATGTTATTACTCAATATTACGTTAGTCTTTTCTCATACTTTGCTGTACGTGTATCAGTGATGCAGCACTAAAGAAGCTTTATTTTTGTGACTTTGGACTTGGCCAAACATACGTCTCTTGACTCGTGTGTTCTAACAGAGGGCATTTTTACGCTGTCTTGGATAGCTGTGTTGGACTTGTGCGTGTTGTGTAAAGCTTGATCATTTAATTAAAATTAGCAAAAATGCGCACTATTGTTGTAAACTGCATATTACTGCTCCACGAGGCTATATGTGACTGTTTGTGTTTGGCCATGTCTTATTTGAGATTCTTCGCTTTGTGAGAACATTTGTGTCACTAATATTTATTGCATTGTAAAATATCTGAAATGATTGAATTTAGGACTAATTTTAGATGACCAGAGAAATTGGGTGCCAGACAGAACCAGTCAGCTCCAGATCTGCAGGTGTGCAGGCTAAGGTGAAGCCTATCAGGAGAAGCAAATGTGAGTTTGAATACTATTGTATTGTACTGTACTATCATATAGTCAAGATGATTTAATGTTGTTTTGCACTTTTAATGCTTATTGATTAATTTATTATAATTTGCACAGCCACCCAGGCCAGAATGCCTAACAGGTGTGTGTGGTGTGCCACAGGCACACTGATGGAGTCTTTCACAGAGTGTCCCAGGGCAACCTCTACACCAATAAAGAGGAAAAGAAGTGACGTGTCCACTGATGACTCAAGCTACCATCCAGATGGAAGTGAGAGCACTATGGACTGTACCAGGTAATCTGTTTAGTCTCATTAGGTTTTTCAGTTATATTTGACTGTTTCTAAAAAACTTTTTATTTTCTTTACTTTTACATAGTGTCTTCAATGAAGTGTTACCACACAAACTTACTAAGTACATAGTTTATTAAGATAAATTGCTGGAGCTTTTTAGAAAATGCCCTGTCTGCAGCTGGAGTTGTGCTGTTTCACAATCAACCATTGGGACACTTCTCCAAGTCAAACAGCACTGTGCTCACTGCGAGTATTCCAGGGACTGGTCGAGCCAGCCAACGGTAAACAATATACCAGCGGGAAACCTACAGCTTTGTGCAGCTATTCTGTTCACTGGCTCATCATTTTGCCAGACATCAAAGGTGAGAGATAATATATGGTGCCCTTATGTTTGCACACCAAGTCATTTTATGAAGATGTCTGTTTTTTTTCTTTAGTTCTTAGATGCTTTCAAAATCAAGGGAATCTCTGAGCAGTGCTTCCACAAGCATCAGGCCAGACTCCTTATTCCCACAATAAACTGGCAGTGGAAGATTGAGCAGGATATTCTTATTGAAAACACCATTGCTGCTGGGGCTGTGACTCTTGGTGGGGACATGAGCTGATTCACCCGGTAATAAATAACTTTTTTATGTATATACATACATACAGCAGCTGCTGCTGCTGCTACCGGCTTTGTTGACTAA
This sequence comes from Neodontobutis hainanensis, assembly GCA_024349245.1. Lineage (NCBI taxonomy): Eukaryota > Metazoa > Chordata > Actinopteri > Gobiiformes > Odontobutidae > Neodontobutis > Neodontobutis hainanensis. The sequence continues at coordinate 4,282,191 of JALDNG010000029.1, forward strand.
AGTGCAAATAACAATTGTAGGACATTCAGCAAAATATGGCAGCTATACAATGATGGATCTCAAAGCCAATGTGGTCATAGACATCCAACTAGTCCAGGTACTACACAATGAAGTATTTTGTTATGTGAAAAACTATATACTGCGCATTGCTCTAAAGTATTTTTGAGTTTGCAGAGCAATAAAGTCGGAAACAGCCAACGAATGGAGAAGGAAGGATTTGTAAGAAGCCTGTCTCTTCTTGAGCAAAGAGGTGTCGTGGTCCAGTCCTTGGTGACCGACCGACATTCAGGTGTACAGAAGTTCATGAGGGAGCAAAAAAAGGACATTAGACACTTCTTTTACCCTTGGCATATGGGAAAGGGTTTGTGTGTGTGTGTGTGTGTGTGTGTGTGTGTGTGTGTGTGTGTGTGTGTGTGTGTGTGTGTGTGTGTGTGTGTGTGTGTGTGTGTGTGTGTGTGTGTGTGTGTGTGTATGTGTGTGTGTGTGTATATTGCTACATGTTTACTTTGAGTTTTATAGCTGATTTACAGAATTGTGTAGTGTGTAAGTCCAATTATAAATGCTTCTTTAGAAGTCCTTTATTTTATTTTTATTTTATTTATAAAAAAACATATTCAAAAATCCAATGGGGGAAGAAAACCTCTGTATGGTCCTTCAGGAAACTCTTCCCTGACCCTGGTCACAGCGCAGGAAGGTATGACCACTCTTACGTGTTGGCCAAGGTACCCCCAGCACCACCTATAATATGAGAATGCTTACTTTTACTTTACTCTGTTAGGATGATTTATTTATTATTTGATATGCGAGGATTGTGGGTTTTGTGTCGATTACTTAGTAAATGAATTAAGTGTACTGAACAATCTGGGTCTTGTGATTTTTCATAGCTATACCTTGGGTATCTCCCTACAACAGACATTCTCTCCCGGGGACAGTGAGCTGCAGTGCCCACAGGTGCACCTGTTGAGACAATCATTTCTAACTAGATTTCAAATATTTTTTTGCTTAATTATTAACACTACATGCCAAAATCAAACTAAATGCATAGGTTTGCAATTTTTAAAAAGTTCGTTAGTCTTTGCTGAGCATTAGCCTAAATTAGCCATAATGCTAATTTTTACCACTCCGACACTGGCCCCATTCTCTCTTGCGATGCTGCTTCGATAGCATTGCCAGTATCTGGGCCCGCGACTTGAGCCAGCGGCTCGAATTGATAAGGCTCTGGCCCTGTCTGTAATGACAATTCACCCTCCTCCTCTTCGGGTGAAGGAGGGGGAGAAAAGTCCTCCACTTCAAATGACCGCTCTGTTGCAAAGCTACTTGCGTCACTCCAGTCACTCTCCATCTTTGCACTTCTCACATCTGAGCTGTCAATCAATCTGCATCTGTCTCCGCCCACTTTTCCAGCATTTTTCAAATATTGCCAGTGGGCGGAATTCGGTTCTGACCAGGGGTTTAGTTGCACTTTAAAGAGGTAAACAATACATGGGTTTTTATCTCCAGCAGGACACACAGATTTTAGGAGGAGATGACGGATGCTGCCTCTATATTTCCCATAACGTAGAGGAATATGTCATGACATGAACAGACTGACATTACATGAACAGTACTAGCAAGATAATAATAATAATAATAATAATAATAATAATAATAATAATAATAATAATAATAATAATGGAGATGTACAATTCCCATAACATATCCCCCCTGTTTATACCCAACGTGGCATAAATCAAAATCCCACCTTGATGTGAATTGTACTCTGTCAGAGGTGAAAACCAAGCAGGCAGCTGACCTAGCCTAAGTACATTTGACCCTTTGGTAAATCACCTATGGCTGGGGAAAAGTCCTTCTGACACCCCTCTGCCAAGGCGGCTATTCACAAACAAGGCCTAAACTATAAAATATAGGTAACTGATTAAATGATAACGCAGAAGAAAAGATCACAATTCAGAACAGAAATATCACCAAGGATAACTATACTGATTGTTTGAACTCAATATGTGTATCAACAGGATCATGGGTCAGTCCTTAATGACTTTGTTCAGTGGTGTGACCGTTCATTTTTACATATGAATGTGTTAAAAACAAAGGAAATTAAAAAAGACTTACGCAAATCACCACCTTACCCCAGTGCCACTGTCATCAAGAACACGGACATTGAACTGGTCGACAGCTACAAATATCTCTGAGTCATTCTGGACAATAAACTGTGTTTTGAGCCTTGGGTGGAGGCTGTTTCTAAAAAAGTCCAACAACGAGTGTACTTTCTGAGGAAGATGAACAGTTTTAATGTATCCACTGAAATAATGACACTGTTTTATCGTGCTTTTACTGAATCAGTTTGAACCTTCTGTATTGCTGCCTGGTTTGGACGCCTCTCCCTGACCAACAAAACAGGGACTGGGAAGTCTGGTCAAAGTGGCCAGTAAGATTTCAGGGAGGAGTCAGGTTCAGCTGAAGGACATTTACAGCCGACAGGTGCAGAGGAAGGCTGTTGCTACAGCGCAGACCATCCCCTCAGAGGGGAGTTTGAGCTGCTGCCCTCCGGCCGGCGCTACAGAGCTCTGGGCTGTAGGACTAAAAGATTAAATATGTCGTTTTTACCCTAGCACTTTGTAATCATTTGCACAAAATAATTGCTTGTTTGCACACTGTATTTATTCATGTTTTTAATTCCATTTTGCTCTTTTTTATCTTGGTTTTTAGTGATTTACATTGTTGATCCATCTCTTGAATTGTTGATGTGTATTTCTATGTTGTATGTTTTTTAAGGAGCATGATGCTGCGAAATGAATTTCCCCAAGAATACATGGAAATCAACACAAACAAAAGTTATAAGACATGTGCCACACAAGTACATGCACTCAATACAGATTTAAAGTCCCAGTCACTTTTCCAAGTATTTTGTAATTATTTTTTTAAAACCAGGTCAAAATCAATTTCTCTATTCCAGAATCCTCTTCCAATTCTTCTGCAGAGTGTGAAGCTCTTTCTTAAAAGCTTTATTTGTGCTGTAACTAGACCTGAGTTACTTTGGATGACATCATGTTGTAGATGTCACCTTTTCAGCTCAAAGCAGCTAAGTGCTTTTTGTTCTGTCCAGTCCTTGGACCAGGTTTAATTCATTTCCAGCTTTAATTCACAGTTACAGCAGCTCTCGTGCAATCATTTGTTTGTTATAAATCTAATTAATTTAATCCACATGTGCAAATATATATTTATTAAAGACACCTCAAAGGACCCCTCTGTTGTCGATGTAGATGGGGCTCTCGAATAAACCTGATGGAACTGCTGTTTGGTTCCTAAGATGTGAGGTTCTAATCACGATGTTCTCCGTCACATTGAATGTGAACAAATAAACCAGGATCCTTTAAGGACGCATGTTTCCGGTCAGCAGGCAATGGTCTAATGGTCTTACTTTCACAAAACCTCCAGACTTTGTACTGCACCTGTCCCTGATCTCTCAGTTTGTCAGGTTCAGAGTGATGTTACAGGACGTCCTGTCACTGGCCCTGCTCACAGGTGTACTCCAGGTGTAAACCAAGATGACTATAAGTTCAAAGAACCATGTTAATATTAGCTCTTACTGGTGGCTATATTAACTGTCAAAACTTCTTTTCTTTCTTTATTTTTGATTTAAACTCTTTTACTGTATTTACTGTTTTTATAGCCTCACACTAACCAATAGATTAACCACACACCACCTCTACACTTTATTACAGTTTAAATCTTCTTCTCCCAATCTTTTTTGAGACCTGGCTCAAAACAAAAATAAAAATAAACATAAAATCATAAAATGAAAGGCCGGGGTTAACCTTGTAACAGCGCAGCCTCTCTTAGGTCCTTGAACACACCACAAAGCCTCTGTTCACACTGCTTTCCTCCAAAACACCATCACCATGTGACTGAAAGACTGTTCATAAACTCAAAGCTCTTTTTACATTTCTCTGTATTACTTTTATAATAAACAATTTCTTTAGGGTTTTGTTCAGTCTAGATTTGTTTCATATTGTCTCTGTAAACTTAGTTTTAACACCAGGTGTTCAATAAATACAATAAACCCTTTTGTTTTTGCATTTTTTCCATATTAATTTTAACCGCAGCCTATTTAAAATGTTTATTGATCCCTAATTTCACGTTTCAACTAATACTGCATCAGACTCTACAAAAAGAATTCTCTTACGTGTGTGTGTGTGTGTGTGTGTGTGTGTGTGTGTGTGTGTGTGTGTGTGTGTGTGTGTGTGTGTGTGTGTGTGTGTGTGTGTGTGTGTGTGTGTGTGTGTGTGGTTATATATATGTATGTATGTGTATATATAATATAGAGATCAGGTTTTAGTTGGATTAGGCCAAAATAACTCCTCCTGTATGTATGTCTGGCGGCACAGTGGCAAAAGTGGTTAGCACGCCTGCCTCACAGCAAGAAGGTCCTGGGTTCGAATCCCATCCAGGACAGGGTATATATATAAGTGTGTGTGTGTGTATATATGCATGTATGTTTTTTCATTTATTCATTTTCTACCGCTTTGTCCCGTTAGGGAGCCTATCCCAGAAGTTTTGGGCCGGAGGCATACATACATATATATATATATATATATATATATATATATATATACATACATATATATATATATATATATATATATGTATATATATATATATATATATATGTATATATATATATATGTATATATATATATATAGTTTTTGTGTTTGTTTGTTTTAAATGAAGTTATTGCAAGAAACTGGGTGCACGTGGCAGAGTGGTTAGCACTCCTGCCTTACAGCAAGAAGGTCGTGAGTTCAAAACCCGGCCGACCCAAACATTCTCGGCCGACTCCGGTCTTTCTGTGAGGAGTCTGCATGTCCTCCACGTGTTACCGTGGGTTCTCTCCGGGTACTCCGGCTTCCTCCCACCGTCCAAAGACATGCATGTATAGGTTAATCGGCAACTCTAAAGTGTCCCTAGTGAATGAATGTGAATGTGAGAGTGAATGGTTGTCTGTCAATGTCTGTCCCTAAATGTCAGCCCTGCGACTAACTGGCCACTGTCCAGGGTGTACCCCGCCTCAGGCCCAAAGCTGCTGGGATAGGCTCCAGTCACCCGCGACCCCTAACGGGACAAAGCGGTAGAAAATGAATGAAAAAAAAAATGAATGAATTATTGCAAGAAACTCGAGCTTCATCACTGGCCGCTCATTACATTTTTCTTCTTCAATCTTCAGTAACTGCATATTCTAGTGTCTGAATGGAGGTAAATGAGCAAAAACAAAACAAAACTGTCAGTGTGCGTTATGATGCTGCCCATGATCTGCTAAACTGCTAGAACAGGTTTGTATGTTAATTTCCAAAAGTCTTATTTTGTAATATCTTTTTAAAATGTGTCAACTAGAAGCATTACTTCAGGAGGTTTTATGTACCACTTTACAACAAGGCCATTTTATAACGATATATAAATATGTAGTCTTTGAGAGTCTGGTCAAACTAAAAACGGGTTTTCTAAAGTCAATGTTTGTGCTCCAATGTAAAAACAAAAGTAGAGCAGATTAAACATTTTTAGTAAAACATTGATTTAGACACAGGTTGTGTTTTTGGGAGCATGTAAATGTTCATCAAAATTATATTTCTGTTTAAAATTTACACACAAAGTTTTGCGATCAGTTAAAATCCTTACATAAAAAGAAAACTCTAAAATCTTATGTTACTTGTTTACATCACATTGTCCTAACATGATTCAACAAAGTGTTTTTGATTGACTGTAAAAACCTCTTTAGTGCAGCATTATTGTAAAGTGGTACAAATGCTACTTTCCTTTAACCTCTGTCAGCTGTGGAGTCACTGGAACACTACGTGAATATCGGACGTATTGTATAGATATAGAAGCATCGTGTGCATCATTTCTCTTTCCTTTGTCTCGGCTTCATTCGTCCACATAAATACATGACTTGATTTGGTCCCTTTTAAGTAATAAATTACTCTTAATACATTTTACACATAGAAAAGTCCCATAAAGGCACACAGTCCCATCGAAAAAGGCCTGAGAAGAGAAAAAAACTAAACTGTTCTGCTCATTTAGGGATTAATAATTATGTTAATGAGGTTCAAGAAAATAATTTTAATTGTTGAAAAATGCATTAGTCTTCCGCTATCATCAAGTTAAGTTTCCCAGGTAAACATAAATAATCATTAGATGTGAGGGCTTTAAAACCACAATAGGACAGCCACCCCTTCTGCCCTGTCGCCAAGGCCACAAAGGGATTTGGGGACTTTCTATGTTGCACATTGTACTAGATATAAAATATAATGCATTTTCTGACATTAAACACATAAAACTGTTCAGATAGACCCCATTAATCAAACACAAACCCATAAATGAGCAGAAAAAAACATCGCCAAACCCTCATTTCTTTGTGTCCGTGAGGATGATATTAGCCGTGACGAATATAAGGCAAGACCCGGCCCACACCAAAACAAACCAAACCCAAAAGGCGTGTTTGAAGGGCGACTGGTGCTTGTTCACTGCGTCCCGTCCCATCACCGGCTCGAGGTGTCGTCTGGCGTAGAAAACCAAACACGCCGGGATGATGTACTGGATCCCCGTGCCTGCGTACGCGCCCGTTATCCCGACTAAGGACTCCAGATTGTGAGTGCAGAAGGCCACGATGACAGGAGGCACCAGAGTGATGAGAGGGAAGACAACCCGATCGACGACCCAGGGATAAGTCCCGCCTTCTCGATGAAAAAGTGTTTTCCAGTTGTTTCGAAGCGTCACAGCAATAATCGGGAAATTTGTGCTAATGGTAAAAACCGGAAAGAGTCCCAAGAAGTATCGCAGAACCGGTATATCCAAAACGTGACAGTTATCGGTGAAGTTTAACGTATACATGTCGTGAAGGAAGGAACTGTCGAAGCAGAAAATGGCGGTGAAGGACAGAAGAACGTAGAAGCCCAAGATGAGGACGTAATCGGCGAGAACCAGGGTCCCAACACGCTTCTTGTTGGAGATGGGAGTGATGAGCGAAGGCAGGGAGTGCTGGCACATGAAGGAGTATACGCATACGCCGAACAGGTTGGGAACGCCGGACAGAGAGGCGACAGGAGGGTGGCCTTCTCCAGAGTCTTTCCCGATCCGGATCAGAGCCAAGATGATCATCATGGTGAACGCTGTAACGACAAGAAGAGGAAGATGTCACAAATGATTAATAATAAAAGCATGTTTTTAGGGCAGAAAAGGCCTCTTAGTAAGATTTTTAGTCAAAATGTTAATGTTTGAACTTCACTCAAAATGAAAACTACAGTGTTGTAAACGTCAAACCTGCAGCTGTCGCCTCCAAGTTTCACACTAAACTCATCTCTAACATCATTAAATCCAGGTGTGTGCCTCTTGCTGCTCTCATCTCCAATCGATTTTCAGAGGGTGGCACTTTGTAACGCGCCGTGAACGTGTCCAAAACAACGTGCTTCGATCTGACGGACCGAAGGACAGTGAACGCATCATCGCACCTTCGCCCCACTTTCATCGTGGCACTGTGCTGTAAATACGAGCTGACATTTAGGACGTCAGAGTAAATTTAGAGCACGTTAGAGTAGATTATCATCACCGCACTTTTCATTTCAAATGACTCAAAGGAACTGAGGAAAGAGAAGTGAGTCCATGAAGCAGCTTGACTAAGACAAATCTAAAAATGACCCCATTTAAAACATGCTTTAGTTGCAGCTAGAAATACAACATTAAACTGCGGAAAAGTGTAGAATACATAACAAAATATTACACAACAAAGTTTTAGGTAACACAGAAAAGATGTGAGGAATACTAAATCATGTTTTATTGTAAAAAAAAAAAAAAGAAAAATACTCTTTAAATCTAACTATTCTAATAAATGTGTAAATTGTGTCATTGTAAAACTCATCTTAAATTGAAAGCTGTGTTTAAAACCAGTCACTGTTATTTCTGAGAAACTCATTCAGAGGAACACAGGAGTTTTCTGCAGCGGCCCTGTTTTAACAACACCATTCAGCTCATATTAATCAGCCGCTGTAAAGTCTCTGGTGGCACTTTAATGTCCGTCAGGGGAGTCACAGTCATCCTTATTACCGCAGGAAACACTCTACCAAACCAGAGAGAGTCTGAGCAAAGACAAAGCAGACGCAGATCAGCGGTGAGTGACGATGTTTACTGTGAGCGCTGCATCTCAAACAGTCATAAATCTTCTCTGAAACGAGCCGAACCAGAGACACGGGAGACAATGAGATCGAATGAGACGTGACGAGGAGTGAAGCACCGGGCCAATCAGTTATAAACCAGAAGCTTCTCCAACACCATGAACACACACAGTAGCACTGTGCTTAAGTACAGCAGGCAGCTTGACCATCTAAAGTTAAGACAGATGAAAAAAACACTACCTTACTTTTTGTGTCCCAACTTTTTCATTTTTAAAATATGAGAGTCACTGCAGCAGAAAAAATAAATAGCCTTTTAAAGATGTCTGAGCTCCTAAATATGCAAAGGTTATGGGTAAGTTTCTGAAGAAGATGAATGACTGCTACAGGGCCTCATTTTGAATACAAAGCGATTTTTACAGTGGCCACCTTTCCTCCGCTGTCTGTGCTTTTAAATCAGCCGTAAACCTGTGGCCAAGACTTCAATATTTAATGCATCTCTGGCTGAAGTCCAGCGGTGTCAAATCTGAGGCTCGGGGAAAATCTGTGCAGAGCGGCTTCCCCTCACTTCGACCTGAAACCTTATTACAAACCGAGGTCAGAGACACGGGCAGCGCACCAAGGACAACAAAATCAACAGCTCCATCATCCTGAAAGTCTGATGTGGAGATTTTAACAAATTTTAAACAACGGTAAGACATCACACATGACAATAAAACATCCTTTTTAGATTTAACTAAAGAAATATCACTAATATCATGAAACAAACACCTTAAGGCGTAAACGATCGTAATGTTACAGTTGATTGTAATACACTATCATCATTCATCATACATTATTTTCGGTGGATTCTTCCGGTCTGGCTCACCAAGGCACGGCTGCTGCGACACCTTTAAACTGTTTAAGCACCTTTTCTTTTTTTAAATGTAAAATAACATTTTTATTTATTTTTTATTCATTAGCTGTGGCTTTATAACAATCAGGGCTGTGTGTGTAAAGATGATTGTAAGGAAAGAATCAAGGCTGGAACTGGGTCAATAATTTTGTGTTGTCTATTTAAAGCAAGGTTTGAAAAAAAAAAATAATAATAATTGTTCCAAAACATTCTTTTGAGAAGGTTTTTGTTATTTTTGGCCAAAGAAAAGAAAATGTCAAACGTCACACACTTTTTTACATTTTATACCATTTTATATATATATTTTTTTTAAATCTATTTCTTTCCAACACAACCCTTTTCTTGGTCTGTTCAAGATTTCCAATACCCCAGATTTGCCAGAAACCCATTAGGTGTATTGTAGAAATTATTTTTACTTTAACAAAGATTCTCTGTTTGTTAGTCTATAGGAAAATTCCAAAGTTTCCAAGGATCTGAAGCTGAATGAAGACCTTTACATTCTCTCAGACTTTACCACGAGTCTGGACCCTCACTGTTCGTCCTCTAAACTCCATATTTCCAGGCTCAGAGCCACCTTTGTGCAGCACGTGAGGAACAAAAGGTGAAAACCAAGCTAACACCTCCTCGACTGACGCAGGAAGGACATCAGGACGAGGCTTTTAATTAAGACAGCCTCAGGAAGCTTCACCCAAAGCACTTTAAGATGAAGTCACAGAAAGGACAATGTCAGGGTTTTATAGTCACACTTAAGTTATAGCAGTTCTTAACAATATTGATGTGACTCAGCAAAATATATTGTTCCCACATTTTTTATTCTTACTCTATATTTTGTCTATTTTGTGCTTTTTTATGTGACAGTGTGGCGCATGAAACAGTCAAGTCACAAAATTCGACAAAAGATGCAAATGAATCAAAGGCTACTGCTCTGGTCAACCACATGAAACAGTGTCTGTGAAATCGACATTTAGAAAACAGACAATTATAGAAAAGGAGACGAGCGTAGTGGTTGTGAAAGTTAAAGAGATGGTGAGATCTGGTGGAAACACTTGGCAACAGTAAGTGTGTTTACGCTTGCACTTGAGTTTCACAGTTTTGTCTTTGTGCAGTAAACATCTTTGTCTTTGTGCAGTAAACATCTTTGTCTTTGTGCAGTAAACATCTTTGTCTTTGTGCAGTAAACATCTTTGTCTTTGTGCAGTAAACACAGAAACAGAGATCAGCCAGTGTCGTGTTTTTAAGAAACCCGGACCCGCTCCTGGACAACTTCGAAAGTGTTTTCTAAACCTTGCCTTGCGCTGAGACAGTGACAGCTCAGTTTATTCCAAAGCAGGACATGATAAAGTTTGTATGTTACATTTTCCATTTAACAGTTCCTCTCACGTAATCTGGGTTACAACGGTTTGTTATAAAGCAGACGTTTTTTACAGCTGAGAGAAAAACAGACCGAGGGCAAACAAACAGAGATACACAGATACAACAATAAGAGTACCAGTAATAGCAAAAGAATAATAATAATGTGATATCTCTGTCATCCAGGTCATGATTCATTAAAATAAGCCGGCTGAGCAGATGCGGCAGGACAGAAAAGGGGTCAACTCTATTTCAAGTTTTCTGGGACTCTATTACACTGCTTTTATTAAGAAACATGCTCAGTGCTATACAAGTGACCTATACCTTGACTTCATCTTCATGGAACAGCTTTTACTCCCCAATTCTTGTCTGGAGGCCGGACACTGCTTCTGCTTGAGCCTGCCATTTGTCACTCTGAATCCTCCGTCTCTTGTGCTGTTGATGTCTTTATGAGCCACAAATAGGGGTCGGTCAAAAATGAAATACGACTCCACGCTTTCCTCCAGATTACAAAGTCTACCGTCTTCATCCGACCCTCAGTCCTCAAGGTTTTATGCTAATTAGCGCCGAGTGGCTCATTTGTCTTTGTTACGACGCAGGAAGAACCGCATTATTTTTCAACGCTATTCAAAGTCAATCACGAGGGGGGGATCGAAGGACCACCGGGGAAGGTTTTTCACAATGTGGCCATTTTGTCACAGGTGTTCGATGAGCAAATCACGACTTGGGACAATTTTATTGTGCTTCTTGCACCTATAGTTATGAATCTCAATGTACTGCAGCCATCAAATATTAGCTTAGATCATCGTAATTACACTGCACGTACAGTAAGTCACACAGTAAGAAGGAAGAGGTAAATGCATTATTCAAAGACTGTGGAATGAAGACCGGGACACGTACAGATAAAGTACAGCTGTACAAATGTCATATATAAGAGGGCCTTAACTCAGAGATGTAGTAACACAGCATCGTCAGTGAACAAACTGGTTTACATTTGTCCCTCTCTTGACCTTGAAAGGTAACTTAAATGCATTTTGTAAATAAAGTAAGCTGCTGCAGCACAGATGCTACACTGTTTTCTGTTCATCAACATTAAATAAAACTATCATTTTCTTTTTCTACTTTCTAATTTGACATGGATTCTTTTTTTAAAGGAAAATCACAGAGGGATTATTAAATTGTCTTTATTGTCTTTAGAGTCATCATTTGACAGCATTAGCTACAAGATGGTGTAAAGTGCTGTGGTTATAAGAAACCATTTTTTTTGGCTAGACGGAGGTGTAACTAACTGAAACAACTTTAATGAACTGAGAGGATAAATGCAAATGCAGAAAGAGCGGAAGGTTTAGTCTGTTCACAGCCATGAACGCTCTATTAGGAGAACTACTAAACAGAAACTCTTCTCAATTATAACACAAAGTTATCCTGAAACAGAATTTCAAGGTGTGGTTGATCAACTCAGAATCCGATGGGCTCTGCAGTTAAATCCAGTCTAAACACAGTGTCTGCTGCTGTGTTGCTCTGTAGTTACTAATTTAACGTAAAGAATCTGAAGGAATAGTGGATAAAACGCTGCTAATTTCAGAGTTTGGATAGTCTGTTATTTAGCAATTTTCCGTTTGATTCCAGTTGTTTATTGTAAAGCACAGCAATAACAAAAGGAAAAGGTAAATCCTGTATTTATACTGAGATGTTGGTTTACAGAGATGGTCTTATGGCTGTCATTTTCAGTGTGTTAACTTGTTTAATGCCAGGACATGTTGTGCTCCGCGGCGGCACTTTGTCTGTTTCATCAACTCTACGGCTCGTCGACACTCATTCATTTACAGGATGAGTCACTTCCCTCAGAGAAGACCTGTCAGGACGCGGTGATTACACACACTTTCACACCGACCCCGCATTTTAACCCTCGACACTCAACTGAAGCCCTCAAGTCTCAAACGGGAGCCTGTCGATGGGACGGTTTGTGATTTATATTACCTGGATGGAGATGACAATGACCTTCAACGTAACGGCCCCCAGAGGAGAGTCTGGGAGCTCAGAGCGAAACAAAGCCATCACTGTGGTTAATCCAAGGCTGCAGACGCACTCTTAAAAAGCTCAGAGGAGTTGTTCAATGAAGGAGGAAAAGTCTCGAGAGAAATGGGAATCTTAAACTCAATGATTAGGAAATGAACAGAAAGGAAAGGTGATGGATCGGACGCAAATGAAAGCTACAGGTCAAGGGTATGGCTCTGGACACATCTTGAGTAATATGTAGTGTATAAAAAAAACTAATAAAAAAGAGCTCAACTGCTGTGTTTAGACAAAATGTAGTAGGACCAGTGTAGTGTTTTAGATTCTGTTTACTTTTATTTGCCATGTGCCAATGATATGCTAATTAAGTGACATTATGAGGGCGGCTGACTCTGGGCAGTACTCTGTTGATCCGACTGGATTTATCGTCTGCTTTTGATTCTCTGGACCATAATGTATTGTTAAAGCGTCTGCAAAATGAAACGGGTTTCTCTGGATCAGTTCTAAAGTGATGTTCCTCTTACCTGAGTGACAGATCATTTTGTGTCTTTATTAACAGTATTCTGTCTGAAATGAGCCCTCTGTCATATGGAGTTCCTCAGGGCTCAGTCCTAGGTCCTCTTTAGTTTTTATTCTACATGTGCCCTCTTGATGAAATAATTTACGGTTTTAAAAATGTGTCTTATCACTTTTTTGCTGATGACATTCAGTTGTACTGTTCTTTTAAAGACTCTGCGTTTCATAAACTGATTGATTTCTTGGACAGCTTGTCCTGCAAAAAGAACTGGTTATTAATAATAACTACTTATTCAAAAACTGTTTTTATCATTTGAGAAACATTTCTAAACTGAGAGTGTTATTGTCTAAAGCTGACTTTAGCTGATTATTAATGCTTTGATTATTGTAATTCTCTTTTTACCTGTTTAAACAAATTGTCTCTGAGCCGGCTTCAAATGCTGCAGCCAGGCTTTTAACTGAACCAACAGAAGGGCTCACATTTCTCCGGTTTTATCTTCACTTCACTGGCTTCCAGTCAAATTCAGAATTGATTTTAAAATTTTAGTCTTGACTTTCTACATGGACAGGCCCCCAGTACATCACTGACCTCTGACCCCTCACTCCTCTTCACGCACTCTTCGGTCTTCTGGTCAAAACCTTCTAACGGTCCCAAAACCAGTTTTAAAACTCGGGGAGACCGGTCTTTCCAAGCAGTCGCCCCCAGACTCTGGAACGTCCTGCCCCTGTCACTGCGAGTAGACGTTTCTGTTGATTCTTTTAAAAAGCAGCTGAAGACACTTTTATTTAAACAAGCTTTTAGTTGATTGGACTTTTTTGTTTTTACTATTTTGTGGTTTTAATTTTTATTTATCATAGTTTTATTGTTCTTTTATTATAATTGCACTTTGTAAAGCACTTTGTGATTTATATCTGTGAAAGGGGCTATATATTTACTTACTTAGTTAAACATTTATCATTAGATGGATTGCTGGATCACTGGATTGATGAATTAGTGTATAAAGTAAAGCAAACACAAGTGTGCAAATAACGCTTAGGGAAATGACTATTGACTTGATCGATCAGTAATGAGGCCAGTGAACGTCACCTGAGAGCTTTTTTTAACTCAAATACTTCGTTAAGCGGAGACTCGTCGATACAAGGCAGGAAACGAGGAGCTGCCAACAACGAGTGACAGTGAACGACAAAGTAGTTAGAGACTGAGTTTGTGGAGCTGAAGACATATTTAAAGCTTTTTCAGTAAAATATGTCAACAGATTAGTTAAGTTCAATACATTCTGGACGCTTTCGCCAATTACAGCCTCGGTTACAGAGAGATCTCAGTTTGGAACATTGCCTTCAGGTTTATCTGCATCAGAATATTTCTATGAAAGTTAAAAGTGTAAAATAATGAATTACTTGATTATTAAGACTGAAATACTTTGTAAACAATCTCTTACTTTTCATGTTTTAACAAATACAGACTGCTCTTCGACCGTTGCCACTATCGTCATATGTGTCGGTCATTTTTGTGTTGAACTTTGTGACATCTGTGTCATATTCTGAGTCGACAGTGCATCTGCCCTCACTCATGGTCAGGTTTATGTGTAGGTTTGCCCACTTCACTTCCGTTCTCTTCCAAGACTGTTGCTTAAACACTAGAACTATTCTCTGATAATTCTGACCCTAGTCTGGACCATAGACAGATCGACTCCTGGTCTCGAGGCTGAATATCTGGAGGAGCTATTGCTTGTTACATTTGTATTGACGCAGTACAAGCCTTTATAAATCTCTCACTGTGGAAGCATGGCCAAACTTGAATGTTCAAAAATAAACTTCTCCAGCTTAAGACGTCTCAAGCCTGTCTTTTACTTCTTCTTATCCAAGCTCTAAGGACGGCCTGCTAAATTCCTTTTCAGTACTTACCACTTTTTGAAATTCAGCTCTGTATTGATTCAGAATTAAAATGAGACAGCTGCAATGCATCTAAGGAACACTATTTTATATTTAAAACAGCTAAACAGTGTGACATAAACTGAAAATCCTGCAACCTGAGTCAACAAATAAGAGCATAGCTATATCAAGCTTAGCGCACCTCCATCAGATTCTTTCTTTTTTTAATTTATAGAGCTAGGCAAATACAAATACAATCCCATTTGTCGGATGAATCTATGGCTGGTGTCTTTCCATTGGCTTATCTTTAAATCCCAAATCCTCCTGAATACAGACACCATTTTGAATCATTATCCGGCTCTGAGAAGAGGCACGAGCGCTCAATTACCGAGACACGGAGGGTTCTGTGTCTGAACGGTGTTGGGTTGTGTGTTTTTTAAAGTGATTCAGGGCTGTTGTGATTTCAACAGAGGGCCAAGGATCAAGCGTCACGCTGTGAGTGACGGTCCAATCAGGCTGCAGACGGGCTGTCAGGCCTGTCTCGCTGACGGATGAGACCAGAATCAAAGACCCAAGCGGTGATGGACGGAGGCGACCGCGCACCCATAAAAGGACAACGACCCGGGTTACGAAAATGGAAATGTGGGACGAGGAGACTGTTAGGATGTTTTCATTTCAGTAACTGGATTCTATGAAACCAAAGTTTAAACATTATATATTAAATGTTTAGAGATATACAATAGATGGTTAGTGATTCTGCCAGATAGAACTGCTCCACAAAAACCATCAAGGAACGCTTCCGTTTTCAAAAGGGGAGGTTCTTTAAATGAATACCTGGTCACAGTTTTATCCAATCAGAGCAGCGCCATGTTGTTTACGTTGTAACGGTAAAACGGCCGCTACATCTTTAAAATCTAAAACATGCCCAGACCTGTCAGTGCTGATGTGACTAAACTCCTGTGAGACTTCTGGAACTGTCTTATCCAAAAGTTATGAGCTGATGTGGAAGAACAGACTTTACTAACTAATAGCCCTCTAAGCAGCACTCCACTGTGTCCTCACATCTACTGCCGACTGGTGGTGGACGTAGAGAAGAAAAATCAACTTTAATGCCGTTAGGATTTCTGAAATACTCCCATGTTTCTGACTTTCACATCATGTACCAGATTTATTGTTCATCTAGCCTTATATCAGATACTAGATACAGATCTGTACAGCTCTAATTATTTCTCACAGATGTTCTTTTTAAAAACATCTGATTCTAATAAGACTGAGAAAAAATGTGCAGAAACCAGATGAACGTTTATGGCAAGTGGGTGTTCTGCAGATACAAAAGGTTTTGTAAAAATAAAGCGTGAATATAATATAAATAAACAGAAAGAAAGAAAAAAACATTTACTGCTAACTTCTAGGTTCAGTGATATCAGTTAAAGGTGTTGATTAGTTCTTACCGATCCAGCGCATGAGCGAGGTGAGGATCTGCAGATACTTGGTTTTCTGGGCGCTGAAGAAAGTGAAGGGTCCCAGCAGAAGAGTGAAGACAGCCTGTGGAACAAGAACATCAAGAAACCATTAGCACTGAGTCAGAAAGTAAGACCAAAGAACCGCAAGCTCCAGGTTTGTTACAATTTTAAGATTTTGGGCCTTTAAAGAGACAGGTGGGAACCAAGAGAAGAGCTTGATGAAATAACCTTTTCTGTGTTTAAACCAGACAAATGTGTCTCTCAGAACAAATATGTAATAATCAGACCAAGAAAACTTAACACTTGACATGAATCAAATCGTTTTTTTGCCTTTAACCTTTGCAATTTTCTTCATTTTGAGCCTGTATTGTTCACTGAGCTGATATGTTGGAGCTGAACCAGTTCAAACCCTCTCCGACGCTGATTGTACAGAGAAAGAGCTGATGCAATTGCCCATCACAGTGTCTCTATCACACGGAGCAATCACAGGCAGCTGCTCTGACTCCAAACTGTTTCCCATCATGCATCTGTTTCCTGTGACATGCTCAGCTCAAACTGCGGCGTTAGAGAAGAATCTCGTCTGATCCTAAAAGACAAGCACCGGTGAACGATTTCATCTCAGGAGCAGCCGCCTGCAGGGTTTCACTCCAAACATCGACACAAAGACACTGCAGCTGGAGAAACAGGCTGCTGGATGTCCAGGTTTCAGTGGGTTTCTCCACAATAAACGAACTCTGTGTGTAAAATAACTGTACGATCATGTAAAAGAAAGTAGCTGCTGATTAAATACAACAGTTAGTTTACATGCACTCGAGTATCACAGTTATGGGCTTTATCCTGGTTTTGACAATACGCAGGATATAACTTTGACATTCCTTGTAAAAAAAAAAAAGGCTGTATCCTAGATTTATTGAACAGGGAAAAACACACACAAAGTAACATGGTTTACAGTATATACCACATTTTCAAAAACAGGGGCAAAAAAATAACCGGAGAAACATGTTTTGACTTTGAATGAGTGAGCTGTCTCAACACAGGACAAGGTTTAGAACAAAAACGTAGTGACAAATACAGCGTCCTTCAGTGGCTGTTTAGTAAAAAAAACAAAAATGAGCAGTGTAACGACAAACTGCAACAAAACTAATACTATCTTCGAATGTCAACAATTAACATAAAACTTCAGGCACTTTTTACGGGACCAAAGATGAGATTCCTAATGGAGTGTTGAAGCTGAGAGAAGATCCAAGTGCTTTTGCAAAGGGATGAATACTAGTAATCTGATGAAACACGACAGAAATGCTATTTGCAAATATACTCTACCTTCACAGAATGAGCCTCAATAGACTTTTAATACGTTTGCAGATAACAGTGGAAAACGTTCATAGTTACACTTAATACCCATTTGTTTTCCAAAAGCCTTCCACCTACAGAGTATCTTTTATGACTGACCTGGTGCATTGAAGCCATTTTGGCCTCAGCGTGAGTCCGGCCCTAACTTTGTTCAGCACCAAACGGACAGCTGGGCATCAGTGGGTGTGACGGGGAGACATAATCGCCTCTAATTCTGCTGAATAATGATGATCCTATGTGTCTATATATTAAGGTATTACCAGCTGTCTCCCTGGCAGAGTGCAGTCCGAGCCCGAACGGAGCCAGAGCATAAATCTGCAACAGCCATCGCAGGCAAAGAATGGGCCATTATGAAGAGAGATGCGTCTGAAAAGTGAGTGAAATTAATGATGTCTGGCTGATAGACAGCAGTATATCAGCCCAAATGGTTCCACTCGGTCGCGCTTTAAGATATGTTTTGAAGCCATTTGTTCAAATCTTTGGGTCAACTTCCGGTGTTTCAGTGAAGATCCAAAGAACTTTGACTTAACATGGCTCATTTAGCACTTGGTGTATGGCCAGAATACAAAAGTAAAACAACTAACGTACTTGTGACTGGAAGCATTCAGGACGTCTGTTCATTACTCAAGTCAACAAAACTCAGCTAAAGAATGAGAGGTTCTGTGTGTGTCACTGGAGTAGCAGGTCACCCAAAATAATCAACACCCCACTCATCAACTAATCGACTGTCAAAACACTCTTCATTTTGACTGACATTTGTCTCTCTCTGTCAAAAGTAATACTCCCATCAGTTGAGTCATGGATCTTTCTGGATAACTCGGGAGATTGTTTGGCTTGACTTTTGTTTTCACACTATACTTTCTTTTGTCAGAGCGTTTTATGTGGTTAAAAGGTTTTGGGGTTTTTTTGTTGTTTTTTTTGTCAAAGAACTACCATTAAATTGACAAAAAAGCATTTTATTTATTAACAACAGCACAACAAATAATGTTATATTTCTAAATGGGTCTAAAACAGAATTAAAATTTTCAAAAATAAAAATTACTACTTATTTTTTCAGGATGCAAACATGACTATTACCAATATTTTTTTACGGTATTTACGCCATTAGGACTATTTAAAAAAAAATAAAAAATAAAAAATTTTCCTCAATTGAAGACAGAGCTATGATCCACAAATAAATGAAAAAATCTACAACAACAACAGAGGGCCTGGAATGACACGGCAAACTCTCAATGCATTTATTCATTAAATTTTTTGTTTCTAGTCATTTCATTTTTCCCTCCGGTGTCAAGGATCCTGTTTGCATTCCTTCTCACGGAAAATGCTTATGTTTCACGGTCCGTTTCATAAACGTCACAACAAAGTAACACAACTGCTGTCAGGAGAGAAAGTGCTGTGAATCAATTACGGCCCGGCGCCTCTTCTCTTTTTGGGTTAAAACTGATGGGGTTTTTGTTGCAGCAGAGACACTCATCGAACCACGAGCAGACGACACGAGGCCGAACACAATCACACACTTCAGTGAAACATGATAAAAGGAAGAGGCCGAGATGAGAAAGAGAGAAAATGAACAGAGAAGATGTCCAGCTGCAGCTCTGTACAAGAAAATTACAACATTCTTCCTCAACTTTCCACTTTTTAAAGTTTCTTTGTTTGCTCCAATTCAAACTCTGGACTTTACTGTACCTCCTTAAAAGCCCACTGTGTTGCTTATCAGTCTCACTTCAGGGCTGTTCTGATCTTTTATTTCAATGTGTTCCTTTTTAGTCGATCACAAATGGCCAAGCCTTTTCCTCTGTCGACATGAGCTTGGATCTTGTTTCTCGTTTGAAATGCAAAACTCTGTTCCTGCTTGGATCAAACAGGGGCTTTAGGTCGTCTATTTCTGTGACTCAAAGCCATTCACACAATGTATTTTAAACACCAAACAAAGTGGACAGTAATGAGCATGCACTGTTATTTTGGGAACTTTTTATTTTATTCTTACACTAAAGGACCAAAGCGCCGAGGCCACACAGCAGTGTCACTGATGGGTCTCAGTCCGGATGTTATTTAAAGTGTATTGTGTCTGGATGGATTTCTTTGAATGCTCAGCTAATCAGAAAATCAGCCGTTGTTCCTGATTAGAGCCACTCCTGAGGCACTTGCAGGACTTTATTCTGGATGCAGCTACATAAGGCTTTGTTTGGATCATTTTACTTGGATTTTTACTCCAGACGAGGCAGGTGTTAAAAAGCTGATGTAACCTGTCTATGCTGCTCGTTTGCCGGACTGTCTTGTTAATGTTTCAATAACAAGTATTTGGGTCAGATGTAAACTGTCATTTTAGACCCGGAGTGCATGTCTTTTCTGTAAAACGAGAGTCAGACTCAGAGTTACAGGCTACTCTCACAGTTCGCTGCAGTAATAACCTTTTGACTACACCACCTGTAGCTCAGGCGGTGCTTTACAGGTTCCAGCGTTCAATACCTAGGCCTAGGTCTAGGACAGAGAAGGTTGTCTTTTACAGTCTTTAAGGTTTCTCTGAGGCAACTGTTATTGCAGTATTAGGCTACATAAATAAAACTGATTTGAATTGAATGAGAGAATTAAAGAAAATGCAACTGGGTAAGTCTAAGGTTGATAATGTCATAATCAGTGTTGGAAGTAACAACGTTAGAGTATAACGGTGTTACTAACGGCGTTAATTTTTCAGTAACGGAGTAATCTAATTAATTACTTTTCCTATCGTTGTAATGTCGTTATCGTTACTGAGAACGTAAAGTGTTGCGTTACTACAATTGGGTTGAATAAAGCGCGAGGTGTCCTGCTTTGGCTGCTGCAGAGAGGGGGGTGGAGATGATGACACCGCTGCAAAAGCGATGATGATTGGCTGATGCCGTCTCACTGCACGCGCTGACTTCCACTAAACACAAGACTGCGTCAGCCGAGGAGCCGGGGAAACTCAAAGGTAGCGTTGAAGAACTGAAAGTACCGGCACTACTTCTCGTTTTTTTTAAATTAAAGACAAGAATGTTTCTGTAACATGCTATGTCCAGGAAAAAATACTTTATCCACGTCTGCCTCAAGCACCTCACATCAACACATGCTGACACCACACTTCTTGCTGCTGCTGCTAACACAACCCCAAAGGCAGCTCGCGTGAGCTCCAGCGAAGGAGACAGAGCCTCTCAAAACAAGCAACGCTCCTAAAACACCAACACGAGGAGGAGTCTAAGCTAAATTCATACAGTGAATATGAAAAAATTAATATTGAGCTCAAAACGTCATTTGAGGAATTAGAGTACATTACAAGCACTGTTTAGTTGTTAGATTAGTATTTTAGAATAGATTAAAATATTGTTCATTTTCACTGAGAATGAACATGTTAATCTACAGAGAGTTGGATTGTGTTCTGTTTATAGTGCAATCATTTACAGATACAGAGATTTGCACTTATTGGCCAGATCTTCCTTTGTTTAATTTGCCCTTGAATTTTATTTTCAATATTTATGTTTTATTTGTTTTTATTTCTATGTATATCATATGGCAGACTGCAATCTATTGAGTTCAAATAAAAACCAAATGTTCTAAAATACTGTATATAGTGTTTATATTTTTCAATCAGTTCATTTAAACATCTTTGATATTTAAGCTGAACTTAATACCTTTATAGAACATAAAAAAACTTCAGTTACTTTCTGAGTAACTGAGTTACTTTTACAATGTAGTAACTGAGTTACTAAGTCAGTTACTTTTTGGTAATTTGTAACTATAACTAATTACTTTTTTGAAGTAAGATGATCAACACTGGTCATGATAGCCCAACTTTAACAACTTTACATAGCTTTTTTTTTTTTTTTTTAAGATGTATCTTGTGCAAAACAAATGTTATTAATGCCTATTAACTAATCCCTGCAATTATCAGGTTCTGATAACCACTGAACGCCAAAATCTTCAAGACCTGAAAGGTAAATTAAGGGGAATGGTAGCGTAGTAAATCTGGGCAACAGAAGCTGAAATAACTTCAAAACTCTCCAACTTCTCCAGCTCTCAACAACTCATCCAAGTTATAATTTGTGAGTCTAAGATTAATACGGCTTAGATATGGTGAATGCCCACAATATAACACTGCTTCAAAGCCGCCTCCAAACGGCTCCTCGCGTCTGTCAATCACATCGGTCTCTATAAAACCCAGGCTTTGTTTAGATGAGAGAGCGCTGTGAGAAATGCTCAGAGGTCACGTTAATCTTTACATATGTGTTTTTTTATCCATCATATTATTGTGACTCAATGTACATCATATTTAAATAATCAACATATTTTTCTGGTCTTTTACAAAGGGTCGGCCAAATACAGACGAGACTCAGAGGTCGCGGAGGGAGTTCAAAACCGTACACTGCCATATGACCGCTCTGTGGACGCAGGATTTGAAAGGTTCTGGCCCGGTGGATCCATGTGGCAGTGCAGCCTGGACCTCGATAATCTAAACACAATCAAACAGATTAGGACTCCAGCATCCCCAGCCATTTGTGTCGGACGCTAAGCTTTATCAGATTTAACAGGAACTGATGGGTGTCACTGAAGAGAGGTCAGGGTTCAGGTCAAAACGTCACGCATTATGATCTTTTAGGGTAATATTCAGATAAGGTCTTTTGACGTGAATTCAACAGGCCTTACACTGGACGATTGTGGATTAGCTTCTAACTTTATGTAATATATAATGTATTTAAACCAATAGCTTTGTCACAGTACATCCAGTAGCATGCTAAATATTGGGTTTGTATCGTAGAGTCTGAGATGTTAAAAAGAAAGGATGGAAAACCCAAAATGGAGCCAACAGAAAATGACAATCCACATGTACACAAGTATTTATTAAAATGGAAATCTCCCCAAGAAATACATCTATCAACACAACACAACTGTAAACGGTCCACAAGGTCCCAGGGCCACTTCCTGCCCATTTCAGCGACATTCGTGGGTAGTTATTTCAGCAAAATAGAGACTCAGTCAGCTTTGTGCCCCAGTTCACACTCACCCAGAAGCAGCAAAAAGACAAGCCCTTGACCGACATGGGGCATGAGGTACAATAAACATGCAACCACAAAAGAAATAACTTGAAATAAATATAAACTACAGTGCACATGGCTCATTTGCATAATGTAAACACAAATGTGGCTTGTAAAACACACTATTCTTGTTTTTGTTCTTTTACTACAAAAAGACACCACTTTTATGCTGGGACTGTCTAGATCTGCTGAACCTTTTTTACTTCATCAGCAGGGTCAAGAAAAAAACACTCCCCCTGCAAATGCAGCCTTGAGCTTGAGGTGAGACTATGTATTTCAAGAAATAGAATGAAACAAGTGGTTAATGCATGAAAAAAAGTACAATGTAAACCTGAATTGGCCTGTGGTAGTTTTTAAAAAGGTAAAAGTCTAAGTAGTGGTGGCCAACAGGGGAATAAAATGGCAAGTTCAGGGATTACATTACCTCAGAACCTAGTTTTAAACCCAGCAGAGGTCAAGATGTCACTACAAACGTTTCTTCTTCAGCTGCCACCACCGACAACATCTACAACAGCACGAGTCATTGAACTTTAATTAAGACCTGTGTGTATAAAATATACACTCTGGCGACAGTAGATTACTCCTGAGTTTAAGCGACAGGACTAGAGCGGCTGCTCAATGAGACGAGTGCTTCATCTCTCATTGACGTCGATACAAATTAATCAGAGAGGAAACAAAAGACTTACAAGAGGAGAGAGTGGTTTTAATGTTTTAGGAGTGGTCCTGATGAGAGATATGTCCAGTTTTAGTGAATAAACTGTGTCATAGAGAAAGTTTAGGTCCCATTATCAGTCCACTTTCAGAGATAAGTCACACAGCGAGCCTCTATTAGAGCTTTTCCACTAGAGTACACTGGCACAAACTCAAAAACTACTCCAATTTTTAGACCAAGTCTTTACACGTTGATGATTCAGTAATGTAAAATCTGTGACAAGCATCTTTTAACTCGAGTTTTCTAAAAGTGAAGAGTGTAGTGCACAGTTTGTGACATTTTAAACCCCTGACATTCAGCAGTAAAGTCCTGACTTTCACAACAAGATGTTCTAATAGGCCCTGCAGAAGAAGGCTATTTTACCTTTATACAGTTTAAGCCATTTTTATCATTAGTTTTCATCAACATAGGAGTGACCCATTATTAACATATAACCTCTTAAAAATCAAATGTATTATCTCTTATGAGTTTTTATTAATATTCAGCTTTGAAATAAAAAATATTATGTTGAATCTAGATTTTCAGTGTTTTTAATTTATAAAATTTATCAACAAAGTAAAAGCACATAAACACAAAGTTGGGAAAAAAATTTTTATTTCTTTGTTTCTCTAAACTCAAACAGTGAGTATATCTCCAGCCTTTTAGGATTGATGTGTTTTAAGACGACAGGACTTTAACTATGAGTGTTTCTGTTTTTTTTTTGTTATGAACCAATTTCTCAAAACAAATTGTGACCCAAATTATTTTTGACTTATTTCTATCCTGTTTCTTTTTATTTTTAAGCCAATGTTATGCTATTGGTCATTTACATCATGGTTTTGTGTTTTTGTGACAATCTTTTATTATTTATGACCAAAAAGCAGCATTTTGCATTTTTTTTTTATTGCATGACAAATCTTTTTCTTAATTTTTTGCAACTCACGTTTGAGTAACTTCATGGGCTCAAGTTGCTGTGGGAAACCGATTCTTATAAAGCTACTAATTATAATCCACCTAGAACTAAACCGTGAGTTAAGATCGAAAGGTGGTACTAGCCAAGCTCTCGCTAAAATTAGCCATAACCTTTGCTGCAGTTAATCACAACAGAGACGGTCATGTGACTGGACTTCAAGGCCGAGGCTCACATACAGACGACTTCAATAGGTGTTTGGATGAAATGAAAACACCTGAGCACAACACAGAAATAAAAGACACCTTTGATATCATTCAGAAACTCCATTAGTGCCATACTGAGAACAAACTCACACAAAGCAGTGATAGATTAGCTGCTTAGTCTCATGTTATGGGTCTATTTATCGCCATGCTCATGTCATGTATGATGAAGCACTGGAGAGGAGCATGAGCGCGACACTGCAGAGGGAAAAAAATGGAATAAAAACAGGCTGTAAAAGCCCAGGAGATACATACAAACTCTTAAGACGGCAATAACATGTCACATGATTCACTGAACACAAGACGGGGACGCAAAAGGATGAAAAGCCGCAGGGAAACAGCTAAATTCAAACTGTTGAAACGTGTTTGTCATGTTAATACAGTCCATCTACAGCTCCATTTATCACATAGGAACTACCAGGCAGGAATGGTAGTGAAAAAATTAATTAAACTGTCACAGATTTGAGCCAATTAATAAAATCTATTATTGAGTTTAGTCTAACTCTGTTTTGTTATCAAGACAAATTGAACTGTGAAAAGGAATGACAACATTTTTCACACTTAAAATGATAACTTAGTAACTCTGGCTTATTCAAGTTAAGACTCATGGGTTTAGGAACTAATAAAATAATAAAAAGTGAGTACGAAACAATTGTTTTTAATACGACTGGCTCAAATAAACCAAAGGCAAAAAGTGAGACAAAAGGTAAAAAAGGAGGAAACATTTGGAATTGGGAATCCAGAAAGAGTTGTTTTTCTTAATTAGTTGGCTCCTTATTAAATGTGGAGCTAATACTTTTCTATCTGATCTAAAAAGATTTGGTCTATAAATTTCCTTGAGAGATGTCCTAATAAACACTGGATAAGTTTAACTGAGTTGTTATTGCGACAAACTGAACTGTGAACAGGAAAAGACACATTATTCACTCTTAAAATAAAAATTTGTATGTCTGGATGATTTAAATAAGTCTCACATTAAGGTGGACAAATTGTTTTAAAGTTTGTACTAATTGCTGTGACTGACTGGCCATTGTCCAGGGTGAACCCCGCCTCAGGCCCAAAGCTGCTGGGATAGGCTCCAGTCAGCCACGATACCTAACGGAATTACGGCCCTAACACAAAAAGCGTTTTACTGACACTAAAGGTAAATGAGACGTTTTGAAGAGGCCTGAAAGACTATAGTATTTCTTGATTAATAGGTTAATAAAATTTGACAAATATAAATGAAATATATTCTCACTGTCATAGCACTATGCAGCAGAACTCTGAATTACAATGTGGCGTTTACAGTTTAATGAATGCCAGTCCAGTCACACCAACAGAAAGACGTCCTAATAGAATACTGATAATTGCTCCTCTTTTCATTCTCAATAATAAAATCTCATCCAAAAAAATCTAGTGTTCTCTATGTTCTTCTTAACAGTTTAATCAATTTTATATCAATTATAATTATATATTATAGTATACACATTACATTTAGCCCGTCATATTCCACATCTCGTTAAAATCTCAAGTTAAATCTTACAAAGTGCTTCTCTAGTTGCAGATTCTAAACCTGTTGCTGTTGTTTTCAGACACAAAGGTCATTAGCTTTGTATTTTGAAAGCAAAGGTCAAGTAATACATCAAACTGAACGTCGATGAGGATCTATTTGCTGCAAAACGTATGACTTTGAAAAGGCTGCCGCTGTTTCCAACACTTTCGACTAATTACAACCAGCAATATGAGTTTCTGTTCCTCAAAAAACGTGATCCAGGTAAAGATTTATGAGCGCTCAGGGACACATCTAGGAAAAGATGAGGAACGTTTAATAGGACGATGGTTATTTCACTGAAAACTATTGTAAAAGGAAGAAGGGGAAATGGGGAAGGCGGGGGCTGATGGAGCTGAAAGGGAAAATAAAGGAATCAATCAGGCTTTTGTGAATTTCCAGAGTGTCAAAATGTAATTAAAAAAGAGGGAAATGGATCCGGGGCTTTGTCAAAGGGCACAGGAGGTTGGTGTTTAAGAGCTATTCCTTGAGGAGAGCCTACTGTAGGAAGTGTGCACAGTGACCCTCCCCACTTCAATGATCAGCTCTCATTCAGACCGAAGCCACATGTCCTTGTGTAACTGAGCCAAAACAGTTCATAAAAGACTTTCTGATGTTGTGACAGTTTAAAGTTAGGACCATAAGTCTTTATTATTCTAAGGTTTTGCAGTGTTGTAGGACCTGACCAGTCCTCTTCACTTCAGGTCTGTTGGAAGAGATCAAACAATGGAGCACATAACTTACAGTCAATTCTAGGGTCCATTTTAAAATCATAATAAAATGTTTAAGTAGTTTGAACACGTTAATCTCTCAGAGCTCCTACAGCCTCACAGCTCAGCCACTATTTCTATTTTATTCTGGTCTGTTTTTATTGTTAAATATTTTATGTCTGCTTATGGGGAGTGTATTTGTGTGGCTTGTACGGTACATTTGTTTTTAAATGTGCTTCAGAAATATAGTTTGAGAACAGAAAGTGGGAGTCAGAAAGAAAGAAATGAGTCAGAAAGTCAAAAGATGAGAAAAAAAACAGATGCTCATGAGAAAACAGAACAGACGAGCCAAAAATCAAGTTAAGTGGAGTGTATAAGGCAAAAATCAAGTTAAGTGGAGTGTATAAGGCAGTTTGTGGAGAATGTTACAATAAAAGTCCTTAATCAATGGACTTGCAGACACGATCCAACTACAGCGTCTGCACAGTTTGACTCGTGCTTTGGAGTTTTCAGTTACAGCAGCTTAAACTCCAATCTGCATAATAAAGTCCTACCCACATTATTACAGAAGCACTCAGCCCCATGTAACAGCCTCTGAGGCCTACACATGACTCCAGACAAACACACAGCATGACTCGTGTTGGGCATCTTTAAACACGACCCTGAACTCCTGGACGTCTCACTGAAATCATTACAGGCCTCACTCATCCAGAGACCGCCATCGCACAATGTCCTTCGACTCGGCGACCCTCGGCTCAATGAGACCATCAGCATGAGGACAGATGTACCGCTGCCATATTCCACCGATGAACCTGCAGGTCTGAACTCATTATCAGCTCTAAAAGCGCTTTTATCGCACTTTTGGTCCAGACTTTGAACTAAAGACATTTACACTGCACCATTTCAGACCAAATCCATGACCATTACCAGTCTTTGATAGAGATACTCCTCTTTATCAAAGACAATGGAGATCTTTAGATGCACCAAAGAGACACATTAAGCATTGTATGAGGCCTTTTGAACTTTAACACTTTACAAACTGAGCTGGTTTTTACCATTTTCTTTTGTTCTTTTTTTTAGATAACAGAATATATTTACTTCGCCTGTCAATTGGGGAAAAAAAGTAAAACATTAAAAACAAACAATTTTTTTTTATATATATATATATATATAAAACAGTTTTTCAAACAGTTACAAAAAATAAATAAAAAGAGTGGAAATATGTGGAAAATATCTGATCATATTTAAGGAGCACACAACTATTTCAGACTGGTAATATAAAATGCTCACACACTTGGGATGACCAAGTGTAAAATAACTCTATTTTGCTTTTCAAATACATATTCCTGCAACATGTGTAATTTCTGGTCACACGTCGATACAAAGTGCATCATCAGCGGACTTCTCTCGCTGTACACATAAAGCTACTTTGGAACATGGTGTAACCACTGGACTTTATTTTAATGCAAGGAAACTAATTGATTTACATTTACATTTAGCAGACGCTTTTATCCAAAGCGACTTACATAATTCTACAGTAATCACCAGTGTTACAGTCACTGGAGGCAAGGTAGGTTAAGTGTCTTGCCCAAGGACACAACGTGGGGAGAGTGGGAATCGAACCGCCTACCTTCCGGTTGAAGTACAACCGCTCTACCCACTGAGCTACTGCTGCCCTTTAAATGATCAGTTGCGGCATAGTGACTGCAGAAATATGGTAGGCTTGAGTCCCCTATGACCCCCCCTTCCCCACAGGGACAAGCGGCAGAAGATGAATGAATAAATGAATAAGAGAAATGTAAAAAACCTGAAAAACAATTAAATTACATAAATTGAGAGAAAAAGATGCTACAATACAATTTTCCAAAGTGTTTTAAAAATAGAAACATCATAAACATGCTGACTACGGCACTTTAGGATAAAGTGTGATGACACCGGCAGTATGTGTTAACAGAGAACAATATTAAGTTAGGTTATATTAATTTTCAATTATAATTAATATTGCAGCCCTAAAGCACATTGTGGCACGAGTAAAAAGATGGCCTTCAAAAAGACAAGGGCTTGATGTTATGTAAAACCTAAGTCCTATCTCTCCTTAAGACCGAAACAAACACCATTAACCACCAAGTGTCCTTTGTGTTTAACCAAGTAACACTCGATAAACTCTAACCACCTCTATATGACCGTCCAATAATCACACGACACGTGAACATGAAACCCTCACGTTATCTGAGCTAAAGCTAACGTCTGTCTGCTACGACCTGTGTCTCCTTCACTGTCTCCTGTCAGCTTCTACACTAGCCCCAACCCTCGCTTCTCGACCGGCCGTGTCCCACTGCTGCGTGGAGTGGACGCCCCTCCTGCAAACCTCAGCTTTAACAGCCCGTCCCGCTGCGATAATCTGCAATAAGCCATCTGCACTGCCGGCCCCTCGCAGCTCCTCAGGGCCCCGGCTCTGACGATAATACAGCAAACGGAGAAGATCAAATCCAAAACAGTCGAGCTGCCTCGGATTAGACTCATCGGAGCTGACGTAAAAGTCAAGTCTTAGTTTATCAGAAGGAAACCTGTCAAAATCAGGTTTTATTGTGACATTTTCTACAAATGAATGCTGTAAAGCCCTTTGATAACGTGAAAGCCCCAGATAACGTGAGCGAATATGAGGTTAGATGCAGGTAGAGCAGGAATGCCCAAACGTTTTTAAAGCATTAATGGGCCATGGGCCAATCTTTTGCATGTGATTGAAAGAAATGTTTCTCCTCCATTTTGTTCTGACAAGGTAGCGGCTAATTGGAGCTCTGCGAACATAACCTGTTTGAATTGAACTTGCACAGTTTGACCTTTCAAAAATTAGACTAGTTGTGGACTTATAAAGGCAAGAGAAATTTTATTTATATAGCACAATTCATACACTGCGTAACTCAAAGGGCTTTACAGAAATAAAAGACAATTTACAAGATTTAGAAGTGTTCCCAGGTTTAAAGTGGACTGAAATGTTGTGTTTGTGGAAAATCCTGTTTTTCAGATAAACCAGACACATAAGGGATAACTACACACTTCCCTTTTGTCCCTGGTTCCTGTCTGTTTGGTGTCTGTCTCCTCTTGGTTTTGTTGAAAGTCCATCTAGTAAATAGCTTTAAGATTACTAAGATTATTTCCAACAACTTACTTTAAACTAAGCAACTTTAAAACATTAATGAAAGAGTGAATCACTGTAGTTTCATCTACAATATTTTTGCATAAACCTCCTCCGTTAACGCCACTGAAGGCCTCATTATTCTATTAAAAGTAAAGACAGACAGTATTTTAATTAGGTTATTGTCAAAACTGCCTGAAGCATATTTTCCTGATTCTGTAGAGCACCAAAGACAAATGATGGACTGTTGAACTAATGTCAGTGTATCTATGACCTTTGTTTGTGTCAAAGTTAAAGTGACAAGAATATATTTCGACTAATCAAAAAATAACTGATTAATTGATTGTAAAATATTATAAAGTTGAAAAGCCAGTGTACTTTTCTGCAGTCAATACAGCGTCTACAGATTTTTAAACAATACAAACAAAATTCTTCTTCTCTGTAGACGGTATTTTGACCCACTTATTGTTGCCTTCTTTCTGCACGGCTCCAGAGACGTTACAGTCGTTGGATCCATCGTCTTCCCAGTTACTGTAGCCGACCCACTCGCCGTCGCCCCAGACCCAGGTCTCCAGAAAGCAGGAGTAGAACAGTCCCACCCAAACAGACTCGGTGTCGGCCTTCTTGGCTCTCTCCTGGACCATCCTCTGCAGGTGTTGGTCCGTTATCCAAGCCAGGTCGTAGTGGTTGTGTCTGCAGTAAAACAGAGCTTCCTCCCAGGTCATGTTCTGTTGAATCAGGATCATGTGGTCTGTCGAGAGAGGAAGAGGAAGACTGTGTTGGTGACAGGTGTTGGGTTTGGTGAGAACTATGCTTTTACAAAGTGTAGTTGATATTTTAAACCAGTGTTGTAGTGAAGACCACATTAACTGAGACCAAGACAACACTAAGACTGTATTTTATTCTGGATGTGTACTTTTGGTTTAGTTTGTGTAAAGACTTGTTTCCACTCGACTGGAACAGGTCACTTTAGGAAACTCTTAAGAGGCTTGTGTTTCCACTGAGCTGTGGTCTTTAGACTGCTCTCTAGTCTCACTACAACACTGTTAAAACTTACTGTCGTAGCAGATGAAAGGATTCTTCTCTGAACAACTGACACTCATCCATTTGTCGTCATCTCCGAGCTTGGCGCAGTTATTGTTTGGGTCAGAGTTATCACACAACACTTTAACATTTTGATTCCAGTTTCTGAAAGAAGAGTTGCTTCCATCTGACCAGCCCCAAGTGTCTGTGAAAAGGCCAATCCATGTATAATCGTTTATGCTGTTAAGAGCTTGAGTTGCTTCATTAAACTGGTCCAGTCCACTGAGCAGGTCGGTGTGGTTATTTCTGCAGAACTGCACAGCCTCTGACCAGGTCTTCTTTTCATCATTAATCAGTTTATAGTGTTCAGTTGAATTGTCTGTAGAGAAAGCACATGTTTAATCACTGATTCTTTCTTAGTCTTATTTTAGAATTGAAATCAACAGTTAGACAATGTTACGAGAAAATACATAATGCTAAACAGAGCCTGTTGCAGCCTTTGTAGGACAATGTATTCTCTTTGATATAGCTCTATATGATTTTATCTGTATTGTATATCTGTAAATCATCCTATAAATCACATTATTTAACATCACAAACATGCTGGGCGCCCCCTGGTGGCAACTCCCCACAGGGATAATAAAGTGATAATTAAAAAAGGAACAAAGCAAAAAAAGTATATTTTTCTGCCCCTTTTTTCTAGTAAAGTTTGTGTGAACGAGACAGAGTTATCTTTTTAAAGATTTATAAATACATTCAATTTAGACAGAAATCTACAAAATTCAGTCTTGTCTTTGCACATTTGAAGAAAACCAAAAACAGCAGAAAAAAACACACTCATTCCCTCTCACTCACACAGCTCCATAAGTACATAAGTACATCATAACACATAGTAAAAAAACTATATAAGTAAAGGATGAATGCTCATTTTCTCACCGTAGCAGATAAAATTATGTTGGACACAACAGTCGCCATCTCCCCACTTAGAATTTATGATAAAGACACAGTTTTCTGTTCCACTTTGACCATTTGGTTCACCCTCCTCCCATTGCGTTCCACTCTCATTAAACTCCTGTCCCGCCTGAGACCAGCGCCATGTTCTGTTTTTGGGTCCGTATGTAGAGTCGGTTTTGTTGTAAAGCCCAATCCAAGCATTTCCACAGACTCCATCACAGATCTGTGTCATGTTCGTCATGTTGTTGAGCGTCAGCAGGTCGGTGTAGTGCTGTCTGCAGAAAGTTTGAGCCTCTCTCCAGGTTTTACTCTCATTAATAAAGTGGTACTCGTGGTTGTGGCTCATTGTGAAAGAACACAGACCTAGAAAGTTAAAAACACAACAGTGTAGATAAATGTTACAGAGTTAAATAGAACTCTGAAATGTGACTGACTCACTGAACAGAACGAGCAGCGACAGACTCTGATCCATCTTCAACTGAAAAGAGAAAATGTAAAAGTTAAACCTGGTTTGACTTCATTAAAGCCACTTCTTACACGAGGCTCATTCAAAACCTCAAACAGTCACAGATTAAGACTAAATCTGCAAAAGACACATTTATAAACCTTCACTATATTTAGTTCCATCACTAGTTTATTACAAACACCATAATGTGTTAACTGTAAATCATTTCTATAATAATCACATCTTATAAAACGACAAATACTGTTGTAAAACTCAGATGGACTCTTTGTTATTTCTCTGTTTCACTGTAAAAAAAAGGTTTGCTGATTTTCAAGCTCCATATCTTGAAGTAAAAGTGTTTAAGTTGTTGTAAAGATTGTAAAGCTATTTTACTTTAGTTCTTTTGGTAAAAAAGTAGTTTACTACAAAATGATGAGGCACTAAACTAAGGCCCTGAGAAAAACTTAAAACAATCCTTAAAACTTGTCAAAAAAAGTCTAAAAAAGCAGTTTTCTGTTTTGATGAGTCTGTGCAATATTTATTATGAAGTAACTTTAATATTATTATTTATATGTTACTTTTTCTTCATTACTTATTGATTTTAGAAACAATATAATGTGTTATAAATGTTTGTTTCTGATGATTTGTTACTTATTTCTCAGAGGCTTCATTAGTGTCCTTTGTGTCGTGCTGTTGTTTTAGTCTGGTCTGATTTCCAGGAGGTGGAACAAATGAAGATCCCTCTGAATCTAATTGGACTTACAACCAATCAGAATTGAGGGGAGGTACCAACAGAGGCAGACTCCGCCCTGTTTAGATAAACTGTTGGGCTTTACCTTTACTTCTTTGCCAGGATACTTCCAAATGAATTAATACAATATTTATTTATTTTAGTGAATTCCAGACTCCGTGTTTTAAGGAAAACAGTTCCATTGTTTTAAACCACAGCAGGTTTAATCTTTCTCAAACAAATAACTGTATAAACTTTATCTTGAACTTCATTGACGCCACTTTCTGGATTTTGAATGAAAATGTTGTTAAACCCTTTAAGATTCTTTCTACTTCCATTTTATAAGATATCAATGCCAACAAAAACGTTCTCAAAAGTTAAGTACAATATTTCACAAACTGCAGCTGTGAATTCACTTTTAACTAAACTTCAAACTGATCTTTAATTAAGTACTTTTAAAAACAACACAGTCGGTCAAAGTACTGTACACTGTAAATAAAACATTTCAAACTCATTTAAAAAATACGTTAAATCAAAGGAAAAAACACAATAAAACAAAAGTTAATGTTTCAAAGACAAAATATGGTTTGATTTGGTGATTATTATATTTTTTTGCAGAATTTGATGATTCAATGATTGTTTTGTTCTTTATAATTCTGTCTCGAGGGACCCAGGAGTCCACAAGGTTTAAGAAACACGTGCAAAAATAAACCAGAAAAAAATGTGACTCAACAATAGTTTTTAGCTTCGTGTCTTATTCTCTTGTCTATTCTAAAATACAAACATCAAAGTATTAAAAGCACTCACCTGCTGCTCTTCTGTCGTGAGTTCTACTTTTCAATATGAAAATGAGGTTTACTTCAGAAACACTTCGAGCTCTGGCCGTTTCTTGAAGATAACCTGGATGAGTGACAACCTTCACAAACAGTGAAGAGGGATGTCTTTGTTTTTTATTCCTTTCTCAAAGCTTTTAAATGTGAGCTTATATTACGCAACAGGAAGTTCACGAGAAACAGCGTTTATCAGTGAATATGCAAAAGCTGTTTTACAGCAGCTGTTGTGCGTCTGTTCGAGGGGAACATATCTAAATGTTCATAAAACATTAACTTTAATATACTCAGGAATACAGCTATTAATCAAAACTCAGTCCTGACGCATCCAGAAATACTGACGATACAACAATAGTGACTTGTATCAAAGAAGGACAGGAAGAGGATATCTGTCCATGTTTTATCTGAAAAGGGCTGTTATAGAAATAAGCACAAGGAATAACTCTGCAAAAGAGGGACTAAACTAAAAGAAGAAAGCACTTTTAATCAAACTAGAGTTATTATTCCACTTCATTTTCACAAATAAAGTTATTGTAAATAAATATCTGCAGAATCGATGTATCGTGATATTATAGTGACCCTGATATAATATATTATAGTGAAACAGACTTGTGACAGTGTGTGATTATTAAGTCTCCAGTCAGAAACAAAAGTTGTTGTGAGAAAGCTTTTACTTTAATGAAATGTTGCCAACTTTCTTCAACCGTAGCTCTGGCTCGGTTTATTTAAGAACTGGCAACAAAACCACATCAAGTCTCTGTGAAACTATGCATTTAAATAAAGTTTAAATCAAGGTCGTTTCAGCTCCTGCTGGAATAAATCTTCATTAATTAACCAATCAGCTCGAGGGGACCTACGTCTACAACTCTGGCCCGAGTTTCGATCAAAAGGCAGCATATGGACGGTTTAATGGAAAGAGAGTAATTGAAACATCTGCATGAAGTTAAACATTGAACAATGCAGCGTAAGCATTAACAGCCTCCAGCTCATACACCGCATTGATTTTCCATCAGCCTCCGCGCGGCGTGAGAGAAATAAACCAGCCCTACGCTCTGCCTCTTTCTGTGAACAAACCGCCCGAAGCAACGACACTGAAGTCTCGCCGAGAAAACACTCTCCACAGGCGACAAACAAGGGCAGTTCGGTTTAATTGAGGTCTGTCTGAACGCTGCTGGAGCTGAGAACCAGAAAAGAGAAACAAAAAAAAACTGTTGTTAATCTCTTCAATCAAGGCCGAGCACAAGGAAAGCGTCAACACCAGAGGGTTTCTTATGCAACAGTCTTTAGTCTTGAACTCGGACGAATATTAGAGAGAAATGGGATTAAAGCCTTCGAAGATTTAATGAGCAGCAAAGATTCTCCCTAAAACACAGAAAGGACACCAGGGTGCAGACCAGTACCAGGCCATGGATCATGTGGTGCAGGGCCGCGCAGAAAGAGAACTTTTCTTTTATTGGATTTCAACAGAATTTGTTTAATTTAGGTCTACAGACTACACGTGTATAAAAACAGTCACAAATGTTAATCCTTTAAATATAAAGCCTTTATACTACAATAATGAATGTATATCTAGTTTATTTTTTCTTGTGTGCCTGTAACAGGTTGCATTTTAGCTCCAAAAATACATCCGTCTCCTTTGTGCCTGTGGCCTGTAAGTTTATCCATAAGGTTTCAGCTGCAGAGCTTACTCCAACCATAGCTCGATTAAACCCTCTCAGCTGGGTTTACAGCCCGAGAGAGAACCGAAGCCTCTGCTCAGACTCATGCTGCATTCACGTGTTCTTTGTATTTCACAGCATACGAAAAAAAAAGAAGCTACCCTGACTTGTTTGTAGCGTTAAATGCTAATAAGCTCTGTAATAATTGAGTAAATAATAAATATCCAACGGTAAGACACAGACTTTTTTGAGTAAAAAGCAAATAAACACAACAGAAGATCATTGCTCGGAAACTGCGAAACGTCCAAAAGTACTTGAACACATCATAAGACACAGTAGACGAGCTTGTTCTTCTAAACTTGACCTAAATATGTGTCTGTTTCCATGAGTTACTCTGTCTCTGTCCGACTCTGGAGTAAAACGTTTACAGCAGCTGAAAACAAACGATGAAGGCAATCATTTTAATCTCGATAATAGCATCTGAAACATTAAGAAAATGCTGACTTACCTTTTTGTTTTTCCACAGTTTAAAAGTAGAACGTGAACTACTTTTGCCACAATGTTCTTTAAAGTACTGTTATCGTAGGTCAAAGCAGTGTAAGTGTGGGGTATTTGAGGATTATTTCCACTGAGTTGAATTGGACGAGTGTTTTTGGAGTCGAGGGGCGAAAATGTCAAAGTGACGCTGAGTCGAAGTGACGGAGTCTGGACGAGGACGAGGCCTGAGGAGTGAGGACTAAATAAAAACACAATAAACACAATCAGAGCTCCGGGAAACTCGGAGCGGAGCAAGTTTAGGCCTCACTCTCCACTCGACTCCAAAGTTTATACAGTCGACAAAAGTAAATGTCCGTTTGATCACAACTCATCACCTTTTCACAGAGAACACCTTTAATTCTCTTTCTTAAACCGAATTTCTCAAAAAGAGCTTTGTCCCACAGTTTCTTCTTCAAGACTGAAACATTAGGAGTAAATACAATGCTTTGTAAATGATGAGTCACTAATAGTTCGTGTGTAAAACCCTGAACTTTACTGGTGCAAGTCCTAAAAGGACTGGTCTGGACACACCGTTTCGGAAAGTGCAGCCTTCAAGACAAAACTGCAGCGGTTGTGTTTTATTTCCCTGAGCATCCAGCTGCAGCTATGACTCTGCAGGTGTACAGACAACTCCCCGTCCCAGAGGAGCAGAGACGTGGGACAGAGAGGGCGATGATTCGGGAGGAGGCCCAAGGATCTGTCACTGTCCAGAGCTGAGCTCAGGGTTTGGACCCGCTTCAAGGTCAGACTCAGAGACGCTGGGTTTGGGTCGAAGGGGGACTCGGGGGAAACAGAAATGACAGAAACACAGGTGATGTTTGGCATTTGGAGTTTGGCAGAGAGACAAAAACATCTTCAGAGCAGCAGCGGGTTAAAGGTGAGGCGTTCAGTGTCGACATCTGAACCCTACAAATATTCTTTAACGCAGACCGGCCCTTCATCACACGGTGGAGTTTAGTTTTACTGCAGTGAACGTCAGAGTGAACAAACAAAGAGGCAACTCGAGGAGGAACGGCAACTGAACAGAGCGCATTTACACAATAAGTCTGCACACACACCAGCCAATCAGTGAGTTTTCCAGCAAGATCATAGAA
This sequence comes from Neodontobutis hainanensis, assembly GCA_024349245.1. NCBI lineage: Eukaryota > Metazoa > Chordata > Actinopteri > Gobiiformes > Odontobutidae > Neodontobutis > Neodontobutis hainanensis. The sequence goes on from JALDNG010000029.1 coordinate 4,319,370, forward strand.
TTTAAAAGAGCAGCAAAAGAAATGAAGCGTCTTGGGCTCAGATCAGAGCCTGAACACATCACTTTAAGAAACTCACAGTGGGATACGGCGCTGTCTTTTTTTTAAACTAAAGTCTTGATTTTCACACAGTGACATTAAAACGGCACAGTTTTTGTAGATGCAGCCATTAGCAACAGGCCCATAGTCTGTATTTAGGATCCATAGCAATAACACAAAGTCCTCTATAATCAGTAAAAAAACAAATATATGCACTTCTAAATATAAATACAGATCCTGTGAACAATGACTTAACCATTCAGCTTTAGGCAGCGCTGAAACAACAACCACCAAGAAAGAGGATCTTAAATGTCTCAGACCAAACATGAATAAAGATTACTAATGTCAAACCTACACTTTAAGCACCAAATTATTCTAAATATTCTCTTTGAAAAACATGTATACTCCAAATGCACAGCTCGAGCAACTGAACGTAATATTTAACCTAAACACAACAGCACAGATCCTTTAGGAACCATTCTCCAGCGACTGCTCTGCCTTTGGAGCCCAACTCAGAACAAACCAGTCCAAGACCTCAGCGTTTGAATCAGACACACACTGCTTCGTCTGTTTGAAGAGGACTTACCAGAAACACTCTGTAGGCGTCCTTCCGGGTCACGGGGCCCCAACACAAGTCGGTGTCGTTGTACTTCACGCTGCCGGTGCTGCACGAGTGGTTCCCGCTGCAAACGACAAACACAAGAGTTTTAGTGTGAAGTAAACACAAAACACAAAAGACTATTCATTCTACAGCGTCGTCATAAACAAATGATTAGGCTTAAGTTCACGGTTAAACACTAACGTCGAGGGCAAACTTTGAAATGCCTGATAAAAGAATGTATTAAAAAAGAGCTTTTAAAGTGAAATGTCCTAAAATGATCCCAGACAATCTCACTTTTCCTTCAGTTTTATTGGTTTGTTTCAGGTTTTTGATTCGGAGCGAACACATCCAGGATAAAGCTGCGTGTGTTAAAAGTTTCAAACACATTTGTTACTTTAATAGTTTGGTCCAAGCCTGAGGCAGTGGGCTTGAAGTCTTGTTGTTGGAGTTAAATCAAAGTAAAGAGGCAGTGGACGTGAGTTTAACGTGAGACGCTGCAGGAACAACTCTACAAAGAGATGGGCTTGAAGGTTTAAGATGGATGTTTGTTTTTAGAGTTGACTGGAGCAGGTGGAGTCATGTGACCAAATATTACAACATGAGAGCACATCCTTTAGGGACAGTTTTAGAAAAGACTGGTACAAAATGTCTGCAAATAAATGCCATAGTGCAGATTTTAATCCTGTTAATGACTGATGGCACCAAAAAGGAAACAGAGTTTAAGTGTACAAACTCGTTTATAGACAAAACATAACAGCAATTTTTAAATCAATGCTGCATCACACGGCTTTTGTTTTGTGAATTAAAACATAGCATAATTATTGTATAAATGTCATTAAATGAAAGCAGAATTTGAGACATTAAAAGCGACTAAATTGTAAGAAATAAGTGCAGCTGTGAACTTAATGTTCATGAGGCTATGAATAAACCAGAAACAGTTTAATGTTTACTGCAGCAGTATACGGCTGTACCTCCAGCCTCTTATACTTATTACACTATTATTATTTATTATTGGCAACAAAAACTAGTTTTAAAAGTCTCTTTCTAATAGGATTTTTATTTGGCTCTTGTGTTTCTCTCTGGACACAGCCTTTTTCAAAAGAAGCTAACTTGAGGTTAAAGGTTAAATCAGGACTTATTTTTTTACACTTGAGTATCTTTTTAAATTTTAATAAAATATGACCAATGCTTATGTCTATGTATTATGTGTTTCATTAGCTCTTTCCATATATTAAATCCAAAATGACTTATTTTATAAAACTCGTATTGTTTTTGTCAAATATCTCAGACACTGATTTCAAAGAGGCTGAAAACCCTCGGGGCCTAAGTCTATTTTTACATTTGTTTCTGGAAGCACAGTTTGTAAAGATATGAGTGAACTTTATTCGCTGCTTTTAGCCGACGGACTCTTAATAAAAACCTGTCCTGGAGCGGCTCTGTGTGGCTCTGACGCCGAGAGGTCAGCAGAACTTTATTGACAGAGGGGTTCATAAGGCTTCAGGCGTAAAAGAGATGCTGTGTGAAATCTGGAATCAACTCGATCGAAAACCCTCAACAATCTCAGTTTCTAGCATTTTCTGTGTGTTTTCAAATGGTCAGGACCAAAATGATTTGTGATCTTTAGGGTTGAGTTTTTGGACTTTCATTTTATATTTCCAAAACCTTTTTAATACATACATTAGAAGTTAACACTCACCAAGCGACCTCCATGAGCGAGATGGGCACAGCTGCAGCGTAAATGGCCAGGTCTCCGTAAAGATAGACGATGATACAGATGTAGAACATGTTCACTCCCACTGCAAAACACCAGGAGCACAGTTTAGACTCTTATTACACTTTCAAGGAACATTAAGCTGCTTTTCCAACATCATCTTTGGAAAACAACACCAGCAAAGCCTGCTCTAATACAGTCAACTAAAACTCTTATTCCTGTTCTGGAGAATGTTTTAGAGCGAACTCCTACGAACCAGAGGTGTCAGTCACAGCTGGTTTGTGACAATATGCCCAGAAACACAGTCCTGCAGAAAACTTTCCTCCAAAAACTAGAAAATGAGTCTTAAACAAACTGTGTGATTAATAATAAAACTACTCTCAGACAAACGCAGAGATTCTGGACAAGAATGTGTGACAGTTTATTGATGAAAACCCAGATATATCAGCTTTATATATTGTAAAGTTTTCAGATTTACCAGCTACAACTGAATGCAACGTAAATGTGTGTGTCCCTTTCTATGCACAGGTCACTTTCTTTGTCCAAGTGACAAACAATGAGCCATTGTTGCTCTGATAAATGTTCATCAGTCACGATAAATCATAATAAAGTGTAACATACCAGTCACATGTCGTGAGCTTTTCCTCTGTTCTTTTGATTTAAAAAGCACTGTCACTTCCCTTCATCACGTTTCTGTTCGAGCAGCAGCCCAAATATTAATAGTCTTAATTAGAAGCTAATCGCTCCATGAAGGATGTTTTTCTGTCAGCGTTTGCCCTTGGGATGCTTTTATTCTCGTCAGAAGTTAGATGGGTCTTAATTTGGCTTCTACAGAAGTTATTCTAAGGCTAAAAGTTGTCAGAGAAGAATTAAACTTTGGTATATTTCTTACTAAAAACATCCAACATACATTAAACCCATTATGTGTTCTTCAGTGAACACTCTATTGCCACACATTTATTTTATTCATTTGAACCTAGAAGGCAAAAGCATCCATCACTTTTCACAAAAACCTGTCGCGAGCTCCGAGCATAAGACCTGACCTCACTTCATTCATTACTGCAGACTTCATAAAAGGCCTTTCCAGCTTTAGAACACAGGCTCTGCTCTCAAACAAACTCAAATCAAGTCAAGTTAATAACTAATTAACAATCTAAACCCTCTTTGAGAAACCCCTGTTCATGAGTTTTATTAGAACAATAAGAAAAGCCTGACGTGATTTATTCTGAAGATATGAAAGGTTGACTTTGAACAGGTTTTATTTGGATTTGAACAGATTTTATTTGGATTTGAACAGGTTTCATCCAGATTTGAACAGGTTTTAGTTGGATTTGAACAGGTTTTATCTAAATTTGACAGGCCATAACTAAAATAAACCACTGCTGGCAGAATTACTTTGTGGAAGTTGGTCAAGTGTTTTCCACAAAGATGGATGTTTCATTCACTTTCTTCTCAATATCATCTTTCTTTTGAGTGTCGTTAGGGATTGGAAATATAAAACATGCTCTTTATGATTTCAGATCAAGACGAGAGAGTTTATAGTAAAAACACAAAAACTGGAGAGCCTTTATTTAAAAGTTACCTGCTTCACTCAGGTCTGTAATACTGTAACTGTAGAAGCCACATTATCTCGTCTGACAGTGTTTCATTTAAAAAGACAAAAAGCTCTTTAACCTCTCTTTCCTCTGTTTCTTCAGGGAATAAGAGGGAAACATTCACAAATCAAATCTAACAGCCCCCAAAGCAGCAACACCATTAGCACAATGTCAGCCAAAATAAAACAAATAAATAGGACAAATAGAGCAGCTCTGTGTGATTCAGGGCGACATTAACTGTGCTCTGTTTGAAGAAAACTGCACTTTCAGTTCTAAAAACATTTACATTTTGTGGCTTGAGTTCAGGAAGAGCCTCAAAAATAAATCAAATATAAAAAGACTAGTGCTGGGTGAAATGACCTCCAATCAAAGTCAGTATTAATGGAACAAATAACCTTGATTACAAAAGTGTCGGCTCAATAAATCTCACTGAAGAGCAGTTTATCCGACGATACGCTGTGGGTCACTGCTGGATTTGTGGTTTTAAAATCACAGCTATGCATTTAATGATTTCTTTATGAAATAATAATCACAGAGTAAAAAAAATACTTCAATAACCCTGCCTTACGGATGAATTATTATCAGCATTAGACACCGACTGCCCCCAAAAAGAGACTCTTAAGCCACTACAGCAGCCGCCCTCGGTCCAACACAAACGGGAGGCTCCTTAGTCACACTGACTACATTGAGCAGCCAAAACATTATGACCACCCTGTCGAGGTCTGGACTCCATTAGAGTCTGAAGGTGTGCTGTGGATCTGGCTCCGAGATGTCAGCAGCAGATCCAACTTTGAGACAAAACCTTCAGCTGCTCTCAATATTTCCCACTCACTAAAGGTGCCTTGTTGACGACATAATCAGTGTTATTCACTTCTGTTGTTTACTTCCACATGGTTTTCTGGAAATACATTGTTGCAAGGCTAAGGATCGAAATAAATAAATGAACACAATTTCCTATGTCACAGTTCAAGAGGCTACGATATTAAACCAACTTCACTTCTGGAAACAAATTAAGCTTTCCTCAGGTCTCATTGTGCTGTTATCGATCTGTTTTCTTAATCAGAGTTCACCGATACAACACACCGCTCGAAATTAAGCAGCGGATTTGACACAGCCAGAAAACTCTTGCAGCGGCGCCTCGGGTTTGGTCCATTCATCTTTTCTGCAGCCGAGCCACTGCCAGCTGCTGTTCATTTCACAGCAGCGCCTTTAATGCACACGAATGACATTTAAGTAAAAGTCAGTGAAGTATTAAAGATGGCCGTGCTTGAGTTTGGATTCTCGTTAATGACGAACGACTCCATCACAGTCGAGGTAATTAGTATTCGAGGGCTGTAGAGGTCTGTGCGTCGAGGAAAGTACGGCTCAGAGAGACAAGCAGCCGCCATCTTTAAAACCTCTTCAGAGCCGTCAGCCATCGAACAGATTAATGTTACTACAAGTCGTTAGGGTTTAGTTTGGGCCGGACCGAGACCAAAGAGCTGCTGTTTGGTCTAAACCACAAGGAACTGAAGTTTAGGAGTGAGTTTAGATGAAGCTGGAGTAAAAATAAACCCTGATGTTGTCACAAAAATATGTACAATATTAATAAACAGCCCAAGTGACAGAATAAAGAAAACACAGAGAAAAGAAATGCTGATTCTCGGACAGTGCCTTTGAGAGATTCTCCAAAGTCGTGTCGTAATCGAGTTTGGATGTTGAAGGTTGACGATTCCTGTCGGAGCCGAGGTCGCGCTGACGTCGGAGCCTGGCCTCGGTCCAAACCTCGACTCTTCTTCTGAGCCCAGTTTGAAGCCGGACGTCCTCTAACAGCAGCTCTTCCACAGCGGGACACGAGAGGCTACATGTAATCGCTACCACACTGATAAAAATACAAAATTATACTTAAACCTTTGGCTAAAACCGACAATAAATAGGGATTAAATGGCTAAAGTTATCCAGCTTTGCAAACATTCTCTCTTTATATTGTTTTATAAAAATTAGAATCTTGGGAAGCACTTACAAACCTGTGAATATTTTGGGATATTTGTGTGTGTGTGTGTGTGTGTGTGTGTGTGTGTGTGTGTGTGTGTGTGTGTGTGTGTGTGTGTGTGTGTGTGTGTGTGTGTGTGTGTGTGTGTGTGTGTGTGTGTGTGTGTGTGTGTGTGTGTGTGTGTGTGTGTGTGTGTGTGTGTGTGTGTGTGTGTGTGTGTGTGTGTCTCTGTGTGTGTGTGTGCGTGTGTGTGTGTGTGTGTGTGTGTGTGTGTGTGTGTGTGTGTGTGTGTGTGTGTGTGTGTGTGTGTGTGTGTGTGTGTGTGTGTGTGTGTGTGTGTGTGTGTGTGTGTGTGTGTGTGTGTGTGTGTGTGTGTGTGTGTGTGTGTGTGTGTGTGTGTGTGTGTGTGTGTGTGTGTGTGTGTGTGTGTGTGTGTGTGTGTGTGTGTGGTGTGTGTGTGTGTGTGTGTGTGTGGTGTGTGTGTGTGTGTGTGGTGTGTGTGTGTGTGTGTGTGTGTGTGTGTGTGTGTGTGTGTGTGTGTGTACTAGTTGATACAGTATCGTTGACTACAAACCCTGATGCTGAAGCTGAGGTTAAATCAGGATTATTTTGTGTCGATATTTGATAATAGCTATTACGAGTTGATAAGTTTGCATAGACCCTAAATCCCAACCATCACCATCTAAATAAAATGTACTTAATGTACTAAAATATTTCTAAATTTTTTTAATATATTATTTCACATTTTTAGAAAAAGTTGAGAATTTCTGCTATTCTTTTTTTTTTACACTTTCTAAATAATTTACAAATGTGACATTTTTTTTTAGCTGTATCCATTCTTCTGATGTTTGCTGCTAAATTTACATTTACATTTATTCATTTAGCAGACGCTTTTATCCAAAGCGACTTACATTGTTCTACAGTAATTACCAGTGTTACAGCCACTGGAGGCAAGGTGGGTTAAGTGTCTTGCCCAAGGACACAACGACAGTATGACCTGTGGGGAATTGAACCACCTACCTTCCGGTTGAAGAACGACTGCTCTACCCACTGAGCTACTGCTCAATCAAACGGGGCTCAAAATAAGAATACCAAAAGAAAAACGTTCTCATTCATCCAGGTCACTGCCGCAGTTTAGCAGCAGGTTTTCATAAAGCCTAAAAACGAAGTCCCACTTTTCACTAAATGTAGTCCATATTTCCCCGAAAGCATGTGAAGCTTGAATGGATCCAATCACAGCTTTGTTGCTTTATTGAGCGAAACGAAGAACGAGGAGGAGATGTTCGAGCGTTTTATGTTCTGTAAGTTTAACGGAGCGTGATGGACACTGGTGTTATTTACTCCTCAGGGCTTTAAAGCTGAGAAAACTAATAAAAAACAGTCACGCCTTGTCGTTTTACTCCACACGACATTACAAGTGTCCAGCATAAGACTGAGAAATATACGGCTATAACACAGAATTATCTTAGATACAAAGACGGCGTCAAAACAAAGATTTAAAAAGACTTAAAAACAACTTTATTTATTTATTAAGGCTTTACCCTTTTGACTTTTTTTAAACCACAAACCTAATCCTTTCTAGAAAACACTGCTCCACAAACATACTGGAGATCATGTTTTATTTTATTGAATTAAAAAGGATTTTTAATTCAACAAACAATGTCCAGAATATAAATATTAAGAAAAGACTGTAGATTGTTATACAATAGAATATATATATTATGTCCTTTACACTGAAACCTCCCCTTCAGTGTAAAGGACATAATATATATATTATGTCCTTTACACTGAAGGGGAGGTTTCCAGGGACAGAAAGCGATAATGCCAAAACGTGAAAAAGTGTGAATGGCGTCTTTGCACAACACGTTTTTAATTCATATTGTGGCTTAAATGTTTGAAAATACTGTATTATTAAATTCTCTACTCTTAAATAAATTTATTTAATTTGTGTTAACCTCGAGTGCGACGCTGGTGATGATGTAATTTCTGGTCACATGACTCGTGAGGTCAGATAAAAGGGAGCTGCGTTTGGGCCGATCTAATTCATTTGTGATTGGAGCCGCAGCGTTACCACGGCGACGTGTGGTGGGCGGTGCTTTTAGAGATCGATGAGTGCGCACGTGGCTCACCTGTGCACGTGGGACGAGGTCAAAGAAAACACAGAGAGAAGGGAGTACTGTCCCTTTAAGAATCAGACGCCACTTTATTACTTTTATTTCTTCACACTTCAACTGTCTTTCTTTACTTCCTATTTTTACACCATTTCCTTTCTTTATTCCTTCCTTCCTCCCTTCGATCAGCTCAAACACAAGTGTATGAATGTACTTCTAAGTGAACACATGCCTAGAGCTCCATCTAGTGTCCACAGACTGTAGCACATCTACGTTTATATTCATGAGAACTGAAAATCTTGTTTTCTTCACCGTCTTCCTCGCTTTGTTCCTCCAGGTTAAACGTTATTACTGGGTTCTCTACCTTTTATTTGGACTTGTATTTTAAAAAGAGTCAGACTGAAGAGAGAAAGGCCTAATCTCCTTCATGTGACTACATTTACATTTACAGATAAGTTTATCGAGTGAAGGGTTTAAAACAGGACCCGACTCTCCAGATGGTTTGTTGCACAGAACCATTTGAGAGGCCCACCAACATAAAGTATTTAAAGCACCTTTCCAACATTTAATTAACAAAATTAAGATACTGACAAATACATCGGTTGTAGTTTTGACGGAGCAGGTCTTGTCTTTTCTTCTTTCAGCTGCTTTCACCTTTAGATAATAACGCAGCAGGTGTCAAAGCTGAGGCATTACAGAGAAATAAAAAGCAAATAATGATTTAATGTTTGACTATTAGAGCTTTAATGAAAGGACGGCTTGTTTTGTGCTAAAGTCAGAAGGCTGTGGTTTAAAAAGGAGCTAATGTGAGCAGACCTGACTCTAATAAAATACACTGTTTTCAAAGTGAAAATGAAACACGTCTCATGAACAGCGAGGACATTAACCACCTCGATGGGGTCTCACACTCGTAATTACAACCAGCGGCAATTTATTCAAATATAATTAGATTGAATTAGAGTCCGCCGCGGTCTTTGTGGAGATAAGGCGTTAAAAAGATGATCCCACACTGCCTTCGGTAAATGTTACACGCCGTAATTAAGCTGCCAGACGGACAAGGGAGGATTACCTTTGTTAAAAAACATGGAGGCCATCTGACCCATCTCGACCCGCTCCGCGATGTCGAAGTGATCGACGTGACCCCCTGACCTCTCTGAAACACAAGAGGGACAACGGGCCGTGACACATTTTTAAAGACGCTTCAACAAAAGTCCAAACTCAGGGCAAACAGACTTAACACGTAGACCCTTCGTGGAGTTAAAAGAATGAGCATTTTACACATTCAGAAAAGATTCTTCTCAAGGCACATTCGAGAGCTGTTCAACAGAGAACCACTCTCCTGAGATTATGTATTCTGAGTTTTATCTGGTTATTATTCTGAACAGACAGATATTTGCTTTGCTCTGGGGGTTGTATTTGTCATTAATCAAAGCATAACAAAGAGAAGCCCATGTAGCTCCAAAAAATACATCCAGTGACAACAAATCTAACCTTCTGTGGAGTTAAATAACACTGGGTCAATATGTTATTCTTAATGTTGACTTTACTGGACGTGTCCTGTTACAGATAATACTCACGAACAGACAGGATGGGTTTGGTTTCAGGCTCCGATCGACCGCAACTTATTACGTCATCGTCCGAATAATCCGAGGTGGAGTCACTCTCTTCGATCTGCAAAGAGACACATTAACACATTTATTCACAAGGACTTCTGCTGCTGTCAGTGAAACAGTCAAACTCACACTCAGCACAGTCTGTCTTTTATCACAAAGAAAGACATAAAACCCACAAACCCGACACACTCAGCAGCATTATTAAACTAATATAACAATATGTATATTCTTCACGTTATTGTCAGAAGTGGATCAGACATTTAACTCTCCAGTCTGAAGCCCGACACTATAAATGTGTGTTAGCCACATATGCATCCGTCTGTTTACACGGCGTTAACAAACACTGAAGGAGACAACATCTGGAACGACCCCCGAAACAAACGCTGTAAAAATCATCTTTTCACAAACTCACAGATTATTATCCGTCAGCACCGAGAGACTTTTTACAGAGGAGACAAATCTGAACTTAAATTAGTGATGCGTGTTGTTGGGGGTTAGAGTCAAATAAAGGTGTGGCTCTGAGGAAGAGACAGGAGGAAGAGCTGAAGACGTGAAGAGGATTGAGTTCATCAGAGAGACAGCTCCGGTCAGAGGTTTAGGAGGTAAAGTTTTCAGGGAAGGTGGAGGGACAGTGACTATATCAGTCAAAGAAGGCCTAGAGGAAGAGACAGGAGCAGGTTTAAGGAAGTGAAGGAGACACGAAGGTAGCTGGTCTGAGAGAAGAGGAGGCAGAGGGAAAGAAGGAGGAAGACGACTCCTGAAAGAAACAACCCATCGTCTGAGAGGACTTCCAAAGCAGCCACAGCACCTTTCAGACCTTTCTAAACCTGACAGTTCACATTACAGTGGTTTTTACCGTTTAAAACATTTAAACTGATTTAGAAAATATAAAGAAAGGCTCTGGACTAACTTCCACTGGTCAAAGCAGGAGGTAAACAGTATTAGTCGCTGTTTGGACGAGGATTTTGAGTCAAAATCTAAATGTCCTTTAAATAAAAGACCATAACTTTATTGCAATACGGATATTAAGATAAGAATAAATGTCTGTAAAGCACACTTCTCTGGGATTCAAGGTTTAAGGGCCGGACTGTAATCTGTTAAAAGACTTGGATGGGGTCAGGTTCCTCCACGACTCTCTTCTTGTCTAAATAAAAATGAACAAAAGCATGCACTTCCTTGTCTGTCCAGCAGGAGGCCGTCACATTTACTGATAAACGATCTAAAACCCAACAAACATTTCATTTTTGTGATTTTACAGAAAACCCTTCTCTTTCTGACCTTTTATAAAGTAGCTCCAGCGTCTTATTGAGTGGATCATGCACTTCTTAGTTTCTAAAAGTCTTAGTCTAGACTCCATTTCCACTTTGAATAAATGCCAGGCGTTTTTTTTTCTCTGTAAATGCCTTATACACAGATGCATCACTTTAAACAGCCTTTCATTTCCGACGCTACACTTCACTCGAGCGGAGACATGGAAAGACTTTCATCAGTCAAACTTGTTACGTTTTTTTAAAGCTTTTCTATTATTCAGACGACAAAAGGTAGAGCGCTTTAGAGCGACCGTGAATCACACCAAGCTTTTCTCCTCGGGCTCATAACTCCAGAGCCGAGAGCGAGACTCTTTGTAATCGAGCACCGACAGCTCCATCTGAATCCACACAAGAGGCAGGAGACAGACTTTACGGTGACGAGGCGGTAAAACACAGGCTCACAGCGGCGAATATTCCAGACAGTGTTTATAGTTGGATCAATAGAGGATTTCCTGAAGGAAACAGCACCATTAGAACCTCAGGAAATGACTGATCAGACAGGCCTTTACACTTTAGAAGTCCCCTCTGTCACGATTACAAAAACAGACCCACGTGTGGAGGCTTTGACCCAGACACAGATCTGGTGTTAATGGTGCATTCATGTGCTCCATTTTTGTTCTGTCCAGTCGAATGTTTGGAGCAGCTTGTTCTCAGAATATGAAAAAGACAGGAGTGTGTGAAAAGAAAAGCAGGTTGTACCTTCCAAATGAACTGACTGACCCCTTTGCAACTCTGGGTAAACCAACGGACCACAGGAAGGAGGTGATGTGGGCTCCATTTGAAACCAGCAGCTACTGCAAGCAGCGGGTCTTGATTTGGCGCCAAATAATAACTTAATATTAAAGTACAACTAGTTTTTTTATTATTTATTTAACTTAAATTAAATTAAATAGCTAAAAAGAATAATAGCACATTTTTGTCTTCCTTGTTGTTGTGTTAAGTCCGAGGATCACTTGACTCAACCATTTGTTCTCATTTATGGATTAGTTTTATCACTCGACTCTTATCTTCCATTATCAGCAGAGGCAGCGGTCGCCTGATTAACGTCTGTTGGATCCATTTCTCTGATTTCTCTGATGTTTATACAGTTTTTAAATCCAAAGAGAGCAGACTTATTCTTTGTAGAGAATAGAAAAAGTAAAGAGTAGTGTGGACGCTACAAGTCAATAAAGAAAAGGTGAGCAGAACTAAACAGTGCTCACCTCGTCCTGTTCCCTGCGTTTCCATCGCAGCTGAGCGTTCGCCGCCGCCATCGCCTCGATCACAAACGTCGTGGTCATGTAACTGCGAAGAACAAGAACGACGTGAATAAAAAGTTACTCAAATCTAAGAAATAAAGTATCATTAATAAAAAAGAGAGACGGTTAATAATAAAGATCGACCTCATGAATCCTAGGAAAGTGATGAGCGCTAAGCTGACTACCCAGCCGGCGTGAGCGAAGGCTTTGGGCATCGTCAGAGCTCCGGTGCCTACGATCAGGTTGAACATGTACACCAGCCCCACCTGCACAAGAGAGCATCAGCCTAAAAGTCTGTTTGTGTGAATGACCACAGACTCCATGTGTTTAATGTCAGCGCCTCGGGAGAGGCTGTATTTATCTGCTTATGCCTGTCATACTTGTTATGGTTACACACAGTAGGATGTTAATAAAGAGCTAATATCTGCTTATGCCTGTCATACTTGTTATGGTTACACACAGTAGGATGTTAATAAAGAGCTAATATCTGCTTATACCTGTCACACACAGTAGGATGTTAATAAAGAGCTAATATCACAGGTTGACTTTCTGCACATTTCTATCACAAGCTTAAACCTGTCGAGTCATTTTCAGATTTCCTCATTCATACTTTGGACTTCTCTCTTTGACCTTATCTTCTGCATCGATCAAAACACGTCAGCCACTTTAGTCTCCTGTTTTAAAAATCTCTCAGATATTAATGTGTTTTTTCTGCTCGGAGCCTACAGCAGAGACACAGGAAATAAATCAAAGCCTTTCAGCCTGAGCTGTGGCGACAGTTCAATATCACAGGCTGTAGTGTCTGAAAGTGTTTGAGCTGGAACACTTTGTGGTCGACTCGCGCTGATGCAGCAAAAGCCCAGCGAGGACTCGAGACGATAAATGTGTCGGCGTTAGAGCTTCCTGTTTAAACTGCACTTCATGAAAATAAATGTAAAAGACAAGCGGCAAATCATTTAGAAAGAAAATCAGTCCTTCTCTGATGTTTTTTGTCAATAGCTTTGGACTTCTCGATGAACACTCATAATGAAGGCTCTGTGTGCTCTTTATTTAAAACAGAGTCATCAGTGTCCAGGAGTCTGCTGCAGTCGGTCCAGATAGGTCAGACTGAATCAGGACAGCGTGAGTGTTCCTCGGTCAAACTCTGCTGAGCTAAACTAGCCCTAAGATCTTTAAATATATAAGATGAACCCTGGATGAATTTGTATTTTTTAAAAACACAGCACAAAGTCACAATATTCAGAACGTGAGCAGGAGGTGTTGTCCTGAAGCAGGGTTTACTCACAAAAGCAGAGTAGGGCTCTCCTGTTTCTGTGATCCCTCCTGCCATGTCTGCAGCTCCTCTCTGCTCACACCTGAGCTGTTCACCTGAGCCGCTCACCTGAAAACAACAACAACTCAACGCATTCATTACTGAGCAGGGTTTTTCACTTTTGTGGAGCTGATACAAATCTGACCCACACTTAGAGCCACTGACAGGGTAAATGTTGTCCATATATCACTAAAGCATAGAAGTGCTTCGTTCTGGGCCCACATCTGACAATACTGAACACAACTGCTGCACATGTTGTCATATCTAACTCATCCTGAAACAATGATTATTTATTCTTTACATCAGCCCCAAGAGCACATCCACGTTTGCTTCGGTTTATGAAGCTCAAGGGTCAGCTCTTAATGTTTTATTCAAACATTTGTGAACATGTTTCCAACAACAATAAGCACACTTACCTCAGCTGCTGGACCTAAAGCAGAGCTGCTGGACCTAAAGCAGAGCTACAGGAGCTAAAGCAGAGCTACAGGAGCTAAAGCAGAGCTACAGGAGCTCGCTAACAGCAGGAGCTAGCTCAACAAAAACAGCCTCCACGCGCTTCAGAAGATAAATATCATTAGTTAACCTTTTTCTTGATAAATTTAGAAAAACAATAGCTTAATTATTAGAAATACACCGCTACGGCGCGTTTCCATTTGATAAAACAGCTCCAGTACTTGGCTAACAACACATTAAAACTACAACACCAGCTGACCTGCTCCAACACAGTCAGACTTCCGCTTGTGGCGCAAAGACAGCGCTTTCAAAATAAAAGTTCTGTTCCTATTTCCAAAACTAGCGACACAACCGTATTTATATGAGTGACATTTAATATATCTGCTAATCCCTGTCGTAATCACCCTTTATTCAAGCCACATTTTAAAACAGGAAGTGCATCATTAACGAGAAAAAAGAAAATATTTTAATAGTTCCGCCGGATTCTGCATTTCCATCTTTTCTGTTTCTAACTCTGCAGCCTGAACTGTCACATGACACGTGCTCGGGTCACATGACTAAATACCAGCTGTCAGCTTCTTTTCTCCACTGTCAGAAATAATAAAGTAATATTTTCTGACTGCAGTAAAACAGACGCAGACATTTTTCCAGTTTATTTTTATTCACACTCAGTCTTGACAGATATGTTTACAGGGTTTATAGAAAATAAAAACACACTGACAGTTAGAACTATTTGTTTTTTTTACTTTTTTTTGTAAAAGCAGTTATGTTTTTGGTTATGTAATGTGGTTTTCTTCTTTATGATTAAATTATGGTCACAGCAGTGGCAAATAAATCAAAAAAAAAAAATTGGACATTGACATCTCTGACCCACATAATCACTGAAATCACTGCTTTGGACAAATAACCACTAAAACTATAACTGCAGTAACTAGTCCTCAATCGTCAAACGCCTTGTGATAATGTTTTTAAATCAAGAGAATCACAAAACAAAGAACAACACAAAACAACTGAACAAGAGAATATTTCAGCTCATTTTAAATCGACGTGTGTAATGTTGTGATTTGTTAAACCATCTGTGAAGTGGTCCTGCCTTTGTCTCCAACAGGAAGTATAAACTCTTACTCTGTCCCGAGACTCAAGAGGCGACTACATTTAAGTTCAGAAAATAGGTCCTGGCCCACATCTGGTACATGTAAACCAGGAACACCACAACGCTAATGAAATAAAGCACGAAGAAGGCAGTGTCGATGACTTGTGCCATTCTTTTGAAGCGCTGTCTCTTCTCTGAGGACAAACATTTCATTTCTTCTCGAGTGGCCTTCAGTTCCCGGAGGATTCGTCTGAGCAGCTCACTCTCGCTGTGGGGGGGGGTCTCAGGAGGAGGGCTGGGCTCAGGGT
The DNA here is from genome assembly GCA_024349245.1 of Neodontobutis hainanensis. NCBI lineage: Eukaryota > Metazoa > Chordata > Actinopteri > Gobiiformes > Odontobutidae > Neodontobutis > Neodontobutis hainanensis. Next base: position 4,334,723 of record JALDNG010000029.1, read on the forward strand.
TTAACTCTCCAGAGGCTGTGGGAACAAGAGGCTTTTTACATCATTTATTATTCCTTTATATAAAGCCACTCAACCAAAGTTAATGTGAATATTGCAACAACATGGCCTGACGTCTACAGGAATAAACCCATATTCTGAGTTATATTTAATTACTCTTGAACGTCCTGTTTATCCTAAAACTCACCTTTAGAGTCAGTTATCTGCTGTTGACTGTCCTCTTTACAGTCTCTTTTCACTTGAACTTCAAAAGTGAGCAGAAAACTGATGACCATGGCCTCCAGGACGCTGATGCCCACCAGAGCGAAGATGGCCAGGCAGTAATTGGCTGGAGTTAGGCACAAGGACAAAGATATTTAGACAGAGGCAGGAACAGTCTGTGATAAAGGAAAAGGCCCTGTTTTAAATCTGGAGCCAGTGTCATTTGCAGATGAAGCAGGAAAGAGAATACTGATCCTGATGAGTCAAGCTGGCCATGTTTTTTGTGAAAATGGATAAGAATGTAAGGTCTGAAGGTAGCCAGATGTAAAAGTAAGTAAGATAAACACTTGTAGAAACTGAAGCCTTATTAATTCTCCATATAGTTCATATACTTCATATTGATTTATCGTGAATGTTGAAGGCTCACCGATCCACGGCAGCTTGGCCTCAGTGGACGGCAGCATGTCCTTCAGGATCAGCAGCAAAACAGAGATCGACAGCAGGATGGTCACTTTAAAACCCAGCTTTTCTCCTTCAGCCTCATTTATAAAGAAAGAGCCCAGATCGAGGATGAGGAAGAAAAACAACGGGATTATGAAGTTGATCACGTACAGCATCGGTCTGCGGCTCACGGTCACCTGAAATAAAGACATACCCCAGTCACTAGGACCACTTCTGAGTGTCCAGGTCTTAGTGTGGACAGGGCCGTGTGCTCACTTTGTAGATGAGATCGCTCACTGTCACGTTCGTGCCCAAGGTGCTCAGTTTGCTTTCCACCTCGATGTTCTTGAGCTCCCACTCTCCCTGAGTGATGATCACGTGCTTCGAGGCGTCGGAGAGCTGAGTGCCGCTGCTGGCTGTTCCCAGCTTTATCGACTGAACTGAGAGGAGCACACAGACTGGTTTACATGGACAAGGACACAGGACAGGACTGGTCCTGTACTGTACAGTATTGTCCTGTCCAGTCCTGTCCTGTCCTGCCCTGTCCTGTATTTTACTGTCCTGTCCTGTCCTGCCCTGTCCTGTATTTTACTGTCCTGTCCTGTCCTGCCCTGTCCTGTCCTGTCCTGTCCTGCCCTGCCCTGTCCTGTCCTGTCCTGTCCTGTCCTGCTCTGTCCTGTCCTGTCCAGTCCTGTCCTGCTCTGTCCTGTCCTGTCCAGTCCTGTCCTGCCCTGCCCTGTCCTGCTCTGTCCTGTCCTGCCCTGTCCTGTCCTGATCTGTCCTGCCCTGTCCTGTCCAGTCCTGTCCTGCTCTGTCCTGTCCTGTCCAGTCCTGTCCTGCCCTGCCCTGTCCTGTCCTGTCCTGTCCTGTCCTGCCCTGCCCTCCAGTCACCTATGACCTCTAACGGGACTAAGCGTGGTAAATAAATGAATGCGTTTCTTTTTCTCAGGCAGGTACCGTCAGAGTTCATGGAGGTGTAGGTGATGAGACAGGTTTGGTCGTCGAAGGGGAAGAGGGACAGGTTGAGCTGACAGGTGATGGTGAGCAGCTGCTTGAAGGTGGAGTAGGTCCAGCCGTCGGGAGACAGGTTCACATAAGGACTGTCGTATTTATTGCCGGTGTCGGACGCACTGCAACAAAACAAGTACCGTTCAGACAAAGACAAAAGTGTAAAGTGTCCACACTGCTTTAAACCTACTCCTCCCGGATGGCTACATCTGGGATCCAGACCATGGAGCGAGGGACGGTTACGATGTCGATGCCACAGAAATCCGCAGGGTCCCACTTCAGGAACTCATTTTGCCAGCGCTGGACAGACAAAGACACAAGAAATCGCTTTAAAAGGTTTTCATGGTTCTGTCGATAAAGACATATTGTGTTTTGGCCAAACCTCAGCCTCTCCGAGGCCGGCCCATCAGAGAGCAGAGCTAAGTCAATGGGACATGACGGCAGCAGGACCTCCCATGATTCAGAGCCTATTGTTGTTTTAAACGGTGTTTTCCAGGTCCTGTGTAAAAATTTAGATTCTCTCTTGAATGTCTGCAATTTAGAATAAAATCTGGAAACAAACGGTCCAAGCTTCTGTAAGTCCAGGACAGTCTTTTTTAACAGAAGTGCATCGTCTGAGGGTTTAATATTTTCATTTAGTCTTTACATAACGCCTGAAGACACTTATCAAAGACTGATTTCTTACAGCTTCAAAAGTCTTGAATTGGCCTTTGTCCCTCGGATCGTATGTTCTCCTAAAACCAGGACCAGGATCATCTGCTGAGGTCTGTTTTTGTTTTTTATTTACCTTTATTTATCCAAGAAATGTCTTCAAAAAATTTACTTTCCCAAACATTTCCTTCAAGACGCTCCATCCTGGAGAAATATTGGTAAATAGTAGGTTATCTTTAATAATAAGTGCTAATTCTCTGCCTCATCTTTTTAACATCATGTTCAACCCAAGGATATAATTCTAACACTCTGATTTAACCTAGGCTCCCTTCAGACCAGATAAAGTCTGATAAAGCTTTATTAAAGTCACTAAGATCGTTGAAGGTCAAGAACACAAAGAGCACTGACACTGGGGAAATTATTTTAGGAATAGAATCATCTTAAAAAGGTTCATTCTGCCGAATAAAATACAGTTTTTTATTTCCAGCTTTCTGAATTAAATGACCCATTTCTTTTTGCCTTCTGATTATTGTTCTTCTGATTATTGTTCCTCTGATTATTGTTCCTCTGATTATTGTTCCTCTGATGATTGTTCTTCTGATTATTGTTCCTCTGATGATTGTTCTTCTGATTATTGTTCCTCTGATTATTGTTCTTCTGGTTGTTCCTCTGATTATTGTTCCTCTGATTATTGTTCTTCTGATTATTGTTCTTCTGATTATTGTTCTTCTGATGATTGTTCTTCTGATGATTGTTCTTCTGATTATTGTTCTTCTGATTATTGTTCTTCTGATTATTGTTCTTCTGATGATTGTTCTTCTGATTATTGTTCTTCTGATTGTTCTTCTGGTTGTTCCTCTGATTATTGTTCCTCTGATTATTGTTCTTCTGATGATTGTTCTTCTGATTATTGTTCTTCTGATTATTGTTCTTCTGATTATTGTTCTTCTGATTATTGTTCCTCTGATGATTGTTCTTCTGATTGTTCTTCTGGTTGTTCCTCTGATTATTGTTCCTCTGATGATTGTTCTTCTGATTATTGTTCTTCTGATTGTTCTTCTGATTGTTCTTCTGATTATTGTTCCTCTGATGATTGTTCTTCTGATGATTGTTCTTCTGATTGTTCTTCTGGTTGTTCCTCTGATTATTGTTCTTCTGATGATTGTTCTTCTGATTGTTCCTCTGATTATTGTTCTTCTGATTGTTCTTCTGATTATTGTTCTTCTGATTGTTCTTCTGATTATTGTTCTTCTGATTGTTCTTCTGATTATTGTTCTTCTGATTGTTCTTCTGATGATTGTTCTTCTGATTGTTCCTCTGATTATTGTTCTTCTGATTATTGTTCTTCTGATTGTTCCTCTGATGATTGTTCTTCTGATTATTGTTCTTCTGATTGTTCCTCTGATGATTGTTCTTCTGATTGTTCCTCTGATTATTGTTCTTCTGATTATTGTTCTTCTGATTATTGTTCTTCTGATTGTTCTTCTGATTGTTCTTCTGATGATTGTTCTTCTGATTGTTCCTCTGATTATTGTTCTTCTGATTATTGTTCTTCTGATTGTTCCTCTGATGATTGTTCTTCTGATTATTGTTCTTCTGATTATTGTTCTTCTGATTATTGTTCTTCTGATTATTGTTCTTCTGATTATTGTTCTTCTGATTATTGTTCTTCTGATTATTGTTCTTCTGATTGTTCCTCTGATTATTGTTCTTCTGATGATTGTTCTTCTGATTGTTCTTCTGATTGTTCTTCTGATTATTGTTCTGATGATTGTTCTTCTGATTGTTCCTCTGATTATTGTTCTTCTGATTATTGTTCTTCTGATTGTTCCTCTGATTATTGTTCTTCTGATATTATATATATTTGATGCTTTAGTTTAGTCCATTTAAAACTCTTACCATTGTGTTCCAGATGTGCCCTTGAACCGTTTGTTCGTTCTCATCCTGTAAAAACACAACAGCATTTTCAAAAGCTCTGGAATGTGTCTGAAATGATTTATTCAGAAAAAAACTCACCACTTTCAAAATGCCGAACACGATTGTGTCGATGAGGACCTTGGTGACTGTGGTCCAGGATTTAACCGGACGAACGTTGGCCACAAAACCGTCGGTGCTGGTGATGTTGAGATAATCCCACAGTTTCCAGTACGAGCAGTCCGGAGGCTGACTGTGGCAGACGGCAGCTACACAAGAACGAGAAACAGGCTCTGGAGAACATATTCACAACGACTTTCACGAGTTCCAAGAAATCATTTTCATCCAACAGGACAGGTGTTAGCTGTGGCATCTTTCAATCAAGTCTGCCTAACGACTGAAGATACGAAGAAAAAAAGTGTATTGAGGCTTCACAAAGAGCTTTATTTTTACCACCAGACCGAGAAAATACATAGAACTGAATATCAGAACACAAGCTGCAGAAAGTCAAGCCAAACACTAAAGTTAATCTCTAACAAGGCAAACCTTTACCAGAGTAAGACTGTGTCGTGGAACATACTGAAAAGCAGAGTTTAGTGACACAATACTTCGGCTCATGGAACAGAACCAGCTTTTTCATGTGAAGAGAAAAGATTCTGACCCTGGTCTATATGAACAAACAGCTTCAGTAATATACCCTCTGTGAGTAGTTTTGTCCTTTTTTAACTCAGGCCTTTTCTTCAAACTTACATTTACATTTATTCATTTAGCTGACGCTTTTATCCAAAGCCACTTACATTGTTCTACAGTAAATACCAGTGTTACAGCCACTGGAGGCAAGGTGGGTTAAGTGTCTTGCCCAAGGACACAACGACAGTATCAACTGTGGGGAGAGTGAGAATTGAACCAACTACCTTCGGGTTGAAAGACGACTGCTCTACCCACTGAGCTACTGCCGCCCCAACTTACATTTGTTTTAACAAATACATTCCAACTTTTACACATTTGTGCCTCAACATCCTTCACAAGCTTCGTTCTGGATCTTACCCTGAACAGGACAATGTTCAGGTGCTTGTTTTGATGTAAAAAAAACAAGAAAACCCTCTCAAACCTGTTGATGCCAGCAACGCGAGTACGAGTCCTGTCATGGCTGCTTCTCTTCACGCTCAGTCCCAGACGCTTTGAGCTGCTCTCTTCAAAACCAATATGAGCTGTCCCATTAATGGTACAAGCCTCTGGTTTTGAAAAGAACAAATGAGCAGGGACTCTTTTGTCTCTGTTATCTCCTGCTTCATCGGTCAAAGTCAACACTGAGACTGGAGTGGATGCTATTATTCCTCCTTGAACACCTGCAGAAGTCAAACAGACACACGAGACCACATCGTCTCTGCTTTAGTTTAAATCAAAGTCTCTTATTTTACAAACCTGCGTCTGGATTATATTAATATTTTGATTACCATTTAAAGTTAACCCCAAGGCCTCAAATAAATTGAATAAATTAGTCTTAAAATGTGATCCTATCTTCATCTAAGTCAAGAGAACTGACAAACATAATCTGTCTAAAAATAATTACACAAATGTTGATATTTTATGTCTTTATTGAGAACATCTAAAAAAAACTCAGAGCTTGTGGAAGAAGTATGTGAACCTAACTGGAGTCAGGTTTGAGCACACCTGGAGTCTTGTAAGGATTAAAGTTTGCTGTGCACAAAAAGAACACACTTATGTGAGTCATGCCTGGCCAAAAAGCCCTTTAGAGGAGCTAAAATCAAGAACTGTTGTTTTCAAAGCCTTTAGAGCATCACCATCTACAGTTAAACACATGAGACGCTCTGGGACTGTTGCAGCTCCACAAAATGACTCCGAGAGCACAACAAAGACTCATCAGTGAGGTCAAGAAACGACCCTGAGTGACAGCCACAGATTTGAAGCATCATTGGGACTTAAAAGATCTCTGTTCATGAGTTTATAACACGTACACCACTGAACCAGCAGGACTCACTAAAAAGAACACGGCTGCACACCTGAGGTTTGCCAAAGAGCACACTGACACTCCACAGCGGGTTTGGAAAAATGTTTTGTGGACTGACGAAACTAAGAATGAACTATTTTGAAAAAAACACGCAGTGCTACATCTGGGTTCGAAAGAGCATGTCATCCTAAAAACATCCAACAGTGAAGTCTGGTGGTTCAAGCCTGCTTTACTCTTCAGGATCACGTCAGCTGGAACTGTAGGTGATAAAAAAAACACAATCATTTAAGTTTGCTCATGACAAGGCCCTGTCGTTTTGAGTATTTCATAATTAATTATACTCACACGTTCTGTTTGCTGAAGCCACTCCTGTTTAAAGTTCAAAGTTCAAAGTTTCTTTATTGTCCCTCTTGGGGAAATTAATTTTGCAGCATCATGCTCCTTAAAAAACATACAACATAGAATTACACTTCAACAACTCAAGAGCAGGATCAACAATGGAAATCACTAAAAACCAAGATAAAAATGTGCAAAATGGAATTAAAACATGAATAAAAACATTGTGCAAACAAGCAATTATTGTTGTGCAAAATGATTATAAAGTGCTAGGTGCCATTTAAGTGCCTCACAGCTGTCGGTAAAAACGACATATTTAATCTTTTAGTCCTACAGCCCAGAGCTCTGTAGCGCCGGCCGGAGGGCAGCAGCTCAAACTCCCCTCTGAGGGGATGGTCTTGGGACTGCGCTATAGCACCAGCCTTCCTCTGCACCTGTCGGCTGTAAATGTCCTTCAGCTGAGCCTGACTCCTCCCCGAAATCTTACTGGCCACTTTAACCAGACTACTCTGGAAACAAACCTTTTATCTTTGTGGACAGGTCCTCGGCAAAAGGGTTTGAAAATAATAAACCGGGGACATATTAAATGTTTCTGAAGTTGTTCTGTAAACATCTGTATCGACAAAGAGCTGTCGCTTTGGAGCTGAACTGCTTTGTTTGATTTGTTTTGTCGTTTTCTTTTACAAACCTCCAGAGATCCTGCCTTGGTCCTGACCTGGTCTAAGTTCCTGTAAGTTCTTGGACCTAATTAGTCTGCGGCAGGTTGAACATCGTCTTCAGTTTGAATCTAAACTCAGGGTTAGACCGGGACAACTGAGTTTCAGGAACTGGTTTAGAGTTCGTTCAGTCGACTCAGAGTTAAAGCCTTTGTTATTGGAGCCATGAAAAAGTGGAGTCACCATTAAACACAGTAAACGTGAGTCATCTTAGGATTTATTTAAAATGTCAGGTTCAAAAAGACATATGAACACTCTGCGTCAGTGGAAGACGTCTCTCGGCAGCTGAAGGTCTTTGAAAGTGTAGAAGGAGATGTCTCCGTGGTCGACCGCGGCGAACACCACAGGGGCCTCCGGGCTCTGAGCCGCCAGCTGCTGCAGGGCTCGGAGGTCCGGGACAGGGCCGTCGAACCTGGACAGAGGACAGGACACATTCATCCAACCTGTCGATGCTTTCTCAAACATCAGTGCATCAGTTCTTTTACCTGCACACAACCATCCGGACATAAGGCCTCCCCGGACTGCTCTTTTTAAAGGCCGCCGCCGTGTCGGGCTGGTAAACGTTAAAACTGATCCTCCATTCGTCCGAGGGCTTCAACCTAAACACATTCAGAATAAAACAGGACTAAAGGCTGAAGGGTTTAACGCTGGAAGTTCATGATGGAGAGGTTTTTACCTCGATGCTCGGTCCAGTAAAGTGGTGGACCTGATGATGCTGATTTTCTCCAACAGCTCTTCTGTGAAGTGCATTTACAGGGTTTACTTTTCACTATTACCCTTTACATCAGGGATTTATACAGACTTCTAAAGAACTAGCAACAATAGAAAGTCCCCAGAGTCAAATGGAAGAACTATTTTTCTGATTCGTCATTAATTATTTAAAACCAAGGAAGCTCTTGTTTAAGAAAAGACAGTGACATTTCTCTAGAAAAGTGTAAAAAATGATCAAAAACTGTAATTCCTACTGAATCCTGTTGTTGATTCTGGTTTAACTGAAGCTTTGACGAGTGAAAGTTAGTCCGGAGTTTCTTCTTGAGGAAAACGACGCGTACGATAATGCGACATGTGTCGACCCTGATCGACCCTGGGTAGACTTGCCGTGGGGGATGGGCTGCGTGGGGTCGTGTAAAGGGGTGACCTCTCTTTCCCAAAGATGTGAAGGTCGACGTTTCCGGGCCGTCCGACGTCTCTCCGTCAGCTCTCGATACTCGGCCCAGTTCCTGCAGCGCTGCACCTTCAAAACACACAACGATAGGTTGGTTTATGGCTGAACACAAATCTTTATGTCTAAAAACAACCCTGAGTCCACTTTATTCTCCTTTTAAATAACACAGTGACAATGGATTCATGTAAGAATAATAAACCTCTGTGTCTTTGTTAACGTCCAGTCGGCGGCTGCTCAGTTCTTCTTCTCGTTTCTGTTCTTTGGGCGACATTCTCACTTCTTTTTGGTTTATTCTCCGCCTCCAGGGGGCGACGTCACAGGGTCCCACTGTTAAAGCCCCGGGAAGCAGAGTCGGGTTGGGAGCCGCCAGAGAAACACGGTCCTCAGAGCCAGGACCTGAGGCACAAACAGTGTTCATTACTGGATCTATTCTCACAGTTTGAGAACACAGCAGGGTTCAGACGAGTCCTGAAAACACCAGAGTTTATTAAATAAGATTTTAATATTACAGTGCATTATGATCAAAGCCGTACCAGAGCCAACGTCTGGAAACCAGATGCAGCTGAAGTCCCACCGCGAGGAGCCATAGCAGGACTCTGTAGGTTTCACCGAAGAACAAACTCCATCAGGCGACCGCCACGACCTGGGCTCACGCTCTTCTCCCTCTGAATTCACCTCAGGAGGGTTTGTTTCACTGTCCTCCTCCATCCTCTCCACTGCGGACTCTTCTTTTGCTTTAGCCGGACTAGAAATGAGACAGAGACAGTCTGAATGAGGAATTAGTGAATTAATGTAAGCCTCAGAATGCACAGTGTCTCATGCTGATGGTTCTTAGACAGTAGAGCGGTAGAATCACTGACACAGCGCCCTCTGCTGGACACAAGCCTCAAGACAGGCTCTTTCTGAGGAACTTGCCATCTTAAACGTCTCTACTTGTACCAAACATGACGGTAAGGTTGCACAGAGAGGGACCTGCGCCCTCTGCTGGCTAAAGGTTACACAAATAAACCTATTGAACACAGCTACTTCATAAAACAGATGTTTAGACATTTCAAATCTGAAAGAACTTCCTAAGCTCTAACTAGCTTCAAGGAGCTATGTTCTTGATTTATTTCAGAGAGTCTCACTTCAGTGTCAGCGCAGACGCCTCGAGCTGAGACGGTGCTCCTTCACAGCTGCTAGACTCCATCTTCTCCTGTGTCGAGCGACCCTGGGTTTTAGTTTGACTGTAGATAAAAAATAAAAAAAAGGGTTTAAAGTCTTTAAATTCAGACTTCTCCTAAAACACAATGACACACAGAAACTTCAGTAATGAAAGAGTGTTTAACCTTGATGACGTTGTGGGACTGGGGCTGCGTTTCCTCTTCAGAGGTCTCCCGGCCCGGGCCAGAGGCAGGTTCAGCTCTCTCGTGTACGCAGACGGCTCTGAACTGGACAAAACAAAACAGGCACAGGGAGGACATCGTGTCGGGATAAATACTGTCAAGACTACTGCTGCTTTTTCTAAATTGTCTTATTGTTCATATGTTGTCTTCTTTCATGATGTTATGTTCATTAATTTGTTTTCAAATTGTTGACAAAAAGTCATTTATATGTTGTAAGAGATGTTCGGTGACAGGAAATGGACATACGCCTCTGTTTAAGGCAAAGTAGAAGATGATTTATGCAAATAATCCACGTGCTTTGATCGAACAGAGAACATTTAGTATTCGTTCATGTTGTGTGTAGTAATATTCAAACAGAAACTTTTCTATGAAGCCCGACAGATCTTTACCTGGGATCAAACCTGTGCACGACGTAACCGAGCCTCTTTAAATGACCAAAGACCTGAATCAAGAGGAAACACAGAGTTGTCGACCCGTCTGCTGTAATGGCTTCGGAAACACACACTAACATTCGATACCAGATACTGTTGAAAGCTGATTGTGTTTGACGACAGAAAACTCTCGTATCCGTCCTGAATGGACAGAGGCAGGTCCTGGAAGAACACCTGCACAGTGCCCTGTTCGGGAACACCACACATGGGTCATTATAACGAATGTTGTTACAGGACGACGTGTTGAACCAACACTCACACACTCCATCAGAAACAGAGCCTCTTCAGGGAGCAGGTACTGTTTACCGTCGGCAGAAAACCCCATCGTCTGCCAGAACTTCCCCTGAACACACACCACAGGAGCCGCGGACACGTTAGAAATCTTACATAAAGCATTTCTGTTGTTGTTGAACGAACTTACAGCTGGAGTCTGAAGCTCTACAATCTGTTCATCAGGAATCCACACGCCTTTCACGAGACTGCCCCTACAGGAAAAAAGAATTAAAGTAAAACCCTGAAGCAGATTAAAACTGGTTTGTCTTTATCTGAGCTTTATTATCAAAATTAGATCGATAAGTCAAAATGTTCTCTCTCTCTTACTGCAAGCGCTTCTCTAAAATGAAAAACGAACTGGGCTAATCAAAGTAATCCTTCAAGTGCGTTAATGCTCGTTTTGTTCTTCACACTGATATTGGTAAAAACTAACTGCACAATGCGTTTGTGTTGGTCCCAAAACAAAAGATTAATTTAAGAATTACTGTTAAACTCTGGGCTTTTGAAATACTCATTCAAAACTTAAAAAAAAATAAAGGCCTATATAGGACACAGACTTATTTGATCTGTCACAATCAAAACTCCATTAAATGAGTTTAATAAAAAAGGCTGTAACAAAACTAAAATCCCAATCACTGCGTCCGTTTGGCTCCAACAGTTTTCAGATTTGTAACTGACTTTGGTGACTTGGACTCGACCTGGACTCGGACTTTAATCAATGATGACTCGACCTTCACTGGGACTAGTCTTTGGGGACTTAGACCTGGACTTGAACACTGGTGACTCGACTTGTAGTGACCACACAATATTACAATAAATATTCATATTGTTACATCATTAATCTTATACAAACTTGCTGAGGTAAAGTAGATGTTTATGAAAACGAGGCTTTCAATAATGTATTGCTGGTGAATTAGAAACTGGTGAATAAACTGTGACAGTGGAGCTTTATCTGCGACTCACAGACGTTCGACTCGTTCTTCCGAGATCAGGCTCCAGTGCTCGCTCAGACTCTGCTCCAGTCTCTGTCTCTGCTCCTCGGACTCGTCCGGGAAGAAGTCCTTCTGTCCTCGCACCGGGATCTTGTGACTCCTGGAACGCGCCGCAAACAGCTCTGTTGGACTGACGTTTGGAGAAAACACAACACCAATTAAAATGTTAGAATATTTCACTGAAATCAAGTAAATGTTAAATAAAAGGCCCTGAAATGGGACAATACGGATTATCTGCAGCATTTATTTTCCTCCAAAATCAAATAAGTAAATAGATCTTTAGCTTAAAAAAGGTTAGCAACAACAAAACATAGGCTACATGTAAAAATATATATATAACTTATGTACTTGAAAAGGCTGCTGTTTTTCACCAGAACAAACAGCAGAGGGCGACAAAGAACACCACGTTTCTGCAACAATATCCTCATAAACTGTCTTTACGTTTCCGATTATTATTTAATGGAAATATCTTAAAACGAGTTTAAAGCCTTTTGTGAAATGGATTTCGCTGATAAATGTGGTCTCGTGAACTTCATATTAACCATGCGTACGAGGCTCATCCAAACCCTGACCAAATGAAATGACAGACCGGTAAGAAGCAGGAAGCAGGTTAAAAGCTCGTTTAATCTATTGATATATGTTGAAAAACAGTTTAAAAAGCAGCTACAGACCTGAGAACTTCACTGACGAACTCTGGATCGGTTTGGGTCGGATTTTGGTCCGCCATCTTGAACCGCCGACAGGTCGAAGGAGACGCTCCGGGTCCTAAAGCCCGCCGTGTTCAGGGAGACTCAAACCCATTAAACAGAACACATGTGAGCAGCATAGGGAGACAGAGAGGCTATTTAAATAAAAACAGGCTTTTCAATTATCAACTGAAAATAGGAGGAAAATAAAATAACATAACTCCAGGCTCCCAGCACAGCAGTGACCTATATAGTTCATGACCTTATTTGTTCAAAATAGTAATGTTTGAAAGATCACTAGGCCAAATTCCAATCAAATCAAATGAGCATCTTTCTTAATCCAGTGATCTGTAAGTAGTATAGAACTAGCAAGTATTGGTTGTATTTCCTGACTGCACTATACCGGCACTTGTGTCAGAAACAGGTCTGTTGTGAGCCAGCACTAACAGGAAGTGACTTAGTGGAACAGCAGTAAAAATTCTCTGGTCTCTGTGACAGTCCACCCTAAGACAACAGCTTTAATAAAAAGAGCTCTAATGTCACACTCACCTGCTCACTCCAGGACACAGAAAATGGAGTAGGACTTTGAAAGTTTGACTTTCAGCTTGAGTCAAACAAGATCAGCCCCACCACTTCCTGTCCCTTACAGTGTTACACTAATGGAAATAATAAAACCTGAGCAGAATAATAGAGGCACTTAAAAGGTTTGTTTTTTTATCCTTTACATTTATTTCTTAAATAGACTTACATTATCTTTAACCTTAACCTGCTTTGCTCCAAACTGTCCTGCCTCTTTAGAGACACATTATTGTCTTGTTATAGGCTTTAGTACAAATATATGGCCTATATCTGACACTACAAACCCCAAAGTCCCAAACACAAGGCCTTAATAAAGCACGGGCTGGTCTGGACAGGCGTTAGTAAAACTCTGACTGACTTTGTTCATAAAGCTCTTTTCTGTCGAGTTAGAAACAGTGTGTTCAAACTGGAAACACTGTTCAAACTGGAAACACTGTTCAAACTGGAAACAGTGTGTTCAAACTGGAAACACTGTTCAAACTGGAAACACTGTTCAAACTGGAAACACTGTTCAAACTGGAAACACTGTTCAAACTGGAAACACTGTTCAAACTAAAAACACTGTTCAAACTGGAAACACTGTTCAAACTGGAAACAGTGTGTTCAAACTGGAAACACTGTTCAAACTGGAAACAGTGTTCAAACTGGAAACAGTGTTCCAACTGGAAACACTGTTCAAACTGGAAACAGTGTGTTCAAACTGGAAACAGTGTGTTCAAACTGGAAACAGTGTGTTCCAACTGGAAACACTGTTCAAACTGGAAACAGTGTGTTCAAACTGGAAACACTGTTCAAACTGGAAACACTGTTCAAACTGGAAACACTGTTCAAACTGGAAACACTGTTCAAACTAAAAACACTGTTCAAACTGGAAACACTGTTCAAACTGGAAACACTGTTCAAACTGGAAACAGTGTTCAAACTGGAAACACTGTTCAAACTGGAAACAGTGTTCAAACTGGAAACACTGTTCAAACTGGAAACACTGTTCAAACTGGAAACAGTGTTCAAACTGGAAACACTGTTCAAACTGGAAACACTGTTCAAACTGGAAACAGTGTTCAAACTGGAAACACTGTTCAAACTGGAAACACTGTTCAAACTGGAAACACTGTTCAAACTGGAAACACTGTTCAAACTGGAAACAGTGTGTTCAAACTGGAAACACTGTTCAAACTGGAAACAGTGTTCAAACTGGAAACAGTGTTCCAACTGGAAACACTGTTCAAACTGGAAACAGTGTGTTCAAACTGGAAACAGTGTGTTCAAACTGGAAACAGTGTGTTCCAACTGGAAACAGTGTGTTCCAACTGGAAACACTGTTCCAACTGGAAACACTGTTCAAACTGGAAACACTGTTCAAACTGGAAACACTGTTCCAACTGGAAACACTGTTCCAACTGGAAACACTGTTCCAACTGGAAACACTGTTCAAACTGGAAACACTGTTCAAACTGGAAACAGCGTGAACATAAAGAGTGTTCAGTGCTTTGAGTGACGGCTGTAGGGACAGACTGTGGGGGCCTGGACTGGTGGTGCGTTAAAGGCCAATGTCCACGAGTTCATTTTAGTCCTGTTCTCAAACTGTGCACGGGAAAAAAAGCATTTAGAAATGTGGCAGAAAGTGTTGTACTTCCGGTCTGCGGCCACTGGGGGCAGTGCAGCTCCAAAAGGACATTTGAGAAAAGCTTTGGAGTAAACATCAACACATTTCTGCTGCAGGTGGGATTTAGAAAAGCTGCAGGTGTGACGACCTGCTGTTTTATAAATCTGGATTTTTGAGGCGTTTTGTCAAAATGAGGTCCTGGGCCGTGTTTGTTTGCTCCTGGGGCTTTTATTCCAGTTTCATTTAAATGAACTGAAAAAGAATCCTCGGTGAATTACAACAGGATTTATTAAAGTGAGTCAGAGTCAGATTATAAACTGGACATATTTACATCAGCACTAATGGAAACATTTGCTCAGTGTTTAAATCTTATTTTAATAGAGTTTAAATGAAACAGGATTCAAAATAAAGTCAATATAAATACATTTTAATAATGTTTTATGGAAAGACATTAGTTCAAAAGAATAAAGACAGAACAAACTCACATCTTTATCGACAAAACACGACATCCGTCACATTGACTTTATTCATCAGTGAGACAGATGCATTGTGGGTATTTGAACTGAGAGTGTGTGTTACAGTGAGGTCTGGCCCAGAGCCTGATGAAGCAGCCTCAGATTCTCCCTGAGCTCCTCCACGTCCCGCTCCCATCGGGCTCTGCTCAAACTCAGCTCCGTCAACACCTCCTTGTGCTGCTTCGAGGCCGTCCTCTCGTCCTGTCGCCACAAAACACCACATTGTTACAGCACTTTCAAAAGGACTGCTGCTGTCTGTCGTGTAGCTGCAGCAGGTTTGAACTGGTTACCCTTTGAGCCGACTGCAGCTCCTCCTTCAGAGACGTCAGCTCCTGCTTCAGACACTGGACCTCGGACTCTTTCACTCTCAACGTGATCTGGAAACAACACTCTGGATCAGTGTCGAGGCTGAACTATTGAAGTGAACTATAGTTGAACCGTTAGTTTAGAGCCGCCGCAAACAGACTGTGATAAAACATCTTAGAACTTCCTTCCTCGAGGCCTCCTTCGACAGATATACAGCTCGTATTCAAACAGGAAACAGACTGCAGAGCCTCACCTCCAGTTCGTAGAGGCCCATGCCCTGAGTGAGCGGCAGAGCGTCCTGTTTGGCCAAAGAGCAGAGCCGCGTGATCTCTGCCGCGAGGTGAACGCTCAGCTCCTGAAAAGACAACACACACATCTTCACATGGATCAGAAACCTCCTCTGGTGCAGCTGGGCTCAAACCAGAGCCAACAATTAAAGGCTTTGGCTCGTTTCTCTAAAGTAAATTTATCAAAACTCTTATAACCAAAACAAATCATGGTTCTGATTGTCCATCTACGTTTGAACATGTTTTAGATGGATTTCAACAGGTTTTAGATGGATTTGAAAATGTTTTAGATGGATTTGAACAGGTTTTAGTCAGATTTGAACAGGATTTAGATGGATTTCAACAGGTTTTAGATGGATTGGAACAGGTATTAGTCGGATTTGAACAGGTTTTAGTTAGATTTATGAACTTGTCAGAAATAATGAACTATACACTATAAAATGGGTTTAAATCAATAAAATCAATAAAATATTAAGAACATAAAATGAACAAAATTAATCCCAAAAAATAAAAAAGTGAATATGGTCAGAAATCATTTTGAAATCTGGCTGAAAACCCTGGTGAATTCATCGTCTGTGTTTTTAATGAAACATCTGAGGATATGAGACACTGTTTAATTCAAAAAGACAGATTTATGAGGATATGATTATTATCAGAACTCTCGCCTGGTTCTTGGTCCTTAAGTCCTGGTTTTCCTGCTGACACTGACACAAGGCCTTCCTCTCGGCGTCCAGAGCCTGGACCAGGTGCACGTTCTCCAGACACTTGAGGGAGAACTGCTGCGACAGGACCTGGAGCTCCTCACTGCACGGAGCACACACCTCATCATCAGGATCAGGACAGTCTTTTATCTCTTATATTTAAAGGTAGACAGATCAGACCTGTGTTGTGAGTAAACGTCCTGAAGCTCTGGGCTGCTGCTCTGGGACAGACTCCTCCGCTGCACCTCCCGCTCCAGCTCCAGACGATGGGCCTTCTTTATGGCTTCGATCGCTGCCGGACCACATCATACAGTCAGATTTTATCACTGAATACGAACATCTTCTACACGCTCTCTGCTCTCTCGACAGTGTGGAGAAACATGCCTGTCTTTATCTGTGAGTGGCTCTGAATCAATAAACACCTCAAAATAAACCTTTAGAGTCTCTCTGTCAAAAGGAAGAGGGTTAGGCAACACAAGGCATGTGAATTTCATGGTTTTATGAATAATTTTGTCCTAAAATGTGACATGATCTTTCTCTAAGTCTAAGACAATGTGGGTAAAAATAATTACACAAATAAATCCTGATCTTTTGTCTTTATTGAGAAACCTCGTAGTGCTTGTGATCAAACTGTTATTAATTATAAGGCTTGTTGAATGTTAAATGAGTGTGTTCCATAAAGTTTTTGTGTAATTACTTTTAGACACATTATGTTTGTCAGTACTTTGACTTAGATGAAGCTAAGTTCCACTCGGACTTTAGTCTTTAGTGCCTCAGACTCCAACACTGAGGAGTAAAAGTGCTCTTGAAAACTGGATGTGTTAAACTCTGAGACAAAACCCTGCACAGATCCTAGACCCTGTTTCTAATGGAGGGGGGTGTCCCAGACCTGTGGCAGTGGCGGCGCTCTCCTCCTCCAGCAGACGGTCTCTCTCCACCAGGAGGCGCTGCAGCTCCTGCCTGTGTCTGCGCTGAAGCTCCTCCACCACCTTCACATGAGCCTCCTCCATCGAGCTGAAGGCGCGCTCACAAGTGTCCTGCACATTCACACAGAGGTCAGTTAGAGGTCAGTCAGAGGTCAGTCAGAGCTCAGTCAGGTCAGTCTGAGGTCAGTCAGGTCAGTCTGAGGTCAGTCTGAGGTCAGTCAGAGCTCAGTCAGGTCAGTCTGAGGTCAGTCAGGTCAGTCAGAGGTCAGTCAGGTCAGTCAGGTCAGTCTGAGGTCAGTCAGGTCAGTCTGAGGTCAGTCAGGGGTCAGTCTGAGGTCAGTCTGAGGTCAGTCAGAGCTCAGTCAGGTCAGTCAGAGGTCAGTCAGAGGTCAGTCAGAGGTCAGTCAGAGCTCAGTCAGAGCTCAGTCAGGTCAGTCTGAGGTCAGTCAGAGCTCAGTCAGGTCAGTCTGAGGTCAGTCAGGGGTCAGTCTGAGGTCAGTCTGAGGTCAGTCAGAGCTCAGTCAGGTCAGTCAGAGGTCAGTCAGAGGTCAGTCAGAGCTCAGTCAGGTCAGTCAGAGGTCAGTCAGAGGTCAGTCAGAGGTCAGTCAGAGCTCAGTCAGGTCAGTCAGAGGTCAGTCAGGTCAGTCTGAGGTCAGTCAGGGGTCAGTCTGAGGTCAGTCTGAGGTCAGTCAGAGCTCAGTCAGAGGTCAGTCTGAGGTCAGTCAGAGGTCAGTCAGAGGTCAGTCTGATGTCAGTCTGATGTCAGTCAGAGGTCAGTCAGAGGTCAGTCAGAGGTCAGTCTGATGTCAGTCAGAGGTCAGTCAGAGGTCAGTCTGAGGTCAGTCAGAGGTCAGTCAGAGGTCAGTCTGATGTCAGTCTGATGTCAGTCAGAGGTCAGTCTGAAGTCAGTCAGAGGTCAGTCAGGTCAGTCAGAGCTCAGTCAGGTCAGTCTGAGGTCAGTCAGAGGTCAGTCTGAGGTCAGTCAGGTCAGTCAGAGGTCAGTCAGAGGTCAGTCAGAGGTCAGTCAGGTCAGTCAGAGGTCAGTCTGAGGTCAGTCAGGTCAGTCAGAGGTCAGTCAGAGGTCAGTCTGAAGTCAGTCAGAGGTCAGTCTGAGGTCAGTCAGAGGTCAGTCTGAGGTCAGTCTGAAGTCAGTCAAAAGTCAGTCAGAGGTCAGTCTGAGGTCAGTCAGAGGTCAGTCAGAGGTCAGTCTGAGGTCAGTCAGAGGTCAGTCAGAGAGGCTGAACCTGGACATTAAACACAGTCTGGACTAAAACCTGTTCTTTATGACCTTGAGTTCCCTGGTTTCTGTTGCGTACACTGGTTATAACCCTTTTGTTTCATTAAAGATAAGGCCTCTGCTGTTCTACGCACCTTGAGTTTGTTCACTTCCTTCTCGTGTCGGACCTGGACGGAGCTCATTTCCAGCTGAAACTCCAGCTTCTGTTTCTCGGAGACGTGCAGCATCTCCTCCAGCTCCTGCACTCTGCTCCTCAGCTCAAACTCCTCCGTCTCAGCCACAGGTTTGTGACTCGTCTGTAACGTTTCCACCTCCTTCTCATCCTCGGCGCCTGAGATCTCCATATACTTCGCCTCGACCGCACCGTTCTGACTCCTGTTCTCCTCAGAACTCACAGTTTCTTCTCTTCTGTCCTGTCTTTTGGTGGATACTTCTACAGAAGTCTGGCAGCAGACATCCACCTTCTGTCCCAGCGATGCTGCAAACGTATCTTCTAGATTCAATAAGGCTTCTTTTAACCTTTTCTTTTCCTCTGTTAGTTCCCTACACCTGCTGCAGTTTAAAGCTGAGCCGAGCTTTTCTTTGGCTTCTTCGAGTTCTTTTTGATAAACCGACTGAAGGCTGCTCATCTGACAACAGCACAGCGCTTCGACCGCTGCCGAGTGAATAAAACCAAACCAGGGATGAGCTGAGAACTTCAAAAGACCCTGATCATTCAGAGAGTGGTCCATGTTATTTAACCAGAACAGCCGCATCTGTGCACTAGCTTTAAAATGCTCTATTATGCTTTTCTCTTCGTCAAACAGCTTCTCCTTCAGATCAAACGTGTTGATGCTGTTGATAATGTCCAGCTCTTGTGCCGTGTTTGAATCCTTCTTTTCCACGTCTCGGCTCAGTTCAACTCCAGAAACGATCATGTGTTTCTCTGCGATCATGTGTTCAGTCAGTTCACACAGCAGCTCCTTCAGTGGCTCTTCTTCTTCGTTCATTTTCAGCTCAGTCAACATTAAACTCCAAAAGCTTTCCTCCCACTTTAACCCGGTCCTTATCACAGACTCCGTCCCTGTAGTTTCACAAACCCTCTGTCTTTTTATCGCGCTTAAATCCAACTTTTGTGCCACTTCAAGTAGCTTTTCTAAAGTTTTAAACCTCATTGTCAAGCCTTCTTTCACATTCTGCGTCTGTTCTTGACACAAACTCCTGTTTTGTTGTTGCTTCTCTTCGCTGAGCTTTGTAACGTCAGCCTCAGCTTCAGCAGCTTTGAGCCGGTACAGTCGCTCTGTTTCTCTCAGCTCGATGTTCTGCTCCAGGAGTTCTTCTCGCTCTGCCTCCGACTGCTCCAGCTTCTTCGTTAACTCGTTCAGCCTCGCTTCAGTGGCTTCGAAACACCTCAGCAGGTACCCCTGGTTATTTTCACCCCTGACATCGTCTTCTCTCGTCGGTTTGGTCTCCGTTTGGACCAGCAGCGCCTCGGTTTCCCTCACGTTGTCCTCCAGCAGCGAGATGAGCCTCTGCGCCTCTGTGAGCTGTCGCTTCTTCACGTCGAGCTCTCGCTCCAGGTTTTCCAGCCGCGTCTGTCCCTGGTGTTCTTCTTCGGAGAGCTGTCCCGTGTCTTCGCTCTTTGCCCTCAGCTCGTCCTTCAGCCTCTCGATTTCCCGGTCGGCCTCGGTCAGCTGGTTCAACAGCTCCTGGTTGTGTCGATGAAGAGCTTGGTTTTGATTTGTGACTAGCTCCACTTCTTGGGAAAGCCTTTCCAACAAATCTGAGTCTGTGGAAGTTTGTCTTTCTACACTGTCTGGTGCCACTTCACTGTCTCTCTTTAATAAATCTCTTGGAAGTTCTTGTGTCTCTGGTTTGAGTCCCTCCTCGGTCGGAGACAGTGACATTAACGGAGAGACTGAATGGGTTATTTCTTTAACGTTGCCATCGGGGTCGTGCAAACAGATTCTGGGAGTTTGAGGCGGCGTCAGCTGCTCTTGTTCCGTCTTCTCTTCATTCGTCTTGTCAAATAAACGGGCTGTTAATGTATTTTCATCCAGAGCATTAAAGGCAGCTTCGTTCAGGAAAGGAGCGTTGAGCTGAGGAAATATAAAAGAGAAGAGCAAGGGTTAAGTATTGACAGGATTTTAGAAAAACATGATACATTTTTCTTCCAAATGTGTGGTGTTCACCGATGAGCAGTCTTTTCTGGAGTTGAGCTGAGCTTCTAGTTCCAGTCTGCGCAGCTCGGACTCGGACAACTGGGCCTTCAGCTCCTCAATCTTTAGGACAGAACCAAACGGGATTAAAAGGCGAGTCTGAAGTGCTGTGATGAATATGCTGTAGCCCAGTCACACTCCTCTTTTTCTGTTCTATACAAAGGTCTGGTCTCTGTGGATTTGAGCTGGGCTTCCAGGAGGAGGAACAAATCAACACTAAACTCTGAGTGTAACTGGACAAACACACAACCATCAGAATTCAGAGGAAACACAAACAGAACAAACTGCCTCTGGACCAAACATACAACCAATCACAGAAACAAAGCCCTGGATAAAGCCCACCCCATCAGGGTTTCCCAGAGTCCTCCAGGAGCAGAACCCGTTCATTCACTCACCCTGGTCTCCTCAGGGTCTTTTCGGTCACAGATGAACGGGACGGTCCGGTCCAGTCTGAACACCGTGTTCTCCACCTGCCTCCAGCAGCGCTCCACGTCCTCCTCCAACTTCTGTCGGGACGTAGGGCTCAGCGGCCCCCCTCCCGTCCCGTCCTGGTCCAGAGAGAACCCCAGCATGCTCTCGTACCTCTTCCTCCGCTCCTCGCGCCTCTTCCTGCGGGCCAGGTCCCCCAGCTCCAGAGCGCTCAGAGGGGGCGTCCTGTGAGCGTCCGCCGGGTCAGGTTTGGTCTGAGGCCTGAAGTCGGCCCAGTCGAACGTCCTGTAGCGCCCCTCTCGCCGTCGCTCTGTGATGCTTTTGGACTTGTGTCTTTGAGTGGAGACTTCAGGGGCGTCCTGAGTGAGGTCTGGTTTTGGCAGGACTTCAGGAGGGCTGCAGAGGAGGGGGCCCGGGACACTGAACAATGCCCATACATTAATTTATACACACACTTTTTATAGGAAAGACCTGAATGTATCAGACTTTATCACAAAGACGTTTGGTGTTTTTTGTATTTTTTATGTAAAGTATGTGTTTTATTACACACACGACACAATAATTAACATAAATGTCACCGGTTTTACTGAAAGCTGCAAGCCTCTATTGTAATAATAAGTTTGTGTAAGATTATGATTGTATAATAAATATATGTGTTGGTAAAATACCTGTATACATGAAGACAAAGAAAAACCTACTCATTAAAGCTCAGTCTGTGTTTTAGCGTATGGCACTGAAACTGTTACTGAAACTGATTTTTTTAAATGAAAAGCATTATAATGATATTTACCTGGAGGCGTCAGGGGCGTGGGCCGGCTGCACGTTCTTCATCAAAGCCTGGATCCAGTTCTTGCGTATCCCAGCAGTCATAGCAGACAATGTGTGTACACCATTCAGGGTCTGTTAGAGAAAAGTCTCTGGGTAAATAAAGATCTAGAACAAAGAAAAAACAGGAAGTGAAATGTTGAACCTTACGTGGATCTGGAAGCCGTAGTTCCTCTGAACCTGACACTCAGACACGTTATAACACAGCCTCAGGTCCATTTCTCCTTCAAGAGCTGAGGCCTGACCAAGACAACAACAAACATGAGCCACTGGACAAGCCTGTGTGCATCTACGGTAGCCCTGTAGGGACATGCTTAGGTCTCTGTTGCAACAAAAACATGGGCCCTTTGCCTCTTTTCTATGAATCTAATAAACAAATAAAAGCATAGTTTCAACTGATGTGTCTGACTTCATAAAAGCACGGCCTTTAAAGCTCTTTGTTGGACACTAATATTGTTTTAATAAAGTATATTTTAGTGTTTTTTGGACAAAAACAGGAGAAAAGCACCACTAGAGGAAACACCTTACATCTGAACAAAAGAAATCCGAGCTCACCTCTTCAGCCACTGAGTCCTTGTAGTATTTCAGGCTGTTGGTGGACAGCACAAACCAGTACTTCGACCACTAGAGGGAGACAAAAACACAGGTCAGATGGGACCAGACGAGTTACAGCTGCAAATTAAACCTTCAAAAAAGGATTTAAGTATATGTTCACCTGATTGTTTTTATCCAGTTTGACCATCCAGCCTTTTTTAAAGTTGAGTAGATCTGGCTGTAAAGAAACAAAGTAAATGTAAAACACGTGTTAGAACCTTATGTGATGAAGACATGCTCGTAGAGATGTGCGTTGGTGTGATCGGTGCAGAGACTGACTGTCATGGCGGTGTCGGACGTCCTGCGGTCCAGTGACCGGGCTCGTCTCGGAGGAAGAGGAGGTGCAGTGAGCTGAGCGATGTCTCCACACGACTGCAGTTTCTGTGAAGGACAAATCAAAGTCAGGCTCCACAGTTCGTCCTTTCATCATTTGTTCAGACGGAGGTCCAAATGTGACCCAGACTTTAAATCACTCAAACGATTCAGATCCAAGGCTGGATCTTTACATGGCCTCCAGCTGAACGAGCTGCACAACATTCATTCATTCATTAACTATCGCTTTGTCCCATTAGGGGTCGCGGGTGGCTGGAGCCTATCCCAGCAGCTTTGGGACTGAGGCGGGGTACACCCTGGACAGAACCAGGTCTAAACCAGCTCTAAACCAGCTCTAAACCAGGTTAGATGCACCACAGTTTAATTTAAAGCTGTTTAAACATATTTGGAAGAAAAATAAAAGTCATTAAAATAAAAACATTTAGTGTTATTGCGTTACAATTACAGTCAGGTCCATAAATATTGGGACATTGACACAATTCTAATCTTTTTGGCTCTAAACACCACCACAATGGATTTGAAATGAAACAAACAAGATGTGCTTTAACTTCAAACTTTTAGCTTTAACTTGAGGTATTTAAATCTAAATCAGGAGAACGCTGTAGGAATTACAACAGTTCATATTTGTGCCTCCCACTTTTTAAGGAACCAAATGTAATGGGACAAATGGCTGCTCAGCTGTTCCATGGCCAGGTGTGTGTTATTCCCTCATTATTCCATTTACAAGGAGCACATAAAAGGTTCAGAGTTCATTTCAAGAGTGATATTTACGTTTGTAAACTGTTGCTGTCAACTCTCAATATGAGATCCAAAGAGCTGTCACTGTCAGTGAAGCAAACCATCATTAGCCATTGGCTGAAAAAACAAAACAAACCCATCAGAAAAAGGCAAAAACTTTAGGTGTGGCCAAGTCAACTGTTTGGAACATCCTTAAAAAGAAAGAACCGGTGAGCTCAGCAACACCTAAAGACCTGGAAGACCACGGAAAAACACTGTGATGGATGACCGAAGAATTCTTTCCCTGGTGAAGAAAACACAATCACAACAGTTGTCCAGATCAAGAACACTCTCCAGGACGTGTATGAGTGTCAAAGTCAACACTCAAGAGAAGACTTCAGCAGAGTGAATACAGAGGGTTCACTACAAGATGTAAACCATGAGCCTCAAAAACAGGAAGGACAGATTAGAGTTTTCCAAACAACATCTAAAAAAGCCTTGACAGTTCTGGAACAACATCCAATGGACCGATGAGACCAAGATCCACTTGTACCAGACCAGGATCCACTTGTACCAGACCAGGATCCACTTGTACCAGACCAAGGTCCACTTGTACCAGACCAGGATCCACTTGTACCAGACCAAGGTCCACTTGTTCCAGACCAGGATCCACTTGTACCAGACCATGGTCCACTTGTTCCAGACCAAGGTCCACTTGTACCAGACCAGGATCCACTTGTACCAGACCAAGGTCCACTTGTTCCAGACCAAGATCCACTTGTTCCAGACCAGGATCCACTTGTACCAGACCAAGGTCCACTTGTTCCAGACCAAGATCCACTTGTTCCAGACCAGGATCCACTTGTACCAGACCAAGGTCCACTTGTACCAGACCAAGGTCCACTTGTTCCAGACCAGGATCCACTTGTACCAGACCAGGATCCACTTGTACCAGACCAAGGTCCACTTGTACCAGACCAAGGTCCACTTGTACCAGACCAGGATCCACTTGTTCCAGACCAGGATCCACTTGTACCAGACCAGGATCCACTTGTACCAGACCAGGATCCACTTGTACCAGACCAAGGTCCACTTGTTCCAGACCAAGGTCCACTTGTTCCAGACCAGGATCCACTTGTACCAGACCAGAATCCACTTGTACCAGACCAAGGTCCACTTGTACCAGACCATGGTCCACTTGTACCAGACCAGGATCCACTTGTACCAGACCAGGATCCACTTGTACCAGACCAAGGTCCACTTGTACCAGACCATGGTCCACTTGTACCAGACCAGGATCCACTTGTACCAGACCATGGTCCACTTGTACCAGACCAAGGTCCACTTGTACCAGACCAGGATCCACTTGTACCAGACCATGGTCCACTTGTACCAGACCAAGGTCCACTTGTACCAGACCAGGATCCACTTGTACCAGACCAGGATCCACTTGTACCAGACCAAGGTCCACTTGTACCAGACCAGGATCCACTTGTACCAGACCAAGGTCCACTTGTACCAGACCAAGGTCCACTTGTACCAGACCAGGATCCATTTTTACCAGACCATGGTCCACTTGTACTAGACCAGGATCCACTTGTACCAGACCAGGATCCACTTGTACCAGACCAAGGTCCACTTGTACCAGACCAGGATCCACTTGTACCAGACCAAGGTCCACTTGTACCAGACCAAGGTCCACTTGTACCAGACCAGGATCCACTTGTACCAGACCAAGGTCCACTTGTACCAGACCAAGGTCCACTTGTACCAGACCAGGATCCACTTGTACCAGACCAAGGTCCACTTGTACCAGACCATGGTCCACTTGTACCAGACCAAGGTCCACTTGTACCAGACCAAGGTCCACTTGTACCAGAGAAGAGTCTGGAGAAGGTAAGAACTGCTCATGATCCAAAGCAGCAACTAAAGGGTTTTTAAGGGAAAAAAGTGGAATGTTATTAAATGTTCAAGTCAGTCACCTGTCCTGAGACCGATTGAGCATGTATTTTACTTTCTGAAGACAAGACTGAAGGGAAAATGCCCCAAGAACGAGCAGGAAGTGAAGACAGTTGCAGTAGAGGCCTGTCAGAGCAGCACCAGGATGAAACCCAGCGTCTGGTGATGTCTGTGTGTTCCAGACTCAGGCTGTAATTGACTGCAAAGGATTTGTAACCAAGTATTAATAAGTGACCAATACTGTTGGTCTCTTAAAAAGTGAGAGGCACAAATACAAACTGTTGTATTTCCTACAGCGTTCACCTGATTTAGATGTAAATACCTCAAAATATAGCTGCAGTTAAAGCACATCTTGTTTGTTTCACTTTAAATCCATTGTGGTGGTGTTTAGAGCCAAAAAGATTAGGACCTGACTGTTTATGCTATTGATAATATCGTGATAACAATAAATTTGTGAAATGTATTGTGCGGCTCTTAATTTGACAGTACTCTGACTCTTGTCGGCCTTTCCTCAGGAGCTCCGATTCAAAGACGTGACATGTTTTCTGAGACGGGACAGTGGACGCTTGTGTTTGGGGCTGCATTCCTGGAGCCAGAGTGAGCGATCGTCTGGGTGTTTGGCAGAGGCTCCAGCCCAGGATTAGCCCAGAACGGAGCACCGCGGGGAGCCCCTCAGTGCTGTCTGTTCAGCTGCACTCATCTGGAGTTCGTGAACGGGCTTAGGGCCTTTTTAATCTCTTCATTAGGCTTTATTCCAGCCAAAGAGAACCGTCCTGTAACATCTCAAAGTGAAACAAGGGAGTGAGTCCAATCTTCAGGCTTTTATTCTGAAGGGCTTTCAGGGACACACAAGGTTTAAAGACTTCCTGAGGACCTTTTTTTCCACGAGTTTATCAGTAAAAAGCTGCTGTATGCTTTGAAAACACTGCTTAAAAGAATAGCTTAAAAAAAGAAAAAGCTTAAAAAATAACCAGAGAAGATACTAAAATGAACTAAAAAGCAAAATATCACAGAAAATATGGTTTAAGTGTCCAGAATAATTCTATTCAAAGAATGAGTCTGGTCTCTGTTTTAGGGACAGAGGACAGGGATGAGAGTGATTATAATTAAATTAAACTAAAACGAAAGATGATCCAAACTTGACATAATCCAGGACACTTCTCAAACATTTCTGTCACGGTAGAAAACAAATAATACTGCAGAAATAATCATCAAAGAGGCACTAAAGAGAAACAAAACCAAAACATAAAAGACAAAAAAAGGAAATATAATAGGAAGAAATAAAAGTTAAAAATACAGTTCCTTATAGTTTACTGAAACATATCTATTTAAAAAGGTTAGGTCTCTTTTAGTGACGGACCCTCGACTCTAGAGTCTGTGAATCTCAGCAGAAGGGTCTAAACTCTGACCCGACCTCTGACCTCGTCCTGGAAACTAAAACAAACCTGCTGCTGTGGTGTTTAACGGAAAAGCCTCTGGAATGAGCCGAGAGTTTAATCAGAGCTCAACAGCTGCTGTAGCGACCGCCGTCTGTGAAGACCTTCAAAATAAAGGTTCTGGAGCTGCATCCATTAAACAGAGCTTATATTAAGATGGCTGGAGTTTTTGGTGCTGTTTTGTTTTTTTAAACGAGCTGGTCCCATGAGCCCAGAGAACCATCCACAATCCACTCGGGCTTCAGTGTTCCAGTCCCACAGCGGTAAAAAAGTTTAAAAGGACAGGTCCCTCTGCTGCTGGGGTTAAAGGTCAGGTTGGAGGAGAGTCCTACGTGACTGGAGCTTCAATAACGTTCTGCAGGAAACTGTTCTCTGAGTGTTTTTGAATAATTAGGATGGTCTGTGATGAACCTGGACTCGTCTGAACTCACAGTTATAGTCCCGGATAAAAAGAACAGAGTAAAATATAAATGAGGCTCTCTTTAAGTCTCCTTCAGAACAAGTCAAAAATAAAACATCTGATAAATCAACACGTTCTGGAATCTGTGTTTTATTCAGAAATATTAGAGCTTGTGATAAAAACAAGAGGAACTGTAAATACTGGTCTGCTGCTGTCAGACAGACGCTTGTTAAAGCTGACTCACTGCATTAATCACTGGAGCTGGCTCACACTGACTCTTACCAACAGATGTGCTCCAGAAAACCATCTCCTGAGACGAACGGCTTTAATGAACCTCACTTTTCTGTAAAGCTGCGAGGATTAGAAACAATCGACACTTAGTTTGTCAAGTCCGGTCTGATGACATTTAAATAATCTCTTTGACCAAAAAATTAAACAACAAAACCTATTTAGTAATATCCAATAAGATAAGTTTAAAATAAAAGACTCTATACTATAATGGCCTTACATTTTAAAAGTCAGATTGAAAATAGTTTCCTGCTTCTGACTGAGCTGCATTACTTCTGCCCCTGACGCCTGCTTTGAGACAAATCCCTGTGATTACAGGAAAGATGGCTTCAGGACATTAAACCGGTTCTGTTCACGAACAAACGGCGCTCGGAGTGACGCACACCTGTCGACACACGCTCCCGACGTCTCTCCGACAAACACATGCCTCGAGACTGAACTGTCATCGCCGGTTTTCCGCTGCTGCCACACGACTCTGTAAATGATGAGAGGAAATCCTGAAACATGAACAGAGACTCCTCCTTCGACCACACTCTGACCTAAATCCCAAAGTCATCACGTCAAAGGACTCTCCTTTATTACACACAGGACGCTTTAAAACCACTGCATTAGGCTGATTAATTGTGTTGAATTAAAGAGTGTTGGGAAAGAAAAACTGGTGCAAACATGTTGTAGACCTCGAAAAGACGGTTCTAGTTCAGGTTCATAATGAGACTAATGTGAAGTCCAGTGGGACAGGAGCAGGTGGTCCCTGACACCGACTGTGGAATGTGTCGTCCCGTTTGTGTCGGAGTCAGAGCTGCGTCGTTCACCTGAGGTCTCTCTGCTGCACACCTGGAGGACGGAGTCATGTCTGAACCAGTCCGAGTCTGGCCCGGTCCCAAAAACAGTCCCACTGATCCCAGTCATTATTCTGCCCTGTTCTAACGTTACACCAGCGTGACATCAGCTTTAACGATGTGACCTGGTCTAAACCAGGTCTAAACCAGGTCTAAACCAGGTCTAAACCAGGTCTGACCAGGTCTAAACCAGGTCTAAACCAGGTCTAAACCAGGTCTGACCAGGTCTAAACCAGGTCTAAACCAGGTCTAAACCAGGACTAAACCAGGTCTAAACCAGGTCTAAACCAGGTCTAAACCAGGTCTAAACCAGGACTAAACCAGGACTAAACCAGGTCTAAACCAGGACTAAACCAGGTCTAAACCAGGTCTAAACCAGGACTAAACCAGGTCTAAACCAAGTCTAAACCAGGACTAACCAGGTCTAAACCAGGACTTGTACTAAACACAAAGCTGATGTCTTGGACGGTGACATCACATGAACTCTCTGTGGGCTGTTGTTTTAAAACCATGCCTTTGACCTTCGACCCTAAGAGGATTGTGGGAGGAAGAGTATGAAGAATGAAGTGTCAGAGTTAAACGTCCTCAAGAGGAACATAAACCACAAAAACAAATGTAAGAGAGAAAGTGAAAGTAAAAGTAAGAAGAGCTCATCAAGAGTTGGATTGTGTATGTCCCTGTGTGCTAACCCTGCGACAGCTAAGACGAGACAAACATCACAATTTAGAAAACATTAATATGTCTCTGTGTGCTAACCCTGCGACAGCTAAGACGAGACAAACATCACAATTTAGAAAACATTAATATGTCTCTGTGTGCTAACCCTGCGACAGCTAAGACGAGAAAAACATCACAATTTAGAAAATATTAATATGTCTCTGTGTGCTAACCCTGCGACAGATAAGACGAGACAAACATCACAATCCAGAAAACATTAATATGTCCCTGTGTGCTAACCCTGCAACAGCTAAGACGAGACAAACATCACAATTTAGAAAACATTAATATGTCCCTGTGTGCTAACCCTGCGACAGATAAGACGAGACAAACATCACAATTTATAAAACATTAATATGTCCCTGTGTGCTAACCCTGCAACAGCTAAGACGAGACAAACATCACAATTTAGAAAACATTAATATGTCCCTGTGTGCTAACCCTGCGACAGATAAGACGAGACAAACATCACAATTTATAAAACATTAATATGTCCCTGTGTGCTAACCCTGCAACAGCTAAGACGAGACAAACATCACAATTTAGAAAACATTAATATGTCCCTGTGTGCTAACCCTGCGACAGCTAAGACGAGACAAACATCACAATTTAGAAAACATTAATATGTCCCCGTGTGCTAACCCTGCGACAGATGAGATGAGACAAACGTCACAATCCAGAAAACATTAATATGTCCCCGTGTGCTAACCCTGCGACAGATAAGACGAGACAAACGTCACAATCCAGAAAACATTAATATGTCCCCGTGTGCTAACCCTGCGACAGATGAGACGAGACAAACGTCACAATCCAGAAAACATTAATATGTCCCCGTGTGCTAACCCTGCGACAGAT
This sequence comes from Neodontobutis hainanensis, assembly GCA_024349245.1. NCBI lineage: Eukaryota > Metazoa > Chordata > Actinopteri > Gobiiformes > Odontobutidae > Neodontobutis > Neodontobutis hainanensis. The sequence continues at coordinate 4,364,638 of JALDNG010000029.1, forward strand.
GAGACGAGACAAACGTCACAATCTAGAAAACATTAATATGTCCCCGTGTGCTAACCCTGCGACAGATAAGATGAGACAAACATCACAATCTAGAAAACATTAATATGTCCCTGTGTGCTAACCCTGCGACAGATAAGACGAGACAAACGTCACAATCCAGAAAACATTAATATGTCCCCGTGTGCTAACCCTGCGACAGATGAGACGAGACAAACGTCACAATCCAGAAAACATTAATATGTCCCCGTGTGCTAACCCTGCGACAGATAAGATGAGACAAACGTCACAATCCAGAAAACATTAATATGTCCCCGTGTGCTAACCCTGCGACAGATGAGACGAGACAAACATCACAATCTAGAAAACATTAATATGTCCCCGTGTGCTAACCCTGCGACAGATAAGATGAGACAAACATCACAATCTAGAAAACATTAATATGTCCCCGTGTGCTAACCCTGCGACAGATGAGACGAGACAAACATCACAATCCAGAAAACATTAATATGTCCCCGTGTGCTAACCCTGCGACAGATGAGACGAGACAAACGTCACAATCCAGAAAACATTAATATGTCCCCGTGTGCTAACCCTGCGACAGATGAGACGAGACAAACGTCACAATCTAGAAAACATTAATATGTCCCCGTGTGCTAACCCTGCGACAGATAAGATGAGACAAACATCACAATCTAGAAAACATTAATATGTCCCTGCTTTAAGAGCTCTTCTTCTGGTTTGATGTATTTAAGGGAAGAGAAGTGAAGAGGACCTGAAGGAAAAGGGGAAAGCTGAAGGTAGGACGTGTATTTGTGGAGTTTACCTCTCGTTTGTTGGTCCGGCCCGTCCTGTTGGCAGCTGCCCCTTCGTTCTCCTTCTCTGTCCTCTTCAAAGTCTTCACTGACGGGACCACTTCCCTGAAAAACACACAGAACAACAATACATCCTACTTATAGAACCCAGCTTTGACGCATTAAACCTTTTTCTCATTTAATTTCTCCACTTTCTTTTTCTATCCTGTCAAAGAACGTCCGTTTTTGGAGATTACACTCTGTTTTTTTTTTTCCAAACAGAATTAAAGGCTGTGGGCTCCATCCCTGATCGACTTCTGTAAAAACCCTTGTTTACAGCGGCGCACTGTTACACTCTCTGCAGATCCACGCTGAGCCGCTTTAGTCACAAAGAGCAGCTGACGAACAGCTTTATAATAGTCATAAACATACACTGCTTTTACTTAAACGGGGAGTTTGTGTGTGAGAACAACTGCATTAATCTCATTTTGATCTAGTTTATTTTAAAAGGATTTTAAAAAAGGAGAATTTTCAAAAGCTTCATCCAATCACAGCTTGTTTCAGGAAAAAGGAGCACTCCCTCAGAAACAGAACAAGGAGCATAACGCTAACGTGACTGAAGCAAAGCAGAACTTTTAAATTAAAAGGAGGCAGGAATAGCGGGTGTAATAACCTGTGTAATAACCTGTTTATCCACAGTAAAAGTGTATTGTTATTCAAACCATAGCGTGCTAAAGCTAATAACGTGTAACTGACAGTTCAGTGAATGAACAAACACACACAAACACACACACAAACACACACACACACACACATATATAAAAACACACACACACACACAAACACACACACACAAACACATATATAAAACACACACACACACACAAACACACACACACACACACAAACACACACACACACACATATATAAAAACACACACACACACACACAAACACACACACACAAACACATATATATAAAAACACACACACACACACACACACACACACACACATATATAAAAACACACACACACACACAAACACACACACACACACACATATATAAAAACACACACACACACACAAACACACACACACACACACACATATATAAAAAACACACACACACACAAACACACACACACACACATATATAAAAACACACACACACACACACAAACACACACACACACACACATATATAAAAACACACACACACACACATATATATAAACACACACACACACACACATATATAAAAACACACACACACACATATATAAAAACACACACACACACACACACACAAACACACACACACACACATATATAAAAACACACACACACATATATAAAAACACACACACACATATATAAAAACACACACAAATACAGAGACAGTGAGGTCCTGAGAAACAATGCTGCAGATCTCATTACAGCAGCGTTGAGGAATTCTGGGCCTTATTTGGGAGGAAGGGGGCTCAGTATTCCGTGTTTTTGTTTCCCAAAAAGGCAACGAGCTGATATATTTTGTCCCCGTGTGAGCCGTTTACATGCGGTCAGGGAGAGGGAGGCATTCTGGGAGCTATATTTAAAAAGGAAGCCTGCAGTGGGGCTCTCTGACTCTGGGGCTTTGATCTGGGGTTCAGCTACATGTGGTGGCTTTTCAGCGTCAAACGGGGGGAAGCAGGGAGGCTTTAGACGTCCTTTTTGTTTTAATTACTTCCACATTTCTCCCCTTTTCCTGCCGAGTCTGTTTAGAGACCCCATAAACGTGGGACACACAGCTCTAACATGCTTCAGCGTTCACGTCTGACCTTCTGTTTTGGCTCGTGTCCCTGTTGTTTGCTGGGGTTTGGAGCTTGTTTGGCCCGGGCTCAGTCAGCTGGTGGACTCGGCCCGGGTCAGCGCTTTCATCAGGGAAGCCTGGAGACTCTTCAAAAGCAGGGCTCATGTGGGAAGCATCGAGGCCTGAAACACAAAGTAGTTCTAGATTATACGGTCTGCATGTTCTTAAGTCCTTTATCCTCAGTGTTCCTCTCTGCATTTCCTTAGCTGTGTCTCCAAAAGATGTAAAGAAACTGTCAAGCAGCTCTCTGTTTGTTCAAATCAGGGGTTAAAGGTGAAAGGGCTCTCCAGACCTTTATGAAAATGTGAAATCTTCCAAGAGCCAAGGGTATGGAACACATATAAACAAAAAAACAATCTGTAATTCCATTTCAGGACAAAAGCTTTTGTTTTTACAAGAAAAAAATATTCTGTTAATGATTGTGCTGACCACAAAGGTCTAAGTGCATGATGGGAAATGATGTCCTGTCAACATTATTATTTATAATATATTTATTTTATGTTAGACTAAAGTCGACAACCCAAGTATAATCTCAGCTGTGTCTCAGAGGCTGTTCTTTCTGGACTCTCCCATCACTGACAGTTCCAGGACCAGAACGTGTCTGAATGAGTTTCCTTCAGTGATTCAGTGAGTGTCGACTCCTGTGGGGCTCTGTGTTGTTGCTGATGACGCCTAATTTATCATGTTTCCACGACAACACGAGACGCCAGTGTCTGCTCCGGCCGCGCTGCATCAGAGAGAAATGAGCAGATAACAAAAGAGAAAAAAGGATGGACACAGTTCAAAGTGAAGCTCATAAAGAATGTCAGACTCGGAGCCGAAAGAGGTCGTGTGTAAAACAAGAAAAGGCCTGGATTTACTGCAACAGCACATTTACAGATTAAGCAGAGGCTCAGTGGTAGAGCGGTTGTCCCTTAACCAGAAGGTTGGTGGTTCGATTCCCACTCTCCCCACAGTCCTCAGCTCAATTTTTCTGAATAAATAAAAAATAGAACTTTAGAATTAACATAATTTGTGTGTCCAGCGACGCAGCAGAAACTGGGCTAACAGATGAAAAGTGTCACAGTGTCACAGCACGGGTCATAAAGACTACGTTTTCTGTCTCAGTCAACAATCTTGACACTTATTCAATCTTCGCTGCATCGACCTGAGTCTGTTCTGTGAGGTTTTGATTGACTCTGAGAAAGAGGTGGCTTCTTTTAACAAGGCAAGGCACTTTTATTTCTACAGCACATTCATGGGTAACTCAAAGTGCTTTACAGGAATAAAAGACAATTTACAAGATTTAAATTTAGAGACATAAGAAAAATTAAAAGCATTATAAAAGAAGAAGAGTGCAGATAAAAAAATATTTTAAGTTGTGGTGTAGGCGAAGCTAAAGAGGAAGGTTTTTAACCTTGAACATTGTTAAAGTTGAGGCTGTTCCAGGTTTTTGCTGAAACTTAAAGCTGCTTCACCCTGTTTAGTTCTAACTCTGGGCTCGAGCAGAAGCCTGTCCCAGATGTTCTCAGAGTCCGAGGAGGCTCATAAGCTACAAGCATTTCAGAAATATATTCTGGTGCTAAACCATTTAGAGACTTGTAAAGCAGCAGTGCTGTTTTAAAGTCTATTCTCTGAGCAACAGGAAGTGCAGAGATTTTAAAACTGGACTGATGTGGTTGTACTTCCTGGTGTTAGTTAGAACCCGAGCAGCAGCGTTCTGTCTTAACCCTCGTTTTGAGAGACCAGTGAGCAGCCGTTACAGTAATCTAACCTGCTGGAGATAAAAGCATGAATAAGTCTTTCTAAGTCTGGTTGAGACAGATTTTAGAGAAAGACACTCGAGGTAATGCTGACACTTTCTCTTTGTTTCTGTCCCAAAGATGATTAGTTCAGTCTTGTTTCTGTCCCAAAGATGATTAGTTCAGTCTTGTCTCTGTTCAGTTGGAGAAAATGATTTTGCATCCACACATTAATCTGTTCAATGCAGAAACACCGAGCAACACTTCAGTGGTTATTCTTTACACAACGCTCTGATAAGTTGTTAATAACTGTAGTCTTTCACTCTTGTGTCTGCGTGAACGAGCGGAGGAAACAAAGCAGGAGAGATGCTCAGGTCAAGGTTTAGCCAAACATTATCAAAGTTACTTTCTTCACAGCAACTTTAACCGACACAGCTCCAGATGAACTCCCTGTTTGTTAATAAAACCAGACTTGTTTTCTTGTTTTCAGACTTGTTGAAGGTGTTACTCAGGTCTCTGTTGTAAATATGTGTAATAATCCGTGTCTGTGTTTAACCAGCTCTACTTCCTGTTGGAGCCTGTTCCCATGAACACTACCGTCCTGGGTCGGAGAGAGCTGTGAGGAACATCTGCAGAGCGTTAGGACGGAGCGGGGACAGGACGGTCCCCGCAGTGTGAGTACAGTGTGTGTTTGTGTGTGTCTGATAAAGCACCTGCAGGAGGGGGCTTCGAGTCCGGGACGGTCCACGCTGGGGTCCCGTCCTGCCACTGACCGCAGACTGACTCTGGGTCGTCCGGCGAGGGGCAGGTCGCAGCCATCTTCGCTGGACTGGGCTCCTACAAACACGAGGAGGACTTCAAACTTCATTCATAAAAACGTCACAGTGTAATCCAGCTTCACTCCAACATTACTTTGGTCTAGAACAATAAACTCTTTTTAAAAAGACTCTAAAGTTTAATATTAGCTTTACCAAATGCATTATTGTGAATGCATTTGGTCTTGAACGTGTTTGTAAAAGCTGCTGGTGTCTGGTTTAGAACAAAGATGATGATCTATTAACACCTGAGAAATAATCTGTGACATGAATAAAGCAGATCTTTTAAGGTCCTCCTGAGACACAAGGAGGAGACATAAATAAAACGGTGCTAACCAGTAAACAGGGTTAGAGCTAAATAATTCAACTCTCCTGGGAACATGTTTCAGTGGAAATCTGTGTAATTTAGACATTTATTCAAATAACAGTCAGAGTGGAAAGAATGAGTGCTTTTGATCAAGTTTACAGTCACTAGTGGATTCCACTGAACATGGACTAAACAGGTCTGAACTAGGACTAAACCTAGACTGACTTGTAGGTTTAAGATGGATTTGAACAGGTTTTATTTGGATCTGAACAGGTTTTACCTGGATCTGGACAGGATTTAGATGGATTTGAACAGGATTTAGATGGATCTGAACAGATTTTACCTGCATCTGGACAGGTTTTAGATGGATCTGAACAGGTTTTAGATGAATCTGAACAGGTTTACTTGGATCTGAACAGGTTTTAGATGGATTTTAATAGGTTTACTTGGATCTGAACAGGTTTTAGATGGATTTGAACAGGTTTACTTGGATCTGAACAGGTTTTAGATGGATCTGAACAGGTTTTAGATGAATCTGAACAGGTTTACTTGGATCTGAACAGGTTTACTTGGATCTGAACAGGTTTTAGATGGATTTGAACAGGTTTACTTGGATCTGAACAGGTTTTAGTTCTCACCGGTGAAGCAGCTGTGTTCACTTTGCGTTTCTTCTTCAGGGTGTGTTTGTTTGGACGCAGGTAGAGCCCGAGCTGCTCACTCCACCTGGAAACACGTCAGAGGCTTTAGACACGAGCACGTTTAGGACGAGGTCCCGTCTGAGAAACACCGACCCGTTTATGATCTCTCGGTTGTCTCCTCGGATGAATATCTCCTGCTCCGAGGCCACGATGCAGAGCGCGTTCTTCTGACCCGTCCTGGGCTCTGCGTCGGTCAGGTCTGTGCAAAGGTTCATGTTCACTGTGCCCTGGGGCAACGTGCTCGGCTGAAACACAGTCAGCAAACCAGAGGGTCAGAACTCAAACTACAGCAGCTTTAGAGGGTCAGAACTCAAACTACGGCATCTTTAGAGGGTCACAACTCAAACTACAGCCGCTTTAGAGGGTCAGAACTCAAACTACAGCAGCTTTAGAGGGTCAGAACTCAAACTACAGCCGCTTTAGAGGGTCAGAACTCAAACTACAGCCGCTTTAGAGGGTCACAACTCAAACTACAGCCGCTTTAGAGGGTCACAACTCAAACTACAGCAGCTTTAGAGGGTCAGAACTCAAACTACAGCCGCTTTAGAGGGTCACAACTCAAACTACAGCCGCTTTAGAGGGTCAGAACTCAAACTACAGCAGCTTTAGAGGGTCAGAACTCAAACTACAGCAGCTTTAGAGGGTCAGAACTCAAACTACAGCCGCTTTAGAGGGTCACAACTCAAACTACAGCAGCTTTAGAGGGTCACAACTCAAACTACAGCAGCTTTAGAGGGTCAGAACTCAAGCTACAGCCGCTTTAGAGGGTCAGAACTCAAACTACAGCAGCTTTAGAGGGTCACAACTCAAACTACAGCAGCTTTAAAGGGTCAGAACACAAACTACAGCAGCTTTAGAGAGTCAGAACTCAAACTACAGCAGCTTTAGAGGGTCAAAACTCAAACTATGGCAGCTTTAGAGGGTCAGAACTCAAACTACGGCATCTTTAGCGAGTCAGAACTCAAACTATGGCAGCTTTAGAGGGTCAGAACTCAAACTACAGTGGCTTTAGAGAGTCAGAACTCAAACTACAGCTGCTTTAGAGGGTCAAAACTCAAACTACAGCTGCTTTAGAGGGTCAGAACTCAAACTACAGCAGCTTTAGAGGGTCACAACTCAAACTACAGCAGCTTTAGAGGGTCAGAACTCAAACTACAGCAGCTTTAGAGGGTCAGAACTCAAACTACAGCAGCTTTAGAGGGTCATAACCCAAACTACAGCAGCTTTAGAGAGTCAGAACTCAAACTACAGCAGCTTTAGAGGGTCAGAACTCAAGCTACAGCTGCTTTAGAGGGTCAGAACTCAAACTACAGCAGCTTTAGAGGGTCACAACTCAAACTACAGCAGCTTTAGAGGGTCAGAACTCAAACTACAGCAGCTTTAGAGAGTCAGAACTCAAACTACAGCTGCTTTAGAGAGTCAGAACTCAAACTACAGCAGCTTTAGAGAGTCAGAACTCAAACTACAGCAGCTTTAGAGGGTCAGAACTCAAACTACAGCAGCTTTAGAGGGTCAGAACTCAAACTACAGCAGCTTTAGAGGGTCAAAACTCAAACTACGGCAGCTTTAGAGGGTCAGAACTCAAACTACGGCATCTTTAGCGAGTCAGAACTCAAACTACAGCAGCTTTAGAGGGTCAGAACTCAAACTACGGCAGCTTTAGAGAGTCAGAACTCAAACTACAGCAGCTTTAGAGAGTCAGAACTCAAACTACAGCAGCTTTAGAGAGTCAGAACTCAAACTACAGCAGCTTTAGAGAGTCAGAACTCAAACTACAGCAGCTTTAGAGAGTCAGAACTCAAACTACAGCAGCTTTAGAGAGTCAGAACTCAAACTACAGCAGCTTTAGAGAGTCAGAACTCAAACTACAGCTGCTTTAGAGGGTCAAAACTCAAACTATAGCTGCTTTAGAGGGTCAGAACTCAAACTACAGTGGCTTTAGAGAGTCAGAACTCAAACTACAGCTGCTTTAGAGGGTCAAAACTCAAACTACAGCTGCTTTAGAGGGTCAGAACTCAAACTACAGCAGCTTTAGAGAGTCAGAACTCAAACTACAGCAGCTTTAGAGGGTCAGAACTCAAACTACAGCAGCTTTAGAGGGTCAGAACTCAAACTACAGCAGCTTTAGAGGGTCAGAACTCAAACTACAGCAGCTTTAGAGGGTCAGAACTCAAACTACAGCAGCTTTAGAGGGTCAGAACTCAAACTACGGCAGCTTTAGAGAGTCAGAACTCAAACTACAGCAGCTTTAGAGAGTCAGAACTCAAACTACAGCAGCTTTAGAGAGTCAGAAATCAAACTACAGCAGCTTTAGAGAGTCAGAACTCAAACTACAGCAGCTTTAGAGAGTCAGAACTCAAACTACAGCAGCTTTAGAGGGTCAGAACTCAAACTACAGCAGCTTTAGAGAGTCAGAACTCAAACTACAGCAGCTTTAGAGAGTCAGAACTCAAACTACAGCTGCTTTAGAGGGTCAAAACTCAAACTATAGCTGCTTTAGAGGGTCAGAACTCAAACTACAGTGGCTTTAGAGAGTCAGAACTCAAACTACAGCTGCTTTAGAGGGTCAAAACTCAAACTACAGCTGCTTTAGAGGGTCAGAACTCAAACTACAGCAGCTTTAGAGAGTCAGAACTCAAACTACAGCAGCCTTAGAGGGTCAGAACTCAAACTACAGCAGCTTTAGAGGGTCAGAACTCAAACTACAGCTGCTTTAGAGGGTCAGAACTCAAACTACAGCTGCTTTAGAGAGTCAGAACTCAAACTACAGCAGCTTTAGAGAGTCAGAACTCAAACTACGGCAGCTTTAGAGGGTCAGAACTCAAACTACAGCAGCTTTAGAGAGTCAGAACTCAAACTACGGCAGCTTTAGAGGGTCAGAACTCAAACTACAGCAGCTTTAGAGGGTCAGAACTTAAACTACAGCAGCTTTAGAGAGTCAGAACTCAAACTACGGCAGCTTTAGAGGGTCAAAACTCAAACTACGGCAGCTTTAGAGGGTCAGAACTCAAACTACAGCAGCTTTAGAGGGTCAAAACTCAAACTACGGCAGCTTTAGAGGGTCAAAACTCAAACTACAGCAGCTTTAGAGGGTCAGAACTCAAACTACGGCAGCTTTAGAGGGTCAGAACTCAAACTACAGCAGCTTTAGAGGGTCAGAACTCAAACTACAGCCGCTTTAGAGGGTCAGAACTCAAACTACAGCCGCTTTAGAGGGTCAGAACTCAAACTACAGCCGCTTTAGAGGGTCAGAACTCAAACTACAGCAGCTTTAGTGGGTCAGAACTCCAACTATGAATCTGTATTTATTCGACAGAAGGCCACTAAATGCTGTATAATGTTTCCGGGACAAGGTCCCCTCTCGCTCAAAGCAGTTAGTGGTGCAGTAAATGAAAGACACGAGGCTAAGAGCTTTGAGTGGATCAGGTCGAGTCGAGGGGAGGATATTAAAGACAGACTAAGCCCACAGGACATCTGGCGTAAAGCTGTGTCGGGTTTGTCTCACCAGTTCGTCCAGGGCGAAGCTCAGGCTGCCGTGTTCGTACAGGATGAAGAAGCGCCGCTGCCATTTCTGACAAAACACAAACGAGAAACCGGCTGTTTACTTAAGAACCATTATTTTATTAACTACGAGTCTGTTGCTTTGGGCTGGAGCATTAATATAAAATACATTTCCAGACAAACCTTGATAAACTGTGACTGTGGTAAAGTTATTGATTGGTAATGATATCATTCATTATCGTCTCTTACCCTGGAGCGCTGCAGGGGGTTGTTGAAGTCCGTCCCGACCGGAGCCAGGCACAGCCAGCCGGCGTAGACGGGCTTGGCCTGAGACACAAGAGAAAGTCCTCACTTTTAATCACAGCCTCAGTTTGTTAGGGTTGGACTCTGACATAAACATTAGGGTTTTTTTCTGATTAACAAAACCACACTTTCATTTACTTATATTCACTCAGACTATATTTGCTTTTTCAAAGCCCGCTACAAATAAACCAAGAGAGGAAATATGTATAATTTGATCAAAAAGATGGATGTTTTCAGCTGAAGAACTATATTTGCTGCTGTTTTATCACAGTATAAAGGAAACCAGGGCTGGGCAAATGTCTTCATTTTCTGTTAAAAAGAAGCTGTTTAGGTCAGATACCTTTTAGTTGCAGCTCTCTCTGTCTCCATAGACGTTAAAAACTATTCACACGCCTCCAGTGGTGGAATGTAACGAATTATTTGTACTTCGTTACTGTACTTAAGTAAATTTTTACGTATCTATACTTTACTTAAGTAAAAAAAATAATGCATACTTATACTTTTACTCAAGTAGATTTTTCAGCAATTATCTGTACTTTGTACTCCACTACATTTTGAAAATGCGTGTCGTTACATCCTTCCGAATCTTGCATAAAAAATTTGGTCAACTGAAGTTTTGGCGTTGCTGGCCAATGCACGTTGAAACAGATCGGAGATCTGATTAGTCAAAGAACTTACGCGCGCGTTTTGAAACAACACAAGCGGAACTGATGTAAATTGAAGAAAAGGACACGGTGGATACCAAATATCAAACATGGACGAAGAGCCAACAACGTCGACTGAGCTTGAGCCTGTTCCCTGCAGCTCTGATTCTCAGAGACATCCCTGGCCTTATTTAATCAAATAAGGCCAGGGTTCAAAGAATGACTCCTGGCGTTTTCAATGTGTAAACTACCATCCTCAACGCAAAAAACTGTTGGCGTTTAAATACTCTCCTTCAAATTTGAAGAAACATATAGAGGTAAGACATGCAATGCTAGTTATTAATATTTAAGTTACAAACTTGCTATGACATGAAGCTATGACTGTTATAGAAAAACGGATGTCAACATAACAAAAATATCACACCAGTATAATATTTGTTTGACGTAAGTTGGTGGTAACCTAACAGGGCAACTTCTTTAGCTGGTTATTAGCACAGCAGGGACGATAGCTTGCTAGTACGTTACATTTTTGGAGATGAGCAAACTACTGCTATATCTGTACATTCGTAGTTGGCTAAAATAGCTGTTTGTTTTGACTCAATGAAAATTCAGCTTTGCATCACCAAAATAAATGATAATTTAAAGTATAATAAATTGAAAACCAATTATTTTAAATTGTAATAATATATCACAATATTACATTTCTTTCTTTATTTTTGATCAAATAAATGCAGGCTTGATGAGCAGAAGAAACTTCTTTCAAAAACAATAATGTGTCCAATAGTAACAGTAATGTGTCCAAACTTTTGACCTGTACTGTGTGTGTATATATATTATTTATTTAGCAATTTAGCGCGAAAGTATATGCGAATATCAAACCAATTTTACCCGTGTGATATGCTTGGTTGTAAGTGTCAGTAGCTTGTCTTTTTTAGTCTAAAGATGTAATCACGTTGGTTTCGCGTTGCAGTGCCCCAATTGTTACAATTGAACAGCCCAGACATTGATACAACTGATTGTACTTTTACTTAAAAAAATACTTTAAAGTAAATTTAAAAGTATGTACTTATGACTTTTACTTAAGTAAGATGTTGATGTAGTAATTATACTTTTACTTAAGTATATATTTTGCAGGGTAGTTGTACTTTTACTTAAGTACTAAACTTAAGTACTTCCTCCACCACTGCACGCCTCACAAAAAGAGGCTCGAATCTCTCCGACCTCTTGGATCATTTGCATAAACTCTGCTGTTCCTGTTTTTAAACTCCTTCTGATTTAGTGACATGGCTTTTTAAGTTTTAGCTTTTTTGTCAGTTTCTGCTCTCGACTGATTAATCAAAAATCAAATATTCTACTAAATTGAGCTTTTTTCCAGCATTTTTCAGCCTCAGAAACTTACAACAGACCCTTTTGCACATCTCGGTTAAAGCAGAATTAGCATTAGCTCCAAACGTTTTGACAGAATGCATAGCAGCTTCTGGACGGGTCTATGGGCCTCAGCCTTTGTGGATCCAACCCTCACTTCTCAGTCCCTCTGTCCACTTTATTTACAGTATTTTATCGTTTGTTTTCTCGTTTCTTTTTGTGAGTGAACACACTGAGCAGAGAAGTTAAATCCTTTCAATTCTGTCGTTTTATTATCTTCCTATCAGACTAACATTAGCCAGAGTATTTCCGACAGAGACAATTACTGAGTGTTCTCGGGACATACCAAGCTCATGAGCCCACAGAGTTATGAGTTGAGCAACACACAGAGAAATTACAGGGCACAGTGGAAGCAGGCAGCAGACAGGGGCTAATAACCAATCTGAACAATGTGAGGCATGTGGGACGGGTGCCTGACACCAGCTCCTCTCGACGGACGATACACAGTCAAAGTTCATTTACAGGGCTCTGGACAAACCTCCAGAGCTCAGAGCTGGAGCGGACTCAAAGATAAAACATCAGCACATCCATCCCAGCAGGAAAACAAAACACAAACTCTGACTCTCTACAGCTGGTTTATTTTAACTCACTGAGGTCAGGGTCTCTTTACGAGGGTGACCTGCCCAAAAGGTCATTCTGAATAAAAACCTTACAATACAACAACTAAACTCAAAGAAAAGGTGAGTACGACAGCTGCTGAAGGTAAAAGGCTGTGTTTATCTCTAAGAGTGACTCTCCACATGGACCAATCAGAGCTCAGTAGGTTCAGTCCAGGTCTGCTTTTATCCAATCAGAGCAGAGCCATGTGACAGAGGGTCCCAGGTGCTCTGTTTGTCTTATTCTCCGATAAATTATCCTCCCTCTTTGGACCCGGACCAGCCGTAATTCATCTTTTCATTGAATAAACGGCAGACACGCCTCGACGTATGAGTCTGTCCCGGCACGTATATGAAGCATGTCCAGACCTACATCTCCCTCAAACACAGAGCGAGTACAAGAGCTGTGTGTGTTTTATTTTTACTCTTTCTGTTGGATTATGACCTGGAGGATTTCCCACAATCCTCAGCATCTGTCGCCTCAGACTCACTGAGCTGTTTATGTCTAAATTATTCACATTTGTCCTAATCTGATCCTGATCGATAGGTTTTTACTGGTAATGCTCGATGCTGATGAAAAGACACTAAAGTTTGATTCTTTCATGTTAAGAATATTTTGAACGAACACTTCTTTAAATCGTCTGGACAGTGAACTGACTTTATTCTCACAGCTAGACTTTATGAATCAATTCAGTTGATCTGCTAATATATATTAATAAAGTTATTTATGCCTTTTGAGTGAGATTGGATTATTGTATGTTAATCTTAATCGTGTTTCTTAGGTTTTAATACAAAAACACTTTGACACTGCTCTGTTTAGTCCTGCAGCTCCCTGTCCCGGAGCCAAAAGACTCAGAAGGAAGTGATGAAAAGCAGTTTTAACAGAGAACAGTCCCAGAAAGTGTGGAAACGTCCAGAACCAGAGCTAAACTCAGGAAAAGGGGAATAAACGGGAAAAGTGTCCGGTACCTGCTCCATGTTGTGGTCGTTGAGCAGATGCAGCTCCCGCGACTTGAAGCAGTTCTGACATTTACTTTTGTTGAAGATATTGGCCTGGAACTTGTTGCAGGGACTCGTGGCCTTTTCCCCGGACATGGTGAGTGTTTCCCCGGTGAACGCGCTCCAGAGCCGCCCGCTGTGCCCCGTGTGTCCCGCGGCAGCTGTCCTGTTGTCCGCTGTTGTCATGGAGTCAAGCTGTGACATCACCGCCACTTCCGCCGGAAAACACAAAATAAAGGCCGACCAAGCGCCACTAAAAAAAACTCTAAATACTAATTATTACATGGCTGGAAGTCAACACGCAGTCCTAAATATCAAAAAAATTAAAATTAAAATGAATATATTGTATATTGACAAAAATATATATAATTCAAAATAAAATTGTAAAAAAGTGTAATAATAGGTTGTAATAGAAAAGTGATACATGTGTGAATGTTTATTTTTATTTTATTTATTTTTCACAAATCAGTCACAAATATAACGAAACATTTTAATCATTAATATGAATATTATTATTACATGAATCATTTAAGTTTGTAATAATAAAAAATCTGTTTTGTTTTTAAATGTACAGTCAGGTTTTTATTAATCTGTGTCATGTTATAACCAATCTCACATTTACTGTTGTGTAAATAATGTCTAATTATGTTATTCAAATAAAAAAAACAAAAATAATTTTATAAAATAATAATGATCTAACTGTAAAAAAAATAACCTAAATCTGAAAATTTGAAAAGATAATTTGTTTAATTTTATTTTATTTTATTAAAAGCAAAGCTTTTTGGAACAATATATTTCTGTAAATTAACTGGAGTAACAAATACATTTGAGATGATATAAGATCAGTTTGTTTTAAAAGCCCAGGAGCTTTCTTCACAGATGAGACTGATCTAGAGGAACCTTAAAGTCTCTCAGTTTATATAAATATGTGAATAAATGTTCAATAACACAGCCTTTGTGTCAGCTCTGTGAACTGCAACAGCCCGAGCTCAGTTCCTTTAGTGGAAGCATTAATATTGAGACGTTCATCACGAGATAAAAGATCAACAGAAGTAAATGGACTGAATGAAAATGTGCTTTACAGTTTGTTTTTGAGGAAAACTGCAGCTGCGCCTCTTTCTTCCGTCTGTCCTGGAGTCAGTTTTAGTGCAATGGCGCCCTCTGCTGTGTCAGGACGGTATCACAGCCGCTCTCCGTTATTTGGTGAAAATGCTGTTGGCCCTGATCCAAACTAAACTCTTCATTTGTCTTTTGCAGATGTGTAATGTACAAACTCCTCTGAGTCAGACTCATGTTTGAGCTTTTATTCAAGGCAATGGCAGTGAAGTATATAAACAAACTAAACATGTCATTTTTAGGCCATTCAAAAATATAAAAAAATATTGCATTTCTCTAAAATCTACCATAACACATGAAACTGTGAATTTTATTGCAACGAGCCTTAAATCTTGGTTTTATGCTAAACACATGACTTCATTTAGAATTTGGTGCCTGCACTTTCTGATCCTTTTGTGTCACTGTCAAAGAAACACCCAACACATTAATAAAATAAAACGTCTGTGATTTACAAAACATAAAAGTGCATTTCTTTCAAACAAAATCCGCAGATACTTTTCTCAGGTCGTCATCTCAGACTGATTTATCCAGTGTCTGTTGTTTTATTTCAAGTAGATCTCAGAGAGAAACGAGTAACAGTCCCAGGAATAATACTGACGTAAAAACAACCAATAAACAAAAGTGAAACGATAAAGACAGATTCAACAGAAACAAACGCTTGTGCTTTTAGAGAAATGTCTCTTTTTCTCTTCATTCGATGCATATTTTAAAATCAGGCAGGTTTTATTAGTTCAGATACAGGTTATTCTGGAGCACAGCTTTAATGACGTGTATTTGGTGAAAGTCGGGACGAAGCTGGAGTTAGACACAGACCACACTTTGGTCTGTTCTGAAGAAAACCGACGGATGCTTTCATTTTCTACAGTTTTTATAATGTTCTTAAGAAAAAATAAAATAAAAAAAATCACAGGAAGAGTCTGAAGCTTTGGTTGTGTCCACACTATTACATTTTCATATTTAGTTTAGTTTTTGTTTAAGAGCCATTTTGAGCTTCTTTGTGTAAAGCACCTCCAGCCACTGTGTGGCGCTGTATGGCTTTGTGGGTCTATTTTCTGTGCTATAATAGAATTGAGATAGTGAAAAAACATTTTTGTCCATGTCATGTTCTTTGTGGAATTTAACTAAATGAATGGCTGGTGGTGAGTGTTGGGCTCTTTGTTCTGCCGGACTCGAGGTTTTGGTTTGGTCTGAACCAAACCTTCAGGTGTGAACGCTCCAGTGGACCTCTATGGTCTCGGTTCACACTAGGCCTGGGACGGGATGAGACCCTGACGGTATTATAACCTTAACCTAAATAAACATCAGCGTATGACCTCATTACAGTTTTACAAATACAATTTAAAATGTTTTTAATTTCCTCGTAAAGTGGACGTAGTTAAATCTTAAATAATGCAGTACAACAGAATATTCAGACAATAAAAACAGTTTATCTCTTCAGATCATTTTTACACAAAAGGTCTGCTACAGTATTTGTGGTTTTTAATTCCACGATCATCATGGCACTATGAAACCGCGGTGTACCTCGTCTCAAGCCTCGTCCGGAACAAACTGAACCATGGTCCAGTTTGTTCATGAAAGAGCGTTTTGTGATAGTTCGGACATTCAGCCCAAATGTGACGTCACGGCCGATTAAACACATGAAGCCAACAAACGGTTTAAAAACACATAAAACACAGCAAAAAGTGACAGAACCAAAGAATACTGGAACAATTTGTCAGACTTTCAGAAGAAAACGCCCATAGCCTCTGTTTTAACAAACACTTTGAATTGAAATCTTGAATGTGAGAGGTACTTTCGGAGTAAAAACGCATTAGTGTGGACGCAGCCTGTGTCCGACTCGGCCGTGCTTCAGAACTCGTGTCTGTGGTACAGGTCCGGGTCGTAGTACTTGGTGACGACCACTCTGTTGGCAAACTTCCGTCCGGTGAGCGCCTGCATGGCTTTCTGACAGTCGGCCGCCGAGACGTACTCGACGAAGATCTGCAACGAAAACCTCCTGAAGATCAGACGAGCGGAAGAAAAAAAACATCAGCTCGTCTGTTAACCTGCTCAGTTTGGTCCGAACCAAATCCACGGATCTGAAAACTCCTGCTCTTTGGTCTCGCTCCGGACCAAACAAAAGACTTTAAACCTAACGCAGGAAGTCACGGCCGATTAAACTCATGAAGAAGAGCGAACAGAGGAAAGAAAAGATGTAAACAGAATTAGACAAAGTAAAAAACTCACAGATAAAATAGTTTTCTGCTTTGTTTGCCTCTGTTTTCTCTCTCCAGCTGCAGATTTTTTCTGAAGAGTGTTAGACTTAAAACACACCTGTATTAACTCTACATTAATAATAACATGAGTCCAACATAAAGACCGCAGTCCAAATAATCGCAGTGAAACAGTTTGAGTCGTTAGTGTTGGACTTTTAGAAGAGAAAACGCTCTACAGTTGAAGTTAGAATGACCAGTGTCTTCTTTTACCTGATCATCCAAACCCTGAAAACAGCTTAGAGCCAGGACAGCGGGCTCTGGTTTTTAGCTCTGGTTTTTAGCTCTGGTTTTTAGTTCTGGTTTTTACCTCTGGTTTTAAGCTCTGGTTTTTAGCTCTGGTTTTGAGCTCTGGTTTTGAGCTCTGGTTTTTAGCTCTGGTTTTGAGCTCTGGTTTTGAGCTCTGGTTTTTAGCTCTGGTTTTTAGCTCTGGTTTTGAGCTCTGGTTTTTAGCTCTGGTTTTTAGTTCTGGTTTTTAGCTCTGGTTTTTAGCTCTGGTTTTTAGCTCTGGTTTTTAGCTCTGGTTTTAAGCTCTGGTTTTGAGCTCTGGTTTTTAGCTCTGGTTTTTAGCTCTGGTCTAACGCCGGTACCTTGCCACAGCCGGGGACCTCCACTCCGTCCACAGGTCGGGGGATCTCGATGGAGCGGACACTGCCGTATTTACAGCACTCCTCTCGAATGTCCTCCAGGATCTCCTCGTAGTCCTCGTCGTCCACCAGCTCCTCGGGCATCACCATGTTGAGCAGACACAGCACCTCGGTGGGTAACGCCGAGGTCTGCAGCCTCTGGAGCCCGGGCACCTGCAGCGTGACCGGGGCCTCCGTCAGCGACGTCTGAGGGACAAACATCAGGGGAAACCAAAGACATGAGCCTGGTACGACCTTGTTTTCACGAGAAGAACAAAGTTAGTTCTGACCACGATATTTTATCTGGAGTCTGTAGTGGCCTTCAATCCCGTCTTGGTCTGAGCCACATTGAACAGACATAAACTTTATTTCTGTGAAAGACTCACTGTGTTGGCGTTTTTCGCTCCGACGCTCGCTCTTTGGACGATCAGCTTCTTGTCTCCCAGCTGCATCCCGTTGAGCCCAGCGACCGCCTGGAGACGAGCAGAAGACTGTTTCAAAGCAGTCCTGAACGGAAGCGCAGCTGACCCGAGCAGGCGTTACCTGGTCAGTGGAGCCGATGTCCACGTACTCACAGAAGGCGTAACCCTTGGACAGAGACGTGGCACTGTCCTTCACCAGGTTGAAGGCTTTGAGCGGCCCGAAGGACGTCAGCAGCTCCTTCACCTGAGAACACGAGCCGGACGGCAAGAGGTGAGGCTCAAAGGGAACTCTACTGTCAACGGTCAATTCTAAATGTCCATTTGATAAAAGTTATATAGTTATAGTTATTTAATGTACTGTTCAGGGGGACGTACTCTATTTCTGATTTATCCTTTACAAAACTAGGCCTCACTTTCAGTTTTCAGTAAAAAAATCTGTCAACATTTCTCTGGTCTGTTTTTGTTTTTAAGCACTTTCTTTTCCTTTGTTTGGTTTATTGTATGACTTCCTGCATTTGAGTGAGTCTGGACCTGGTCTAAGTCTGGACTGTTGACTTGGTCTCGAGAGGTCTTGGTCTTGGTATTTTCAGTTTGTCTCAGACTGAACTCATCTCTGATTCTTGAACCAAAGACCAGCTTTTTTGGTTCGAGTAAAACCACCTTATTTGGATTTGAACAGGTTTTAGTTGGATTTGAACAGGTTTTAGTTGAATTTAAATAGGTTTTAGATGAATTTGAACAGGTTTTAGATGAATTTGAACAGGTTTTAGTTGGATTTGAACAGGTTTTAGATGGATTTGAACATGTTTTAGTTGGATTTGAACAGGTTTTAGATGGATTTGAACATGTTTTAGTTGGATTTGAACAGGTTTTAGTTGGATTTGAACAGGTTTTAGTTGGATTTAAACAGGTTTTACTTGGATTTGAACAAGTTTTAGATGGATTTGAACATGTTTTAGTTGGATTTGAACAGGTTTTAGTTGGATTTGAACAGGTTTTAGTTGGATTTAAACAGGTTTTAGTTGGATTTAAACAGGTTTTATTTGGATTTGAACAGGTTTTACTCGGATTTGAACAGGTTTTACTCGGATTTGAACAGGTTTTAGATACATTTGAACAGGTTTTATTTGGATTTGAACAGGTTTTAGTTGGATTTGAACAGGTTTTAGTTGGATTTGAAACAGGTTTTAGTTGGATTTGAACAGGTTTTAGATGGATTTGAACATGTTTTAGTTGGATTTAAACAGGTTTTAGTTGGATTTAAACAGGTTTTAGTTGGATTTAAACAGGTTTTAGTTGGATTTAAACAGGTTTTAGATGAATTTGAACAGGTTTTACTTGGATTTGAACAGGTTTTAGATGGATTTGAACATGTTTTAGTTGGATTTGAACAGGTTTTAGTTGGATTTAAACAGGTTTTACTTGGATTTGAACAAGTTTTAGATGGATTTGAACATGTTTTAGTTGGATTTGAACAGGTTTTATTTGGATTTGAACAGGTTTTATTTGGATTTGAACAGGTTTTATTTGGATTTGAACAGGTTTTACTCGGATTGGAACAGGTTTTACTCGGATTTGAACCTGTTTGTAAAAGAATACATTTATTATACAGTGGAAGGGGAGGGCCACATAAACTCTCTCCTTGGGCCGTGATTGGCCCTGGGGCCGGACCTTGGACTTGTCTGGTTTAAAAGGAGGACCTGCTAATCTTATTTTTCTTACCTTTAAAGTTTTACTAGACCCACAGACCCCAGCAGCTGCCCTGACACTACCCAGCAGATGCTTATCGCGCTCCCAAAGCATGATGGGAAATGCGGTAAGGGAGCTGTGGCGGAGTGGTCCGTGTGAGGGCCGGGAATGTCTTACTTGCCTTGTGTTACGTGTTGCATGGCGGCAGTAGATGAGTGCTACTGAACATAATATGAGCGCAGACTTAACGATCTTACGGGCCCCTAGCTGGGGACAAAGTGAGGGAACAAAAATGAAAGAGCCGTGAGTAACAACGCAGCAGCAGTGACGGCAAGTATCAGGAAAAAGAAAGGCAGGTGAGTCACATACATCAGGCTAGAGTCTGAGAGAGGACACACAATGGACAGTTAGAATTAAAGGCACTAAGACGACTCGGGCATCAACCTCATGATCATATATGGAACATTAGACTTATATTTCATTATTGTCAAAGGAAAGGTTCACAACAAGTTCTCCCAAATCTGAATGAGAAGAGACGGAGTGGTCCTTCAGAGCAGGTTTAAAGAGGATCTGCAGTGTTTCTGACAGAAAAGTACATTAAGTTAA